>CAWYQG010000121.1:0-54901 GCA_963966155.1 Clivina fossor
CAAAATCCGATTTCTCATTAAACCAGCGAAGCGAAAAAGCAAGAAATCGTCAATTTCTGCTTAAAAACGCGAATTTACAAGCATTTATAAGTTTTTGGCTCGCCAACTTAAAAACTACTGGAGATATTGAACTTTTTCAAAAAATCCGATTTCTCATTAAACCAGCGAAGCGAAAAAGCAAGAAATCGTCAATTTCTGCTTAAAAACGCGAACTTACAAGCATTTATACGTTTTTGGCTCGCCAACTTAAAAACTACTGGAGATATTGAACTTTTTCAAAAAATCCGATTTCTCATTAAACCAGCGAAGCGAAAAAGCAAATGATCGTCAATTTCTGCTTAAAAACGTGAATTTACAAGGATTTATACGTTTTTGGCTCGCCAACTTAAAAACTACTGGAGATATTGAACTTTTTCAAAAATCCGATTTCTCATTAAACCAGCGAAGCGAAAAAAGCAAAAAATCGTCAATTTCTGCTTAAAAACGCGAATTTACAAGCATTTATACGTTTTTGGCTCGCCAACTTAAAAACTACTGGAGATATTGAACTTTTTCAAAAAATCCGATTTCTCATTAAACCAGCGAAGCGAAAAAGCAAAAAATCGTCAATTTCTGCTTAAAAACGCGAATTTACAAGCATTTATACGTTTTTGGCTCGCCAACTTAAAAACTACTGGAGATATTGAACTTTTTCAAAAAATCCGATTTCTCATTAAACCAGCGAAGCGAAAAAGCAAGAAATCGTCGATTTCTGCTTAAAAACGCGAATTTACAAGCATTTATACGTTTTTGGCTCGCCAACTTAAAAACTACTGGAGATATTGAACTTTTTCAAAAAATCCAATTTCTCATTAAACCAGCGAAGCGAAAAAGCAAGAAATCGTCAATTTCTGCTTAAAAACGCGAATTTACAAGCATTTATACGTTTTTGGCTCGCCAACTTAAAAACTACTGGAGATATTGAACTTTTTCAAAAAATCCGATTTCTCATTAAACCAGCGAAGCGAAAAAGCAAAAAATCGTCAATTTCTGCTTAAATACGCGAATTTACAAGAATTTATACGTTTTTGGCTCGCCAACTTAAAAACTACTGGAGATATTGAACTTTTTCAAAAAATCCGATTTCTCATTAAACCAGCAAAGCGAAAAAGCAAGAAATCGTCAATTTCTGCTTAAAAACGCGAATTTACAAGCATTTATACGTTTTTGGCTCGCCAACTTAAAAACTACTGGAGATATTGAACTTTTTCAAAAAATCCGATTTCTCATTAAACCAGCGAAGCGAAAAAGCAAGAAATCGTCAATTTCTGCTTAAAAACGCGAATTTACAAGCATTTATACGTTTTTGGCTCGCCAACTTAAAAACTACTGGAGATATTGAACTTTTTCAAAAAATCCGATTTCTCATTAAACCAGCGAAGCGAAAAAGCAAGAAATCGTCAATTTCTGCTTAAAAACGCGAATTTACAAGCATTTATACGTTTTTGGCTCGCCAACTTAAAAACTACTGAAGATATTGAACTTTTTCAAAAAATCCGATTTCTCATTAAACCAGCGAAGCGAAAAAGCAAAAAATCGTCAATTTCTGCTTAAAAACGCGAATTTACAAGCATTTATACGTTTTTGGCTCGCCAACTTAAAAACTACTGGAGATATTGAACTTTTTCAAAAAATCCGATTTCTCATTAAACCAGCGAAGCGAAAAAGCAAGAAATCGTCAATTTCTGCTTAAAAACGCGAATTTACAAGCATTTATACGTTTTTGGCTCGCCAACTTAAAAACTACTGGAGATATTGAACTTTTTCAAAAATCCGATTTCTCATTAAACCAGCGAAGCGAAAAAGCAAGAAATTGTCAATTTCTGCTTAGAAACGCGAATTTACAAGCGTTTATACGTTTTTGGCTCGCCAACTTAAAAACTACTGGAGATATTGAACTTTTTCAAAAAATCCGATTTCTCATTAAACCAGCGAAGCGAAAAAGCAAAAAATCGTCAATTTCTGCTTAAAAACGCGAATTTACAAGCATTTATACGTTTTTGGCTCGCCAACTTAAAAACTACTGGAGATATTGAACTTTTTCAAAAAATCCGATTTCTCATTAAACCAGCGAAGCGAAAAGCAAGAAATCGTCAATTTCTGCTTAAAAACGCGAATTTACAAGCATTTATACGTTTTTGGCTCGCCAACTTAAAAACTACTGGAGATATTGAACTTTTTCAAAAAATCCGATTTCTCATTAAACCAGCGAAGCGAAAAAGCAAAAAATCGTCAATTTCTGCTTAAAAACGCGAATTTACAAGCATTTATACGTTTTTGGCTCGCCAACTTAAAAACTACTGGAGATATTGAACTTTTTCAAAAAATTCCGATTTCTCATTAAACCAGCGAAGCGAAAAGCAAGAAATCGTCAATTTCTGCTTAAAAACGCGAATTTACAAGCATTTATACGTTTTTGGCTCGCCAACTTAAAAACTACTGGAGATATTGAACTTTTTCAAAAAATCCGATTTCTCATTAAACCAGCGAAGCGAAAAAGCAAAAAATCGTCAATTTCTGCTTAAAAACGCGAATTTACAAGCATTTATACGTTTTTGGCTCGCCAACTTAAAAACTACTGGAAATATTGAACTTTTTCAAAAAATCCGATTTCTCATTAAACCAGCGAAGCGAAAAAGCAAGAAATCGTCAATTTCTGCTTAAAAACGCGAATTTACAAGCATTTATACGTTTTTGGCTCGCCAACTTAAAAACTACTGGAGATATTGAACTTTTTCAAAAAATCCGATTTCTCATTAAACCAGCGAAGCGAAAAAGCAAAAAATCGTCAATTTCTGCTTAAAAACGCGAATTTACAAGCATTTATACGTTTTTGGCTCGCCAACTTAAAAACTACTGGAGATATTGAACTTTAACAAAAAATCCGATTTCTCATTAAACCAGCGAAGCGAAAAAGCAAAAAATCGTCAATTTCTGCTTAAAAACGCGAATTTACAAGCATTTATACGTTTTTGGCTCGCCAACTTAAAAACTACTGGAGATATTGAACTTTCTCAAAAATCCGATTTCTCATTAAACCAGCGAAGCGAAAAAGCAAGAAATCGTCAATTTCTGCTTAAAAACGCGAATTTACAAGCATTTATACGTTTTTGGCTCGCCAACTTAAAAACTACTGGAGATATTGAACTTTTTCAAAAAATCCGATTTCTCATTAAACCAGCGAAGCGAAAAAGCAAGAAATCGTCAATTTCTGCTTAAAAACGCGAATTTACAAGCATTTATACGTTTTTGGCTCGCCAACTTAAAAACTACTGGAGATATTGAACTTTTTCAAAAAATCCGATTTCTCATTAAACCAGCGAAGCGAAAAAGCAAAAAATCGTCAATTTCTGCTTAAAATCGCGAATTTACAAGCATTTATACGTTTTTGGCTCGCCAACTTAAAACTACTGGAGATATTGAACTTTTTCAAAAAATCCGATTTCTCATTAAACCAGCGAAGCGAAAAAGCAAGAAATCGTCAATTTCTGCTTAAAAACGCGAATTTACAAGCATTTATACGTTTTTGGCTCGCCAACTTAAAAACTACTGGAGATATTGGACTTTTTCAAAAAATCCGATTTCTCATTAAACCAGCGAAGCGAAAAAGCAAAAAATCGTCAATTTCTGCTTAAAAACGCGAATATACAAGCATTTATACGTTTTTGGCTCGCCAACTTAAAAACTACTGGAGATATTGAACTTTTTCAAAAAATCCGATTTCTCATTAAACCAGCGAAGCGAAAAAGCAAGAAATCGTCAATTTCTGCTTAAAAACGCGAATTTACAAGCATTTATACGTTTTTGGCTCGCCAACTTAAAAACTACTGGAGATATTGAACTTTTTCAAAAAATCCGATTTCTCATTAAACCAGTGAAGCGAAAAAGCAAGAAATCGTCAATTTCTGCTTAAAAACGCGAATTTACAAGCATTTATACGTTTTTGGCTCGCCAACTTAAAAACTACTAGAGATATTGAACTTTTTCAAAAAATCCGATTTCTCATTAAACCAGCGAAGCGAAAAAGCAAGAAATCGTCAATTTCTGCTTAAAAACGCGAATTTACAAGCATTTATACGTTTTTGGCTCGCCAACTTAAAAACTACTGGAGATATTGAACTTTTCAAAAAATCCGATTTCTCATTAAACCAGCGAAGCGAAAAAGCAAAAAATCGTCAATTTCTGCTTAAAAACGCGAATTTACAAGCATTTATACGTTTTTGGCTCGCCAACTTAAAAACTACTGGAGATATTAAACTTTTTCAAAAAATCCGATTTCTCATTAAACCAGCGAAGCGAAAAAGCAAGAAATCGTCAATTTTTGCTTAAAAACGCGAATTTACAAGCATTTATACGTTTTTGGCTTGCCAACTTAAAAACTACTGGAGATATTGAACTTTTCAAAAAATCCGATTTCTCATTAAACCAGCGAAGCGAAAAAGCAAAAAATCGTCAATTTCTGCTTAAAAACGCGAATTTACAAGCATTTATACGTTTTTGGCTCGCCAACTTAAAAACTACTGGAGATATTGAACTTTTTCAAAAAATCCGATTTCTCATTAAACCAGCGAAGCGAAAAAGCAAGAAATCGTCAATTTCTGCTTAAAAACGCGAATTTACAAGCATTTATACGTTTTTGGCTCGCCAACTTAAAAACTACTGGAGATATTGAACTTTTTCAAAAAATCCGATTTCTCATTAAACCAGCGAAGCGAAAAAGCGAAAAATCGTCAATTTCTGCTTAAAAACGCGAATTTACAAGCATTTATACGTTTTTGGCTCGCCAACTTAAAAACTACTGGAGATATTGAACTTTTTCAAAAAATCCGATCTCTCATTAAACCAGCGAAGCGAAAAAGCAAGAAATCGTCAATTTCTGCTTAAAAACGCGAATTTACAAGCATTTATACGTTTTTGGCTCGCCAACTTAAAAACTACTGGAGATATTGAACTTTTTCAAAAAATCCGATTTCTCATTAAACCAGCGAAGCGAAAAAGGAAAAAATCGTCAATTTCTGCTTAAAACGCGAATTTACAAGCATTTATACGTTTTTGGCTCGCCAACTTAAAAACTACTGGAGATATTAAACTTTTTCAAAAAATCCGATTTCTCATTAAACCAGCGAAGCGAAAAAGCAAGAAATCGTCAATTTCTGCTTAAAAACGCGAATTTACAAGCATTTATACGTTTTTGGCTCGCCAACTTAAAACTACTGGAGATATTGAACTTTTTCAAAAAATCCGATTTCTCATTAAACCAGCGAAGCGAAAAAGCAAAAAATCGTCAATTTCTGCTTAAAAACGCGAATTTACAAGCATTTATACGTTTTTGGCTCGCCAACTTAAAAACTACTGGAGATATTGAACTTTTTCAAAAAATCCGATTTCTCATTAAACCAGCGAAGCGAAAAAGCAAGAAATCGTCAATTTCTGCTTAAAAACGCGAATTTACAAGCATTTATACGTTTTTGGCTCGCCAACTTAAAAACTACTGGAGATATTGAACTTTTTCAAAAAATCCGATTTCTCATTAAACCAGCGAAGCGAAAAAGCAAAAAATCGTCAATTTCTGCTTAAAAACGCGAATTTACAAGCATTTATACGTTTTTGGCTCGCCAACTTAAAAACTACTGGAGATATTGAACTTTTTCAAAAAATCCGATTTCTCATTAAACCAGCGAAGCGAAAAAGCAAGAAATCGTCAATTTCTGCTTAAAAACGCGAATTTACAAGCATTTATACGTTTTTGGCTCGCCAACTTAAAAACTACTGGAGATATTAAACTTTTCAAAAAATCCGATTTCTCATTAAACCAGCGAAGCGAAAAAGCAAGAAATCGTCAATTTCTGCTTAAAAACGCGAATTTACAAGCATTTATACGTTTTTGGCTCGCCAACTTAAAAACTACTGGAGATATTGAACTTTTTCAAAAAATCCGATTTCTCATTAAACCAGCGAAGCGAAAAAGCAAGAAATCGTCAATTTCTGCTTAAAAACGCGAATTTACAAGCATTTATACGTTTTTGGCTCGCCAACTTAAAAACTACTGGAGATATTGAACTTTTTCAAAAAATCCGATTTCTCATTAAACCAGCGAAGCGAAAAAGCAAAAAATCGTCAATTTCTGCTTAAAAACGCGAATTTACAAGCATTTATACGTTTTTGGCTCGCCAACTTAAAAACTACTGGAGATATTAAACTTTTTCAAAAATCCGATTTCTCATTAAACCAGCGAAGCGAAAAAGCAAGAAATCGTCAATTTCTGCTTAAAAACGCGAATTTACAAGCATTTATACGTTTTTGGCTCGCCAACTTAAAAACTACTGGAGATATTGAACTTTTTCAAAAAATCCGATTTCTCATTAAACCAGCGAAGCGAAAAAGCAAGAAATCGTCAATTTCTGCTTAAAAACGCGAATTTACAAGCATTTATACGTTTTTGGCTCGCCAACTTAAAAACTACTGGAGATATTGAACTTTTTCAAAAAATCCGATTTCTCATTAAACCAGCGAAGCGAAAAAGCAAAAAATCGTCAATTTCTGCTTAAAAACGCGAATTTACAAGCATTTATACGTTTTTGGCTCGCCAACTTAAAAACTACTGGAGATATTGAACTTTTTCAAAAAATCCGATTTCTCATTAAACCAGCGAAGCGAAAAAGCAAGAAATCGTCAATTTCTGCTTAAAAACGCGAATTTACAAGCATTTATACGTTTTTGGCTCGCCAACTTAAAAACTACTGGAGATATTGAACTTTTTCAAAAAATCCGATTTCTCATTAAACCAGCGAAGCGAAAAAGCAAGAAATCGTCAATTTCTGCTTAAAAACGCGAATTTACAAGCATTTATACGTTTTTGGCTCGCCAACTTAAAAACTACTGGAGATATTGAACTTTTTCAAAAAATCCGATTTCTCATTAAACCAGCGAAGCGAAAAAGCAAGAAATCGTCAATTTCTGCTTAAAAACGCGAATTTACAAGCATTTATACGTTTTTGGCTCGCCAACTTAAAAACTACTGGAGATATTGAACTTTTTCAAAAAATCCGATTTCTCATTAAACCAGCGAAGCGAAAAAGCAAGAAATCGTCAATTTCTGCTTAAAAACGCGAATTTACAAGCATATATACGTTTTTGGCTCGCCAACTTAAAAACTACTGGAGTTATTGAACTTTTTCAAAAATCCGATTTCTCATTAAACCAGCGAAGCGAAAAAGCAAAAAATCGTCAATTTCTGCTTAAAAACGCGAATTTACAAGCATATATACGTTTTTGGCTCGCCAAATTAAAAACTACTGGAGTTATTGAACTTTTTCAAAAAATCCGATTTCTCATTAAACCAGCGAAGCGAAAAAGCAAGAAATCGTCAATTTCTGCTTAAAAACGCGGAATTTACAAGCATTTATACGTTTTTGGCTCGCCAACTTAAAAACTACTGGAGATATTGAACTTTTTCAAAAATCCGATTTCTCATTAAACCAGCAAAGCGAAAAAGCAAGAAATCGTCAATTTCTGCTTAAAAACGCGAATTTACAAGCATTTATACGTTTTTGGCTCGCCAACTTAAAAACTACTGGAGATATTGAACTTTTTCAAAAAATCCGATTTCTCATTAAACCAGCGAAGCGAAAAGCAAGAAATCGTCAATTTCTGCTTAAAAACGCGAATTTACAAGCATATATACGTTTTTGGCTCGCCAACTTAAAAAGTACTGGAGTTATTGAACTTTTTCAAAAAATCCGATTTCTCATTAAACCAGCGAAGCGAAAAAGCAAGAAATCGTCAATTTCTGCTTAAAAACGCGAATTTACAAGCATTTATACGTTTTTGGCTCGCCAACTTATAAACTACTAGAGATATTGAACTTTTTAAAAAAATCCGATTTCTCATTAAACCAGCGAAGCGAAAAAGCAAGAAATCGTCAATTTCTGCTTAAAAACGCGAATTTACAAGCATATATACGTTTTTGGCTCGCCATTTTAAAAACTACTGGAGTTATTGAACTTTTTCAAAAAATCCGATTTCTCATTAAACCAGCGAAGCGAAAAAGCAAGAAATCGTCAATTTCTGCTTAAAAACGCGAATTTACAAGCATTTATACGTTTTTGGCTCGCCAACTTAAAAACTACTGGAGATATTGAACTTTTTCAAAAAATCCGATTTCTCATTAAACCAGCGAAGCGAAAAAGCAAGAAATCGTCAATTTCTGCTTAAAAACGCGAATTTACAAGCATTTATACGTTTTTGGCTCGCCAACTTAAAAACTACTGGAGATATTGAACTTTTTCAAAAAATCCGATTTCTCATTAAACCAGCGAAGCGAAAAAGCAAGAAATCGTCAATTTCTGCTTAAAAACGCGAATTTACAAGCATTTATACGTTTTTGGCTCGCCAACTTAAAAACTACTGGAGATATTGAACTTTTTCAAAAAATCCGATTTCTCATTAAACCAGCGAAGCGAAAAAGCAAAAAATCGTCAATTTCTGCTTAAAAACGCGAATTTACAAGCATTTATACGTTTTTGGCTCGCCAACTTAAAAACTACTGGAGATATTAAACTTTTTCAAAAAATCCGATTTCTCATTAAACCAGCGAAGCGAAAAAGCAAGAAATCGTCAATTTCTGCTTAAAAACGCGAATTTACAAGCATTTATACGTTTTTGGCTCGCCAACTTAAAAACTACTGGAGATATTGAACTTTTCCAAAAATCCGATTTCTCATTAAACCAGCGAAGCGAAAAAGCAAAAAATCGTCAATTTCTGCTTAAAACGCGAATTTACAAGCATTTATACGTTTTTGGCTTGCCAACTTAAAAACTACTGGAGTTATTAAACTTTTTCAAAAAATCCGATTTCTCATTAAACCAGCGAAGCGAAAAAGCAAGAAATCGTCAATTTCTGCTTAAAAACGCGAATTTACAAGCATTTATACGTTTTTGGCTCGCCAACTTAAAAACTACTGGAGATATTGAACTTTTTCAAAAATCCGATTTCTCATTAAACCAGCGAAGCGAAAAAGCAAAAAATCGTCAATTTCTGCTTAAAAACGCGAATTTACAAGCATTTATACGTTTTTGGCTCGCCAACTTAAAAACTACTGGAGATATTGAACTTTTTCAAAAAATCCGATTTCTCATTAAACCAGCGAAGCGAAAAAGCAAGAAATCGTCAATTTCTGCTTAAAAACGCGAATTTACAAGCATTTATACGTTTTTGGCTCGCCAACTTAAAAACTACTGGAGATATTGAACTTTTTCAAAAAATCCGATTTCTCATTAAACCAGCGAAGCGAAAAAGCAAAAAATCGTCAATTTCTGCTTAAAAACGCGAATTTACAAGCATTTATACGTTTTTGGCTCGCCAACTTAAAAACTACTGGAGATATTGAACTTTTTCAAAAAATCCGATTTCTCATTAAACCAGCGAAGCGAAAAAGCAAGAAATCGTCAATTTCTGCTTAAAAACGCGAATTTACAAGCATTTATACGTTTTTGGCTCGCCAACTTAAAAACTACTGGAGATATTGAACTTTTTCAAAAAATCCGATTTCTCATTAAACCAGCGAAGCGAAAAAGCAAGAAATCGTCAATTTCTGCTTAAAAACGCGAATTTACAAGCATTTATACGTTTTTGGCTCGCCAACTTAAAAACTACTGGAGATATTGAACTTTTTCAAAAAATCCGATTTCTCATTAAACCAGCGAAGCGAAAAAGCAAGAAATCGTCAATTTCTGCTTAAAAACGCGAATTTACAAGCATTTATACGTTTTTGGCTCGCCAACTTAAAAACTACTGGAGATATTGAACTTTTTCAAAAAATCCGATTTCTCATTAAACCAGCGAAGCGAAAAAGCAAAAAATCGTCAATTTCTGCTTAAAAACGCGAATTTACAAGCATTTATACGTTTTTGGCTCGCCAACTTAAAAACTACTGGAGATATTGAACTTTTTCAAAAAATCCGATTTCTCATTAAACCAGCGAAGCGAAAAAGCAAGAAATCGTCAATTTCTGCTTAAAAACGCGAATTTACAAGCATTTATACGTTTTTGGCTCGCCAACTTAAAAACTACTGGAGATATTGAACTTTTTCAAAAAATCCGATTTCTCATTAAACCAGCGAAGCGAAAAAGCAAAAAATCGTCAATTTCTGCTTAAAAACGCGAATTTATAAGCATTTATACGTTTTTGGCTCGCCAACTTAAAAACTACGGGAGATATTGAACTTTTTCAAAAAATCCGATTTCTCATTAAACCAGCGAAGCGAAAAAGCAAAAAATCGTCAATTTCTGCTTAAAAACGCGAATTTACAAGCATTTATACGTTTTTGGCTCGCCAACTTAAAAACTACTGGAGATATTGAACTTTTTCAAAAAATCCGATTTCTCATTAAACCAGCGAAGCGAAAAAGCAAAAAATCATCAATTTCTGCTTAAAAACGCGAATTTACAAGCATTTATACGTTTTTGGCTCGCCAACTTAAAAACTACTGGAGATATTGAACTTTTTCAAAAAATCCGATTTCTCATTAAACCAGCGAAGCGAAAAAGCAAGAAATCGTCAATTTCTGCTTAAAAACGCAAATTTACAAGCATTGATACGTTTTTGGCTCGCCAACTTAAAAACTACTGGAGATATTGAACTTTTTCAAAAAATCCGATTTCTCATTAAACCAGCGAAGCGAAAAAGCAAAAAATCGTCAATTTCTGCTCGCCAACTTAAAAACTACTGGAGATATTGAACTTTTTCAAAAAATCCGATTTCTCATTAAACCAGCGAAGCGAAAAAGCAAAAAATCGTCAATTTCTGCTTAAAAACGCGAATTTACAAGCATTTATACGTTTTTGGCTCGCCAACTTAAAAACTACTGGAGATATTGAACTTTTTCAAAAAATCCGATTTCTCATTAAACCAGCGAAGCGAAAAAGCAAGAAATCGTCAATTTCTGCTTAAAAACGCGAATTTACAAGCATTTATACGTTTTTGGCTCGCCAACTTAAAAACTACTGGAGATATTGAACTTTTTCAAAAAATCCGATTTCTCATTAAACCAGCGAAGCGAAAAAGCAAAAAATCGTCAATTTCTGCTTAAAAACGCGAATTTTCAAGCATTTATACGTTTTTGGCTCGCCAACTTAAAAACTACTGGAGATATTGAACTTTTTCAAAAAATCCGATTTCTCATTAAACCAGCGAAGCGAAAAAGCAAGAAATCGTCAATTTCTGCTTAAAAACGCGAATTTACAAGCATTTATACGTTTTTGGCTCGCCAACTTAAAAACTACTGGAGATATTGAACTTTTTCAAAAAATCCGATTTCTCATTAAACCAGCGAAGCGAAAAAGCAAAAAATCGTCAATTTCTGCTTAAAAACGCGAATTTACAAGCATTTATACGTTTTTTGGCTCGCCAACTTAAAAACTACTGGAGATATTGAACTTTTTCAAAAAATCCGATTTTTCATTAAACCAGCGAAGCGAAAAAGCAAAAAAATCGTCAATTTCTGCTTAAAAACGCGAATTTACAAGCATTTATACGTTTTTGGCTCGCCAACTTAAAAACTACTGGAGATATTGAACTTTTTCAAAAAATCCGTTTTCTCATTAAACCAGCGAAGCGAAAAAGCAAGAAATCGTCAATTTCTGCTTAAAAACGCGAATTTACAAGCATTTATACGTTTTTGGCTCGCCAACTTAAAAACTACTGGAGATATTGAACTTTTTCAAAAAATCCGATTTCTCATTAAACCAGCGAAGCGAAAAAGCAAGAAATCGTCAATTTCTGCTTAAAAACGCGAATTTACAAGCATTTATACGTTTTTGGCTCGCCAACTTAAAAACTACTGGAGATATTGAACTTTTTCAAAAAATCCGATTTCTCATTAAACCAGCGAAGCGAAAAAGCAAAAAATCGTCAATTTCTGCTTAAAAACGCGAATTTACAAGCATTTATACGTTTTTGGCTCGCCAACTTAAAAACTACTGGAGATATTGAAATTTTCAAAAAATCCGATTTCTCATTAAACCAGCGAAGCGAAAAAGCAAAAAATCGTCAATTTCTGCTTAAAAACGCGAATTTACAAGCATTTATACGTTTTCGGCTCGCCAACTTAAAAACTACTGGAGATATTGAACTTTTTCAAAAAATCTGATTTCTCATTAAACCAGCGAAGCGAAAAAGCAAGAAATCGTCAATTTCTGCTTAAAAACGCGAATTTACAAGCATTTATACGTTTTTGGCTCTCCAACTTAAAAACTACTGGAGATATTGAACTTTTTCAAAAAATCCGATTTCTCATTAAACCAGCGAAGCGAAAAAGCAAAAAATCGTCAATTTCTGCTTAAAAACGCGAATTTACAAGCATTTATACGTTTTTGGCTCGCCAACTTAAAAACTACTGGAGATATTGAACTTTTTCAAAAAATCCGATTTCTCATTAAACCAGCGAAGCGAAAAAGCAAGAAATCGTCAATTTCTGCTTAAAAACGCGAATTTACAAGAATTTATACGTTTTTGGCTCGCCAACTTAAAAACTACTGGAGATATTGAACTTTTTCAAAAAATCCGATTTCTCATTAAACCAGCGAAGCGAAAAAGCAAGAAATCATCAATTTCTGCTTAAAAACGCGAATTTACAAGCATATATACGTTTTTGGCTCGCCAACTTAAAAACTGCTGGAGTTATTGAACTTTTTCAAAAAGTCCGGTTTCTCATTAAACCAGCGAAGCGAAAAAGCAAGAAATCGTCAATTTCTGCTTAAAAACGCGAATTTACAGGCATTTATACGTTTCTGGCTCGCCAACTTAAAAACTACTGGAGATATTGAACTTTTTCAAAAGCCGATTTCTCATTAAACCAGCGAAGCGAAAAAGCAAGAAATCGTCAATTTCTGCTTAAAAACGTGAATTTACAAGAATTTATACGTTTTTGGCTCGCCAACTTAAAAACTACTGGAGATATTGAACTTTTTCAAAAAATCCGATTTCTCATTAAACCAGCGAAGCGAAAAAGCAAGAAATCGTCAATTTCTGCTTAAAAACGCGAATTTACAAGCATTTATACGTTTTTGGCTCGCCAACTTAAAAACAACTGGAGATATTGAACTTTTTCAAAAAATCCGATTTCTCATTAAACCAGCAAAGCAAAAAAGCAAGAAATCGTCAATTTCTGCTTAAAAACGCGAATTTACAAGAATTTATACGTTTTTGGCTCGCCAAATTAAAAACTACTGGAGATATTGAACTTTTTCGAAAAATCCGATTTCTCATTAAACCAGCGAAGCGTAAAAGCAAGAAATCGTCAATTTCTGCTTAAAAACGCGAATTTACAAGCATTTATACGTTTTTGGCTCGCCAACTTAAAAACTACTGGAGATATTGAACTTTTTCAAAAAATCCGATTTCTCATTAAACCAGCGAAGCGAAAAAGCAAAAAATCGTCAATTTCTGCTTAAAAACGCAAATTTACAAGCATTTATACGTTTTTGGCTCGCCAACTTAAAAACTACTGGAGATATTGAACTTTTTCAAAAAATCCGATTTCTCATTAAACCAGAAGCGAAAAAGCAAGAAATCGTCAATTTCTGCTTAAAAACGCGAATTTACAAGCATTTATACGTTTTTGGCCCGCCAACTTAAAAACTACTAAAGATATTGAACTTTTTCAAAAAATCCGATTTGTCATTAAACCAGCGAAGCGAAAAAGCAAGAAATCGTCAATTTCTGCTTAAAAACGCGAATTTACAAGCATTTATACGTTTTTGGCTCGCCAACTTAAAAACTACTGGAGATATTGAACTTTTTCAAAAAATCCGATTTCTCATTAAACCAGCGAAGTGAAAAAGCAAAAAATCGTCAATTTCTGCTTAAAAACGCGAATTTACAAGCATTTATACGTTTTTGGCTCGCCAACTTAAAAACTACTGGAGATATTGAACTTTTTCAAAAAATCCGATTTCTCATTAAACCAGCGAAGCGAAAAAGCAAGAAATCGTCAATTTCTGCTTAAAAACGCGAATTTACAAGCATTTATACGTTTTTGGCTCGCCAACTTAAAAACTACTGGAGATATTGAACTTTTTCAAAAAATCCGATTTCTCATTAAACCAGCGAAGCGAAAAAGCAAAAAATCGTCAATTTCTGCTTAAAAACGCGAATTTACAAGCATTTATACGTTTTTGGCTCGCCAACTTAAAAACTACTGGAGATATTGAACTTTTACAAAAAATCCGATTTCTCATTAAACCAGCGAAGCGAAAAAGCAAGAAATCGTCAATTTCTGCTTAAAAACGCGAATTTACAAGCATTTATACGTTTTTGGCTCGCCAACTTAAAAACTACTGGAGATATTGAACTTTTTCAAAAAATCCGATTTCTCATTAAACCAGCGAAGCGAAAAAGCAAAAAATCGTCAATTTCTGCTTAAAAACGCGAATTTACAAGCATTTATACGTTTTTGGCTCGCCAACTTAAAAACTACTGGAGATATTGATCTTTTTCAAAAAATCCGATTTCTCATTAAACCAGCGAAGCGAAAAAGCAAGAAATCGTCAATTTCTGCTTAAAAACGCGAATTTACAAGCATTTATACGTTTTTGGCTCGCCAACTTAAAAACTACTGGAGATATTGAACTTTTTCAAAAAATCCGATTTCTCATTAAACCAGCGAAGCGAAAAAGCAAAAAATCGTCAATTTCTGCTTAAAAACGCGAATTTACAAGCATTTATACGTTTTTGGCTCGCCAACTTAAAAACTACTGGAGATATTGAACTTTTTCAAAAAATCCGATTTCTCACTAAACCAGCGAAGCGAAAAAGCAAGAAATCGTCAATTTCTGCTTAAAAACGCGAATTTACAAGCATTTATACGTTTTTGGCTCGCCAACTTAAAAACTACTGGAGATATTGAACTTTTTCAAAAAATCCGATTTCTCATTAAACCAGCGAAGCGAAAAAGCAAAAAATCGTCAATTTCTGCTTAAAAACGCGAATTTACAAGCATTTATACGTTTTTGGCTCGCCAACTTAAAAACTACTGGAGATATTGAACTTTTTCAAAAAATCCGATTTCTCATTAAACCAGCGAAGCGAAAAAGCACAAAATCGTCAATTTCTGCTTAAAAACGCGAATTTACAAGCATTTATACGTTTTTGGCTCGCCAACTTAAAAACTACTGGAGATATTGAACTTTTTCAAAAAATCCGATTTCTCATTAAACCAGCGAAGCGAAAAAGCGAGAAATCGGCAATTTCTGCTTAAAAACGCGAATTTACAAGCATTTATACGTTTTTGGCTCGCCAACTTAAAAACTACTGGAGATATTGAACTTTTTCAAAAAATCCGATTTCTCATTAAACCAGCGAAGCGAAAAAGCAAAAAATCGTCAATTTCTGCTTAAAAACGCGAATTTACAAGCATTTATACGTTTTTGGCTCGCCAACTTAAAAACTACTGGAGATATTGATCTTTTTCAAAAAATCCGATTTCTCATTAAACCAGCGAAGCGAAAAAGCAAGAAATCGTCAATTTCTGCTTAAAAACGCGAATTTACAAGCATTTATACGTTTTTGGCTCGCCAACTTAAAAACTACTGGAGATATTGAACTTTTTCAAAAAATCCGATTTCTCATTAAACCAGCGAAGCGAAAAAGCAAAAAATCGTCAATTTCTGCTTAAAAACGCGAATTTACAAGCATTTATACGTTTTTGGCTCGCCAACTTAAAAACTACTGGAGATATTGATCTTTTTCAAAAAATCCGATTTCTCATTAAACCAGCGAAGCGAAAAAGCAAGAAATCGTCAATTTCTGCTTAAAAACGCGAATTTACAAGCAATTATACGTTTTTGGCTCGCCAACTTAAAAACTACTGGAGATATTGAACTTTTTCAAAAAATCCGATTTCTCATTAAACCAGCGAAGCGAAAAAGCAAAAAATCGTCAATTTCTGCTTAAAAACGCGAATTTACAAGCATTTATACGTTTTTGGCTCGCCAACTTAAAAACTACTGGAGATATTGAACTTTTTCAAAAAATCCGATTTCTCACTAAACCAGCGAAGCGAAAAAGCAAGAAATCGTCAATTTCTGCTTAAAAACGCGAATTTACAAGCATTTATACGTTTTTGGCTCGCCAACTTAAAAACTACTGGAGATATTGAACTTTTTCAAAAAATCCGATGTCTCATTAAACCAGCGAAGCGAAAAAGCAAAAAATCGTCAATTTCTGCTTAAAAACGCGAATTTACAAGCATTTATACGTTTTTGGCTCGCCAACTTAAAAACTACTGGAGATATTGAACTTTTTCAAAAAATCCGATTTCTCATTAAACCAGCGAAGCGAAAAAGCAAGAAATCGTCAATTTCTGCTTAAAAACGCGAATTTACAAGCATTTATACGTTTTTGGCTCGCCAACTTAAAAACTACTGGAGATATTGAACTTTTTCAAAAAATCCGATTTCTCATTAAACCAGCGAAGCGAAAAAGCAAAAAATCGTCAATTTCTGCTTAAAAACGCGAATTTACAAGCATTTATACGTTTTTGGCTCGCCAACTTAAAAACTACTGGAGATATTGAACTTTTTCAAAAAATCCGATTTCTCATTAAACCAGCGAAGCGAAAAAGCAAGAAATCGTCCATTTCTGCTTAAAAACGCGAATTTACAAGCATTTATACGTTTTTGGCTCGCCAACTTAAAAACTACTGGAGATATTGAACTTTTTCAAAAAATCCGATTTCTCATTAAACCAGCGAAGCGAAAAAGCAAAAAATCGTCAATTTCTGCTTAAAAACGCGAATTTACAAGCATTTATACGTTTTTGTCTCGCCAACTTAAAAACTACTGGAGATATTGAACTTTTTCAAAAAATCCGATTTCTCATTAAACCAGCGAAGCGAAAAAGCAAGAAATCGTCAATTTCTGCTTAAAAACGCGAATTTACAAGCATTTATACGTTTTTGGCTCGCCAACTTAAAAACTACTGGAGATATTGAACTTTTTCAAAAAATCCGATTTCTCATTAAACCCGCGAAGCGAAAAAGCAAGAAATCGTCAATTTCTGCTTAAAAACTTAAATTTACAAGCATTTATACGTTTTTGGCTCGCCAACTTAAAAACTACTGGAGATATTGAACTTTTTCAAAAAATCCGATTTCTCATTAAACCAGCGAAGCGAAAAAGCAAAAAATCGTCAATTTCTGCTTAAAAACGCGAATTTACAAGCATTTATACGTTTTTGGCTCGCCAACTTAAAAACTACTGGAGATATTGAACTTTTTCAAAAAATCCGATTTCTCATTAAACCAGCGAAGCGAAAAAGCAAGAAATCGTCAATTTCTGCTTAAAAACGCGAATTTATAAAAATTTATACGTTTTTGGCTCTCCAACTTAAAAACTACTGGAGATATTGAACTTTTTCAAAAAATCCGATTTCTCATTATACCAGCGAAGCGAAAAAGCAAGAAATCGTCAATTTCTGCTTAAAAACGCGAATTTACAAGCATTTATACGTTTTTGGCTCGCCAACTTAAAAACTACTGGAGATATTGAACTTTTTCAAAAAATCCGATTTCTCATTAAACCAGCGAAGCGAAAAAGCAAGAAATCGTCAATTTCTGCTTAAAAACGCGAATTTACAAGAAATTATACGTTTTTGGCTCGCCAACTTAAAAACTACTGGAGATATTGAACTTTTTCAAAAAATCCGATTTCTCATTAAACCAGCGAAGCGAAAAAGCAAGAAATCGTCAATTTCTGCTTAAAAACGCGAATTTACAACCATATATACGTTTTTGGCTCGCCAACTTAAAAACTACTGGAGTTATTGAACTTTTTCAAAAAGTCCGATTTCTCATTAAACCAGCGAAACGAAAAAGCAAGAAATCGTCAATTTCTGCTTAAAAACGCGAATTTACAAGCATTTATACGTTTTTGGCTCGCCAACTTAAAAACTACTGGAGATATTGAACTTTTTCAAAAAATCCGATTTCTCATTAAACCAGCGAAGCGAAAAAGCAAGAAATCGTCAATTTCTGCTTAAAAACGCGAATTTACAAAAATTTATACGTTTTTGGCTCTCCAACTTAAAAACTACTGGAGATATTGAACTTTTTCAAAAAATCCGATTTCTCATTATACCAGCGAAGCGAAAAAGCAAGAAATCGTCAATTTCTGCTTAAAAACGCGAATTTACAAGCATTTATACGTTTTTGGCTCGCCAACTTAAAAACTACTGGAGATATTGAACTTTTTCAAAAAATCCGATTTCTCATTAAACCAGCGAAGCGAAAAAGCAAGAAATCGTCAATTTCTGCTTAAAAACGCGAATTTACAAGAAATTATACGTTTTTGGCTCGCCAACTTAAAAACTACTGGAGATATTGAACTTTTTCAAAAAATCCGATTTCTCATTAAACCAGCGAAGCGAAAAAGCAAGAAATCGTCAATTTCTGCTTAAAAACGCGAATTTACAAGCATATATACGTTTTTGGCTCGCCAACTTAAAAACTACTGGAGTTATTGAACTTTTTCAAAAAGTCCGATTTCTCATTAAACCAGCGAAACGAAAAAGCAAGAAATCGTCAATTTCTGCTTAAAAACGCGAATTTACAAGCATTTATACGTTTTTGGCTCGCCAACTTAAAAACTACTGGAGATATTGAACTTTTTCAAAAAATCCGATTTCTCATTAAACCAGCGAAGCGAAAAAGCAAGAAATCGTCAATTTCTGCTTAAAAACGCGAATTTACAAGCATTTATACGTTTTTGGCTCGCCAACTTAAAAACTACTGGAGATATTGAACTTTTTCAAAAAATCCGATTTCTCATTAAACCAGCGAAGCGAAAAAGCAAGAAATCGTCAATTTCTGCTTAAAAACGCGAATTTACAAGAATTTATACGTTTTTGGCTCGCCAACTTAAAAACTACTGGAGATATTGAACTTTTTCAAAAAATCCGATTTCTCATTAAACCAGCGAAGCGAAAAAGCAAGAAATCGTCAATTTCTGCTTAAAAACGCGAATTTACAAGCATTTATACGTTTTTGGCTCGCCAACTTAAAAACTACTGGAGATATTGAACTTTTTCAAAAAATCCGATTTCTCATTAAACCAGCGAAGCGAAAAAGCAAGAAATCGTCAATTTCTGCTTAAAAACGCGAATTCACAAGCATTTATACGTTTTTGGCTCGCCAACTTAAAAACTACTGGAGATATTGAACTTTTTCAAAAAATCCGATTTCTCATTAAACCAGCGAAGCGAAAAAGCAAGAAATCGTCAATTTCTGCTTAAAAACGCAAATTTACAAGCATTTATACGTTTTTGGCTCGCCAACTTAAAAACTACTGGAGATATTGAACTTTTTCAAAAAATGCGATTTCTCATTAAACCAGCGAAGCGAAAAAGCAAGAAATCGTCAATTTCTGCTTAAAAACGCGAATTTACAAGAATTTATACGTTTTTGGCTCGCCAACTTAAAAACTACTGGAGATATTGAACTTTTTCAAAAAATCCGATTTCTCATTAAACCAGCGAAGCGAAAAAGCAAGAAATCGTCAATTTCTGCTTAAAAACGCGAATTTACAAACATTTATACGTTTTTGGCTCGCCAACTTAAAAACTACTGGAGATATTGAACTTTTTCAAAAAATCCGATTTCTCATTAAACCAGCGAAGCGAAAAAGCAAGAAATCGTCAATTTCTGCTTAAAAACGCCAATTTACAAGAATTTATACGTTTTTGGCTCGCCAACTTAAAAACTACTGGAGATATTGAACTTTTTCAAAAAATCCGATTT
Source organism: Clivina fossor (assembly GCA_963966155.1). Taxonomy (NCBI): domain Eukaryota; kingdom Metazoa; phylum Arthropoda; class Insecta; order Coleoptera; family Carabidae; genus Clivina; species Clivina fossor. The sequence continues at coordinate 19,834 of CAWYQG010000121.1, forward strand.
CTCATTAAACCAGCGAAGCGAAAAAGCAAGAAATCGTCAATTTCTGCTTAAAAACGCGAATTTACAAGCATATATACGTTTTTGGCTCGCCAACTTAAAAACTACTGGAGTTATTGAACTTTTTCAAAAAGTCCGATGTCTCATTAAACCAGCGAAGCGAAAAAGCAAGAAATCGTCAATTTCTGCTTAAAAACGCGAATTTACAAGCATTTATACGTTTTTGGCTCGCCAACTTAAAAACTACTGGAGATATTGAACTTTTTTAAAAAATCCGATTTCTCATTAAACCAGCGAAGCGAAAAAGCAAGAAATCGTCAATTTCTGCTTAAAAACGCGAATTTACAAGCATTTATACGTTTTTGGCTCGCCAATTTAAAAACTACTGGAGATATTGAACTTTTTCAAAAATCCGATTTCTCATTAAACCAGCGAAGCGAAAAAGCAAGAAATCGTCAATTTCTGCTTAAAAACGCGAATTTACAAGCATTTATACGTTTTTGGCTCGCCAACTTAAAAACTACTGGAGATATTGAACTTTTTCAAAAAATCCGATTTCTCATTAAACCAGCGAAGCGAAAAAGCAAGAAATCGTCAATTTCTGCTTAAAAACGCGAATTTACAAGAATTTATACGTTTTTGGCTCGCCAACTTAAAAACTACTGGAGATATTGAACTTTTTCAAAAAATCCGATTTCTCATTAAACCAGCGAAGCGAAAAAGCAAGAAATCGTCAATTTCTGCTTAAAAACGCGAATTTACAAGCATATATACGTTTTTGGCTCGCCAACTTAAAAACTACTGGAGTTATTGAACTTTTTCAAAAAGTCCGAAGATCTCATTAAACCAGCGAAGCGAAAAAGCAAGAAATCGTCAATTTCTGCTTAAAAACGCGAATTTACAAGCATTTATACGTTTTTGGCTCGCCAACTTAAAAACTACTGGAGTTATTGAACTTTTTCAAAAAGTCCGATTTCTCATTAAACCAGCGAAGCGAAAAAGCAAGAAATCGTCAATTTCTGTTTAAAAACGCGAATTTACAAGCATTTATACGTTTTTGGCTCGCCAACTTAAAAACTACTGGAGATATTGAACTTTTTCAAAAAATCCGATTTCTCATTAAACCAGCGAAGCGAAAAAGCAAGAAATCGTCAATTTCTGCTTAAAAACGCGAATTTACAAGAATTTATACGTTTTTGGCTCGCCAACTTAAAAACTACTGGAAATATTGAACTTTTTCAAAAAATCCGATTTCTCATTAAACCAGCGAAGCGAAAAAGCAAGGAATCGTCAATTTCTGCTTAAAAACGCGAATTTACAAGCATATATACGTTTTTGGCTCGCCAACTTAAAAACTACTGGAGTTATTGAACTTTTTCAAAAAGTCCGATTTCTCATTAAACCAGCGAAGCGAAAAAGCAAGAAATCGTCAATTTCTGCTTAAAAACGCGAATTTACAAGCATTTATACGTTTTTGGCTCGCCAACTTAAAAACTACTGGAGATATTGAACTTTTTCAAAAAATCCGATTTCTCATTAAACCAGCGAAGCGAAAAAGCAAGAAATCGTCAATTTCTGCTTAAAAACGCGAATTTACAAGCATATATACGTTTTTGGCTCGCCAACTTAAAAACTACTGGAGATATTGAACTTTTTCAAAAAATCCGATTTCTCATTAAACCAGCGAAGCGAAAAAGCAAGAAATCGTCAATTTCTGCTTAAAAACGCGAATTTACAAGAATTTATACGTTTTTGGCTCGCCAACTTAAAAACTACTGGAGATATTGAACTTTTTCAAAAAATCCGATTTCTCATTAAACCAGCGAAGCGAAAAAGCAAGAAATCGTCAATATCTGCTTAAAAACGCGAATTTACAAGCATATATACGTTTTTGGCTCGCCAACTTAAAAACTACTGGAGTTATTGAACGTTTTCAAAAAGTCCGAAGATCTCATTAAACCAGCGAAGCGAAAAAGCAAGAAATCGTCAATTTCTGCTTAAAAACGCGAATTTACAAGCATTTATACGTTTTTGGCTCGCCAACTTAAAAACTACTGGAGATATTGAACTTTTTCAAAAAATCCGATTTCTCATTAAACCAGCGAAGCGAAAAAGCAAGGAATCGTCAATTTCTGCTTAAAAACGCGAATTTACAAGCATATATACGTTTTGGCTCGCCAACTTAAAAACTACTGGAGTTATTGAACTTTTTCAAAAAGTCCGATTTCTCATTAAACCAGCGAAGCGAAAAAGCAAGAAATCGTCAATTTCTGCTTAAAAACGCGAATTTACAAGCATTTATACGTTTTTGGCTCGCCAACTTAAAAACTACTGGAGATATTGAACTTTTTCAAAAAATCCGATTTCTCATTAAACCAGCGAAGCGAAAAAGCAAGAAATCGTCAATTTCTGCTTAAAAACGCGAATTTACAAGCATATATACGTTTTTGGCTCGCCAACTTAAAAACTACTGGAGATATTGAACTTTTTCAAAAAATCCGATTTCTCATTAAACCAGCGAAGCGAAAAAGCAAGAAATCGTCAATTTCTGCTTAAAAACGCGAATTTACAAGAATTTATACGTTTTTGGCTCGCCAACTTAAAAACTACTGGAGATATTGAACTTTTTCAAAAAATCCGATTTCTCATTAAACCAGCGAAGCGAAAAAGCAAGAAATCGTCAATTTCTGCTTAAAAACGCGAATTTACAAGCATATGTACGTTTTTGGCTCGCCAACTTAAAAACTACTGGAGTTATTGAACGTTTTCAAAAGGTCCGAAGATCTCATTAAACCAGCGAAGCGAAAAAGCAAGAAATCGTCAATTTCTGCTTAAAAACGCGAATTTACAAGCATTTATACGTTTTTGGCTCGCCAACTTAAAAACTACTGGAGATATTGAACTTTTTCAAAAAATCCGATTTCTCATTAAACCAGCGAAGCGAAAAAGCAAGAAATCGTCAATTTCTGCTTAAAAACGCGAATTTACAAGCATTTATACGTTTTTGGCTCGCCAACTTAAAAACTACTGGAGATATTGAACTTTTTCAAAAAATCCGATTTCTCATTAAACCAGCGAAGCGAAAAAGCAAGAAATCGTCAATTTCTGCTTAAAAACGCGAATTTAAAAGAATTTATACGTTTTTGGCTCGCCAACTTAAAAACTACTGGAGATATTGAACTTTTTCAAAAAATCCGATTTCTCATTAAACCAGCGAAGCGAAAACGCAAGGAATCGTCAATTTCTGCTTAAAAACGCGAATTTACAAGCATATATACGTTTTTGGCTCGCCAACTAAAAACTACTGGAGTTATTGAACTTTTTCAAAAAGTCCGATTTCTCATTAAACCAGCGAAGCGAAAAAGCAAGAAATCGTCAATTTCTGCTTAAAAACGCGAATTTACAAGCATTTATACGTTTTTGGCTCGCCAACTTAAAAACTACTGGAGATATTGAACTTTTTCAAAAAATCCGATTTCTCATTAAACCAGCGAAGCGAAAAAGCAAGAAATCGTCAATTTCTGCTTAAAAACGCGAATTTACAAGCATATATACGTTTTTGGCTCGCCAACTTAAAAACTACTGGAGTTATTGAACTTTTTCAAAAAGTCCGATTTCTCATTAAACCAGCGAAGCGAAAAAGCAAGAAATCGTCAATTTCTGCTTAAAAACGCGAATTTACAAGCATTTATACGTTTTTGGCTCGCCAACTTAAAAACTACTGGAGATATTGAACTTTTTCAAAAAATCCGATTTCTCATTAAACCAGCGAAGCGAAAAAGCAAGAAATCGTCAATTTCTGCTTAAAAACGCGAATTTACAAGCATTTGTACGTTTTTGGCTCGCCAACTTAAAAACTACTGGAGATATTGAACTTTTTCAAAAAATCCGATTTCTCATTAAACCAGCGAAGCGAAAAAGCAAGAAATCGTCAATTTCTGCTTAAAAACGCGAATTTACAAGCATTTATACGTTTTTGGCTCGCCAACTTAAAAACTACTGGAGATATTGAACTTTTTCAAAAAATCCGATTTCTCATTAAACCAGCGAAGCGAAAAAGCAAGAAATCGTCAATTTCTGCTTAAAAACGCGAATTTACAAGAATTTATACGTTTTTGGCTCGCCAACTTAAAAACTACTGGAGATATTGAACTTTTTCAAAAAATCCGATTTTTCATTAAACCAGCGAAGCGAAAAAGCAAGAAATCGTCAATTTCTCCTTAAAAACGCGAATTTACAAGAATTTATACGTTTTTGGCTCGCCAATTTAAAAACTACTGGAGATATTGAACTTTTTCAAAAAATCCGATTTCTCATTAAACCAGCGAAGCGAAAAAGCAAGAAATCGTCAATTTCTGCTTAAAAACGCGAATTTACAAGCATATATACGTTTTTGGCTCGCCAACTTAAAAACTACTGGAGTTATTGAACTTTTTCAAAAAGTCCGATTTCTCATTAAACCAGCGAAGCGAAAAAGCAAGAAATCGTCAATTTCTGCTTAAAAACGCGAATTTACAAGCATTTATACGTTTTTGGCTCGCCAACTTAAAAACTACTGGAGATATTGAACTTTTTCAAAAAATCCGATTTCTCATTAAACCAGCGAAGCGAAAAAGCAAGAAATCGTCAATTTCTGCTTAAAAAAGCGAATTTACAAGAATTTATACGTTTTTGGCTCGCCAACTTAAAAACTACTGGAGATATTGAACTTTTTCAAAAAATCCGATTTCTCATTAAACCAGCGAAGCGAAAAAGCAAGAAATCGTCAATTTCTGCTTAAAAACGCGAATTTACAAGCATTTATACGTTTTTGGCTCGCCAACTTAAAAACTACTGGAGATATTGAACTTTTTCAAAAAATCCGATTTCTCATTAAACCAGCGAAGCGAAAAAGCAAGAAATCGTCAATTTCTGCTTAAAAACGCGAATTTACAAGCATATGTACGTTTTTGGCTCGCCAACTTAAAAACTACTGGAGTTATTGAACGTTTTCAAAAAGTCCGAAGATCTCATTAAACCAGCGAAGCGAAAAAGCAAGAAATCGTCAATTTCTGCTTAAAAACGCGAATTTACAAGCATTTATACGTTTTTGGCTCGCCAACTTAAAAACTACTGGAGATATTGAACTTTTTCAAAAAATCCGATTTCTCATTAAACCAGCGAAGCGAAAAAGCAAGAAATCGTCAATTTCTGCTTAAAAACGCGAATTTACAAGCATTTATACGTTTTTGGCTCGCCAACTTAAAAACTACTGGAGATATTGAACTTTTTCAAAAAATCCGATTTCTCATTAAACCAGCGAAGCGAAAAAGCAAGAAATCGTCAATTTCTGCTTAAAAACGCGAATTTACAAGAATTTATACGTTTTTGGCTCGCCAACTTAAAAACTACTGGAGATATTGAACTTTTTCAAAAAATCCGATTTCTCATTAAACCAGCGAAGCGAAAACGCAAGGAATCGTCAATTTCTGCTTAAAAACGCGAATTTACAAGCATATATACGTTTTTGGCTCGCCAACTTAAAAACTACTGGAGTTATTGAACTTTTTCAAAAAGTCCGATTTCTCATTAAACCAGCGAAGCGAAAAAGCAAGAAATCGTCAATTTCTGCTTAAAAACGCGAATTTACAAGCATTTATACGTTTTTGGCTCGCCAACTTAAAAACTACTGGAGATATTGAACTTTTTCAAAAAATCCGATTTCTCATTAAACCAGCGAAGCGAAAAAGCAAGAAATCGTCAATTTCTGCTTAAAAACGCGAATTTACAAGCATATATACGTTTTTGGCTCGCCAACTTAAAAACTACTGGAGTTATTGAACTTTTTCAAAAAGTCCGATTTCTCATTAAACCAGCGAAGCGAAAAAGCAAAAAATCGTCAATTTCTGCTTAAAAACGCGAATTTACAAGCATTTATACGTTTTTGGCTCGCCAACTTAAAAACTACTGGAGTTATTGAACTTTTTCAAAAAGTCCGATTTCTCATTAAACCAGCGAAGCGAAAAAGCAAGAAATCGTCAATTTCTGCTTAAAAACGCGAATTTACAAGCATTTATACGTTTTTGGCTCGCCAACTTAAAAACTACTGGAGATATTGAACTTTTTCAAAAAATCCGATTTATCATTAAACCAGCGAAGCGAAAAAGCAAGAAATCGTCAATTTCTGCTTAAAAACGCGAATTTACAAGCATTTATACGTTTTTGGCTCGCCAACTTAAAAACTACTGGAGATATTGAACTTTTTCAAAAAATCCGATTTCTCATTAAACCAGCGAAGCGAAAAAGCAAGAAATCGTCAATTCATGCTTAAAAACGCGAATTTACAAGCATTTATACGTTTTTGGCTCGCCAACTTAAAAACTACTGGAGTTATTGAACTTTTTCAAAAAGTCCGATTTCTCATTAAACCAGCGAAGCGAAAAAGCAAGAAATCGTCAATTTCTGCTTAAAAACGCGAATTTACAAGCATTTATACGTTTTTGGCTCGCCAACTTAAAAACTACTGGAGATATTGAACTTTTTCAAAAAATCCGATTTCTCATTAAACCAGCGAAGCGAAAAAGCAAGAAATCGTCAATTTCTGCTTAAAAACGCGAATTTACAAGAATTTATACGTTTTTGGCTCGCCAACTTAAAAACTACTGGAGATATTGAACTTTTTCAAAAAATCCGATTTTTCATTAAACCAGCGAAGCGAAAAAGCAAGAAATCGTCAATTTCTCCTTAAAAACGCGAATTTACAAGAATTTATACGTTTTTGGCTCGCCAATTTAAAAACTACTGGAGATATTGAACTTTTTCAAAAAATCCGATTTCTCATTAAACCAGCGAAGCGAAAAAGCAAGAAATCGTCAATTTCTGCTTAAAAACGCGAATTTACAAGCATATATACGTTTTTGGCTCGCCAACTTAAAAACTACTGGAGTTATTGAACTTTTTCAAAAAGTCCGATTTCTCATTAAACCAGCGAAGCGAAAAAGCAAGAAATCGTCAATTTCTGCTTAAAAACGCGAATTTACAAGCATTTATACGTTTTTGGCTCGCCAACTTAAAAACTACTGGAGATATTGAACTTTTTCAAAAAATCCGATTTCTCATTAAACCAGCGAAGCGAAAAAGCAAGAAATCGTCAATTTCTGCTTAAAAAAGCGAATTTACAAGAATTTATACGTTTTTGGCTCGCCAACTTAAAAACTACTGGAGATATTGAACTTTTTCAAAAAATCCGATTTCTCATTAAACCAGCGAAGCGAAAAAGCAAGAAATCGTCAATTTCTGCTTAAAAACGCGAATTTACAAGCATTTATACGTTTTTGGCTCGCCAACTTAAAAACTACTGGAGATATTGAACTTTTTAAAAAAATAATAATAATAATAATAATAATATCACTTTATTTCGAAAGACACAAATTTACATGCATATAGAAAAAGTCACAGTTTGTTACATTATCAAATTTTCAATTAAAATATTCGTCTATTGTATAAAAAAGATTTTTCCTCAAAAATTCCTTAACACTTATTTTAAACAACCTAAGGGTTGCTTTGCTTTTAGTCTCTTCAGGTAATTTGTTATAGAAATTTAAACCTATCACACTGGCAGAGTTTTTAGTGATATTATATTTTGCAAATGGAATTCTAAATAATTTTGCTTGTCTTGTATTCCTATGATGAATATTTTTATTTATTTTAAATTTTTTTATATTTTTATGTATATAAACAACTATCTCAAGAATGTATAGGCAAGCCAAAGGTAATATACCTAGTCTCTGGAAAAGCGGCTTACTAGGGTGTCGTGTATGTACTCCTGTCATGCATCTTATAATTTTCTTTTAAACTATAAAAACTTCTTTCATATGTGTAGAATTTCCCCAGAACAAAACACCATATCGTAATCTAGATTCTACTGTAGCGTAATAGAAAGGTAAAAGTTGTTTTATACTTAAATATGATTTAATGTACCGTATTTGATAACATATGACATTTAGTTTGTGTATTATTTCCCTACAATGATCCCTCCAGCAGAGGTGTTCATCAATTATTATGCCTAAAAATTTGTTGTTAGAAGAGTTATTTACGAGATTTTCAAATATCGATATTTCAGGCAGAGCAACGTTATTGTTTTGAATATTATGAAATCTGATATAGTTAGTTTTTTCACAGTTTAAATACAAGTTGTTATGACTGTACCAATTTGCAAGTTGTTTTAATTTATTATTGCATTCATCTGCGATTTTGTTATCGTCTTTATTGGAAATGATCATGGAAGTATCATCTGCGTAAAAGCATATTTTTTTATCAAAGTCTGGCAGAAAATTCAAATCATTATTAAATAGTATAAATAATATAGGAGCTAAAATTGTACCTTGTGGTACACCGACGTTTATACTTAGTTTTTGTGAATTTATTGTTTCGTATGTTGAGTTTCTATTAATATGTTTTATACTTACAAATTGTTGTCTATTGACTAAAAAAGATTGTAACCAGTGTAATGGAGTTCCTCGAATGCCCATTTGTTCTAGTTTGTCGAGTAACTTGTTGTGATCAACGCAATCAAATGCCTTACTCAGATCTACAAAAATCCCTATTGGACATTCATCTTTCTCCATAGAAAGTAGAATTTTATTAATTACATAATCTACTGCGTCAATTGTTGAACAATTATTTCTAAATCCAAATTGATTGGTATTAATTACTTTTGATTTTTCAATAAACGATTGAAGTCTGTCAAGATAGCAATATTCAAAAATTTTTGAAAAACCCGAAGTCAATGCTACTGGTCTAAAATGGTCCAATATATTTTTGTCGCCCTTCTTGTGAATTGGAATAATTTTATTTAGTTTTAAAATATCAGGAAAAGTTCCTGTTTCAAATGATAGATTTATTAAATATGTTATAGGTTTACTAATTATTGCAGCTGTATTTATAATAAGTGATGTTGGTATGTTATCTGGGCCAGATGATTTTTTGTTTTTTATTTTATTTCGTATTATATTAAAAACCTCCAACTCACTGAAAGGAAACAAGTAAAATGTATCAGGTACATTAATCTGTAATTGCTGTTGATTGCGTTGATCAGAAGTTTTCGGTATTTTATCAATAATATTTTGAGGTACATCTTTAAAAAAATTATTGAAAAGATTAGCTATGGTATGGGGATCTTTAACTAAAGTATTTTTATGGTTTATTGTAATATTTTCTACTTTCTTACAATTTTTTATTGAATTTATTACATCCCACGTATTTTTGTTTACGTTATTATTTTTAAAAATTTTATTAGAGTAATGTTGCTTTTTCCTTGATTTAATTAAATTGGTATGATTTATTTTAGCTTGCCTATACATATGCTCATACATTGGATGTATATTTTTGATATTAAATAGATTTTTTAAGTTTATACTTGATATTTTTATTTCATCAGTAACCCAAGACTTTGATTGTTTGTTTCTTACATTGATTATTGGAAAATGTTTATCAAAATAGTACATAAATGTGTTATAAAATTTTTTAAAAGCATCGTCAATATTATTAAGTAAATATATATCATTCCAATGTTCATTACTAATATCTGCTATAAAATTGGTAATATTTGTGTCACTAAAATCTCTTTTTTGTGTAAATGTTGTTTGTGATTTTTCTTTATTTTCGATGTTAGTTTTAATGAATACTATTCTGTGGTCTGAAATGTAATTTTCATTAACCTCAAATTCTAGGTTTTTCAAATTTGTGTAAACATGGTCCAGAATGTTGTTTCCTCTGGTCGGTTTATTTACAAAATTTTTAATATTATAGCTTTTAGCGATATTACTTAACTCGTCATAATATTTATTGTCTCTGATTGGGTCAGCGTTAAAATCACCTAATAATATTATATTAGAATGCGGATTAAATAATTTATCTAAGATTATTGTTAAATTTTCACAAAAAATATTAAAATTTCCCGTTGGTGATCTGTATATCAACAATACAACGGTGGAGCTGCTAGAATCTGGATTCCATTGAATTCCACATATTTCAAAATGTTTTTCAATACAATAATGATTTAAATCAAGGGTATTACATGTTGTGTTTAAATTTGCCCATATTCCAACACCTCCACCCCTGTAATCATTTCTACAGTAGTATGCTGCCCTGTAATATCCATTAAAATTAACATTGTCTATCGTTTTCTCCGATTTCTCATTAAACCAGCGAAGCGAAAAAGCAAGAAATCGTCAATTTCTGCTTAAAAACGCGAATTTACAAAAATTTATACGTTTTTGGCTCGCCAACTTAAAAACTACTGGAGATATTAAACTTTTTCAAAAAATCCGATTTCTCATTAAACCAGCGAAGCGAAAAAGCAAGAAATCGTCAATTTCTGCTTAAAAACGCGAATTTACAAGCATATATACGTTTTTGGCTCGCCAACTTAAAAACTACTGGAGTTATTGAACTTTTTCAAAAAGTCCGATTTCTCATTAAACCAGCGAAGCGAAAAAGCAAGAAATCGTCAATTTCTGCTTAAAAACGCGAATTTACAAGCATTTATACGTTTTTGGCTCGCCAACTTAAAAACTACTGGAGATATTGAACTTTTTCAAAAAATCCGATTTCTCATTAAACCAGCGAAGCGAAAAAGCAAGAAATCGTCAATTTCTGCTTAAAAACGCGAATTTACAAGCATTTATACGTTTTTGGCTCGCCAACTTAAAAACTACTGGAGATATTGAACTTTTTCAAAAAATCCGATTTCTCATTAAACCAGCGAAGCGAAAAAGCAAGAAATCGTCAATTTCTGCTTAAAAACGCGAATTTACAAGAATTTATACGTTTTTGGCTCGCCAACTTAAAAACTACTGGAGATATTGAACTTTTTCAAAAAATCCGATTTCTCATTAAACCAGCGAAGCGAAAAAGCAAGAAATCGTCAATTTCTGCTTAAAAACGCGAATTTACAAGCATATATACGTTTTTGGCTCGCCAACTTAAAAACTACTGGAGTTATTGAACTTTTTCAAAAAGTCCGAAGATCTCATTAAACCAATGAAGCGAAAAAGCAAGAAATCGTCAATTTCTGCTTAAAAACGCGAATTTACAAGCATTTATACGTTTTTGGCTCGCCAACTTAAAAACTACTGGAGATATTGAACTTTTTCAAAAAATCCGATTTCTCATTAAACCAGCGAAGCGAAAAAACAAGAAATCGTCAATTTCTGCTTAAAAACGCGAATTTACAAGAATTTATACGTTTTTGGCTCGCCAACTTAAAAACTACTGGAGATATTGAACTTTTTCAAAAAATCCGATTTCTCATTAAACCAGCGAAGCGAAAAAGCAAGAAATCGTCAATTTCTGCTTAAAAACGCGAATTTACAAGCATTTATACGTTTTTGGCTCGCCAACTTAAAAACTACTGGAGATATTGAACTTTTTCAAAAAATCCGATTTCTCATTAAACCAGCGAAGCGAAAAAGCAAGAAATCGTCAATTTATGCTTAAAAACGCGAATTTACAAGCATATATACGTTTTTGGCTCGCCAACTTAAAAACTACTGGAGTTATTGAACTTTTTCAAAAAGTCCGATTTCTCATTAAACCAGCGAAGCGAAAAAGCAAGAAATCGTCAATTTCTGTTTAAAAACGCGAATTTACAAGCATTTATACGTTTTTGGCTCGCCAACTTAAAAACTACTGGAGATATTGAACTTTTTCAAAAAATCCGATTTCTCATTAAACCAGCGAAGCGAAAAAGCAAGAAATCGTCAATTTCTGCTTAAAAACGCGAATTTACAAGCATTTATACGTTTTTGGCTCGCCAACTTAAAAACTACTGGAGATATTAAACTTTTTCAAAAAATCCGATTTCTCATTAAACCAGCGAAGCGAAAAAGCAAGAAATCGTCAATTTCTGCTTAAAAACGCGAATTTACAAGAATTTATACGTTTTTGGCTCGCCAACTTAAAAACTACTGGAGATATTGAACTTTTTCAAAAAATCCGATTTCTCATTAAACCAGCGAAGCGAAAAAGCAAGAAATCGTCAATTTCTGCTTAAAAACGCAAATTTACAAGCATATATACGTTTTTGGCTCGCCAACTTAAAAACTACTGGAGTTATTGAACTTTTCCAAAAAGTCCGATTTCTCATTAAACCAGCGAAGCGAAAAAGCAAGAAATCGTCAATTTCTGCTTAAAAACGCGAATTTACAAGCATTTATACGTTTTTGGCTCGCCAACTTAAAAACTACTGGAGATATTGAACTTTTTCAAAAAATCCGATTTCTCATTAAACCAGCGAAGCGAAAAAGCAAGAAATCGTCAATTTCTGCTTAAAAACGCGAATTTACAAGCATTTATACGTTTTTGGCTCGCCAACTTAAAAACTACTGGAGATATTGAACTTTTTCAAAAAATCCGATTTCTCATTAAACCAGCGAAGCGAAACAGCAAGAAATCGTCAATTTCTGCTTAAAAACGCGAATTTACAAGAATTTATACGTTTTTGGCTCGCCAACTTAAAAACTACTGGAGATATTGAACTTTTTCAAAAAATCCGATTTCTCATTAAACCAGCGAAGCGAAAAAGCAAGAAATCGTCAATTTATGCTTAAAAACGCGAATTTATAAGCATTTATACGTTTTTGGCTCGCCAACTTAAAAACTACTGGAGTTATTGAACTTTTTCAAAAAGTCCGATTTCTCATTAAACCAGCGAAGCGAAAAAGCAAGAAATCGTCAATTTCTGCTTAAAAACGCGAATTTACAAGCATTTATACGTTTTTGACTCGCCAACTTAAAAACTACTGAAGATATTGAACTTTTTCAAAAAATCCGATTTCTCATTAAACCAGCGAAGCGAAAAAGCAAGAAATCATCAATTTCTGCTTAAAAACGCGAATTTACAAGCATATATACGTTTTTGGCTCGCCAACTTAAAAACTACTGGAGTTATTGAACTTTTTCAAAAAGTCCGATTTCTCATTAAACCAGCGAAGCGAAAAAGCAAGAAATCGTCAATTTCTGCTTAAAAACGCGAATTTACAAGCATTTATACGTTTTTGGCTCGCCAACTTAAAAACTACTGGAGATATTGAACTTTTTCAAAAAATCCGATTTCTCATTAAACCAGCGAAGCGAAAAAGCAAGAAATCGTCAATTTCTGCTTAAAAACGCGAATTTACAAGCATTTATACGTTTTTGGCTCGCCAACTTAAAAACTACTGGAGATATTGAACTTTTTCAAAAAGTCCGATTTCTCATTAAACCAGCGAAGCGAAAAAGCAAGAAATCGTCAATTTCTGCTTAAAAACGCGAATTTACAAGCATTTATACGTTTTTGGCTCGCCAACTTAAAAACTACTGGAGATATTGAACTTTTTCAAAAAATCCGATTTCTCATTAAACCAGCGAAGCGAAAAAGCAAGAAATCGTCAATTTCTGCTTAAAAACGCGAATTTACAAGAATTTATACGTTTTTGGCTCGCCAATTTAAAAACTACTGGAGATATTAAACTTTTTCAAAAAATCCGATTTCTCATTAAACCAGCGAAGCGAAAAAGCAAGAAATCGTCAATTTCTGCTTAAAAACGCGAATTTACAAGCATTTATACGTTTTTGGCTCGCCAACTTAAAAACTACTGGAGATATTGAACTTTTTCAAAAAATCCGATTTTTCATTAAACCAGCGAAGCGAAAAAGCAAGAAATCGTCAATTTCTCCTTAAAAACGCGAATTTACAAGAATTTATACGTTTTTGGCTCGCCAACTTAAAAACTACTGGAGATATTGAACTTTTTCAAAATATCCGATTTCTCATTAAACCAGCGAAGCGAAAAAGCAAGAAATCGTCAATTTCTGCTTAAAAACGCGAATTTACAAGCATATATACGTTTTTGGCTCGCCAACCTAAAAACTACTGGAGTTATTGAACTTTTTCAAAAAGTCCGATTTCTCATTAAACCAGCGAAGCGAAAAAGCAAGAAATCGTCAATTTCTGCTTAAATACGCGAATTTACAAGCATTTATACGTTTTTGGCTCGCCAACTTAAAAACTACTGGAGATATTGAACTTTTTCAAAAAATCCGATTTCTCATTAAACCAGCGAAGCGAAAAAGCAAAAAATCGTCAATTTCTGTTTAAAAACGCGAATTTACAAGCATTTATACGTTTTTGGCTCGCCAACTTAAAAACTACTGGAGATATTGAACTTTTTCAAAAAATCCGATTTCTCATTAAACCAGCGAAGCGAAAAAGCAAGAAATCGTCAATTTCTGCTTAAAAACGCAAATTTACAAGAATTTATACGTTTTTGGCTCGCCAACTTAAAAACTACTGGAGATATTGAACTTTTTCAAAAAATCCGATTTCTCATTAAACCAGCGAAGCGAAAAAGCAAGAAATCGTCAATTTCTGCTTAAAAACGCGTATTTACAAGCATTTATACGTTTTTGGCTCGCCAACTTAAAAACTACTGGAGATATTGAACTTTTTCAAAAAATCCGATTTCTCATTAAACCAGCGAAGCGAAAAAGCAAGAAATCGTCAATTTCTGCTTAAAAACGCGAATTTACAAGAATTTATACGTTTTTGGCTCGCCAACTTAAAAACTACTGGAGATATTGAACTTTTTCAAAAAATCCGATTTCTCATTAAACCAGCGAAGCGAAAAAGCAAGAAATCGTCAATTTCTGCTTAAAAACGCGAATTTACAAGCATATATACGTTTTTGGCTCGCCAACTTAAAAACTACTGGAGTTATTGAACTTTTTCAAAAAGTCCGATTTCTCATTAAACCAGCGAAGCGAAAAAGCAAGAAATCGTCAATTTCTGCTTAAAAACGCGAATTTACAAGCATTTATACGTTTTTGGCTCGCCAACTTAAAAACTACTGGAGATATTGAACTTTTTCAAAAAATCCGATTTCTCATTAAACCAGCGAAGCGAAAAAGCAAGAAATCGTCAATTTCTGCTTAAAAACGCGAATTTACAAGCATTTATACGTTTTTGGCTCGCCAACTTAAAAACTACTGAAGATATTGAACTTTTTCAAAAAATCCGATTTCTCATTAAACCAGCGAAGCGAAAAAACAAGAAATCGTCAATTTCTGCTTAAAAACGCGAATTTACAAGAATTTATACGTTTTTGGCTCGCCAACTTAAAAACTACTGGAGATATTGAACTTTTTCAAAAAATCCGATTTCTCATTAAACCAGCGAAGCGAAAAAGCAAGAAATCGTCAATTTCTGCTTAAAAACGCAAATTTACAAGCATTTATACGTTTTTGGCTCGCCAAATTAAAAACTACTGGAGATATTAAACTTTTTCAAAAATTCCGATTTCTCATTAAACCAGCGAAGCGAAAAAGCAAGAAATCGTCAATTTCTGCTTAAAAACGCGAATTTACAAGCATATATACGTTTTTGGCTCGCCAACTTAAAAACTACTGGAGTTATTGAACTTTTTCAAAAAGTCCGATTTCTCATTAAACCAGCGAAGCGAAAAAGCAAGAAATCGTCAATTTCTGCTTAAAAACGCGAATTTACAAGAATTTATACGTTTTTGGCTCGCCAACTTAAAAACTACTGGAGATATTGAACTTTTTCAAAAAATCCGATTTCTCATTAAACCAGCGAAGCGAAAAAGCAAGGAATCGTCAATTTCTGCTTAAAAACGCGAATTTACAAGCATATATACGTTTTTGGCTCGCCAACTTAAAAACTACTGGAGTTATTGAACTTTTTCAAAAAGTCCGATTTCTCATTAAACCAGCGAAGCGAAAAAGCAAGAAATCGTCAATTTCTGCTTAAAAACGCGAATTTACAAGCATTTATACGTTTTTGGCTCGCCAACTTAAAAACTACTGGAGATATTGAACTTTTTCAAAAAATCCGATTTCTCATTAAACCAGCGAAGCGAAAAAGCAAGAAATCGTCAATTTCTGCTTAAAAACGCGAATTTACAAGCATTTATACGTTTTTGGCTCGCCAACTTAAAAACTACTGGAGATATTGAACTTTTTCAAAAAATCCGATTTCTCATTAAACCAGCGAAGCGAAAAAGCAAGAAATCGTCAATTTCTGCTTAAAAACGCGAATTTACAAGAATTTATACGTTATTGGCTCGCCAACTTAAAAACTACTGGAGATATTGAACTTTTTCAAAAAATCCGATTTCTCATTAAACCAGCGAAGCGAAAAAGCAAGAAATCGTCAATTTCTGCTTAAAAACGCGAATTTACAAGCATATATACGTTTTTGGCTCGCCAACTTAAAAACTACTGGAGTTATTGAACTTTTTCAAAAAATCCGATTTCTCATTAAACCAGCGAAGCGAAAAAGCAAGAAATCGTCAATTTCTGCTTAAAAACGCGAATTTACAAGCATTTATACGTTTTTGGCTCGCCAACTTAAAAACTACTGGAGATATTGAACTTTTTCAAAAAAATCCGATTTCTCATTAAACCAGCGAAGCGAAAAAGCAAGAAATCGTCAATTTCTGCTTAAAAACGCGAATTTACAAGAATTTATACGTTTTTGGCTCGCCAACATAAAAACTACTGGAGATATTGAACTTTTTCAAAAAATCCGATTTCTCATTAAACCAGCAAAGCGAAAAAGCAAGAAATCGTCAATTTCTGCTTAAAAACGCGAATTTACAAGCATTTATACGTTTTTGGCTCGCCAACTTAAAAACTACTGGAGATATTGAACTTTTTCAAAAAATCCGATTTCTCATTAAACCAGTGAAGCGAAAAAGCAAGAAATCGTCAATTTCTGCTTAAAAACGCGAATTTACAAGAATTTATACGTTTTTGGCTCGCCAACTTAAAAACTACTGGAGATATTGAACTTTTTCAAAAAATCCGATTTCTCATTAAACCAGCGAAGCGAAAAAGCAAGAAATCGTCAATTTCTGCTTAAAAACGCGAATTTACAAGCATATATACGTTTTTGGCTCGCCAACTTAAAAACTACTGGAGTTATTGAACTTTTTCAAAAAGTCCGATTTCTCATTAAACCAGCGAAGCGAAAAAGAACGAAATCGTCAATTTCTGCTTAAAAACGCGAATATACAAGCATTTATACGTTTTTGGCTCGCCAACTTAAAAACTACCAGAGATATTGAACTTTTTCAAAAAATCCGATTTCTCATTAAACCAGCGAAGCGAAAAAGCAAGAAATCGTCAATTTCTGCTTAAAAACGCGAATTTACAAGCATTTATACGTTTTTGGCTCGCCAACTTAAAAACTACTGGAGATATTGAACTTTTTCAAAAAATCCGATTTCTCATTAAACCAGCGAAGCGAAAAAGCAAGAAATTGTCAATTTCTGCTTAAAAACGCGAATTTACAAGAATTTATACGTTTTTGGCGCGCCAACTTAAAAACTACTGGAGATATTGAACTTTTTCAAAAAATCCGATTTCTCATTAAACCAGCGAAGCGAAAAAGCAAGAAATCGTCAATTTCTGCTTAAAAACGCGAATTTACAAGCATATATACGTTTTTGGCTCGCCAACTTAAAAACTACTGGAGTTATTGAACTTTTTCAAAAAGTCCGATTTCTCATTAAACCAGCGAAGCGAAAAAGCAAGAAATCGTCAATTTCTGCTTAAAAACGCGAATTTACAAGCATTTATACGTTTTTGGCTCGCCAACTTAAAAACTACTGGAAATATTGAACTTTTTCAAAAAATCCGATTTCTCATTAAACCAGCGAAGCGAAAAAGCAAGAAATCGTCAATTTCTGCTTAAAAACGCGAATATACAAGCATTTATACGTTTTTGGCTCGCCAACTTAAAAACTACTGGAGATATTGAACTTGTTCAAAAAATCCGATTTCTCATTAAACCAGCGAAGCGAAACAGCAAAAAATCGTCAATTTCTGCTTAAAAACGCGAATTTACAAGAATTTATACGTTTTTGGCTCGCCAACTTAAAAACTACTGGAGATATTGAACTTTTTCAAAAAATCCGATTTCTCATTAAACCAGCGAAGCGAAAAAGCAAGAAATCGTCAATTCATGCATAAAAACGCGAATTTACAAGCATTTATACGTTTTTGGCTCGCCAACTTAAAAACTACTGGAGTTATTGAACTTTTTCAAAAAGTCCGATTTCTCATTAAACCAGCGAAGCGAAAAAGCAAGAAATCGTCAATTTCTGCTTAAAAACGCGAATTTACAAGAATTTATACGTTTTTCGCTCGCCAACTTAAAAACTACTGGAGATATTGAACTTTTTCAAAAAATCCGATTTCTCATTAAACCAGCGAAGCGAAAAAGCAAGAAATCGTCAATTCATGCTTAAAAACGCGAATTTACAAGCATTTATACGTTTTTGGCTCGCCAACTTAAAAACTACTGGAGTTATTGAACTTTTTCAAAAAGTCCGATTTCTCATTAAACCAGCTAAGCGAAAAAGCAAGAAATCGTCAATTTCTGCTTAAAAACGCGAATTTACAAGAATTTATACGTTTTTGGCTCGCCAACTTAAAAACTACTGGAGATATTGAACTTTTTCAAAAAATCCGATTTCTCATTAAACCAGCGAAGCGAAAAAGCAAGAAATCGTAAATTTATGCTTAAAAACGCGAATTTATAAGCATTTATACGTTTTTGGCTCGCCAACTTAAAAACTACTGGAGTTATTGAACTTTTTCAAAAAGTCCGATTTCTCATTAAACCAGCGAAGCGAAAAAGCAAGAAATCGTCAATTTCTGCTTAAAAACGCGAATTTACAAGCATTTATACGTTTTTGGCTCGCCAACTTAAAAACTACTGGAGATATTGAACTTTTTCAAAAAATCCGATTTCTCATTAAACCAGCGAAGCGAAAAAGCAAGAAATCGTCAATTTCTGCTTAAAAACGCGAATTTACAAGCATTTGTACGTTTTTGGCTCGCCAACTTAAAAACTACTGGAGATATTGAACTTTTTCAAAAAATCCGATTTCTCATTAAACCAGCGAAGCGAAAAAGCAAGAAATCGTCAATTTCTGCTTAAAAACGCGAATTTACAAGCATTTGTACGTTTTTGGCTCGCCAACTTAAAAACTACTGGAGATATTGAACTTTTTAAAAAAATCCGATTTCTCATTAAACCAGCGAAGCGAAAAAGCAAGAAATCGTCAATTTTTGCTTAAAAACGCGAATTTACAAGCATTTGTACGTTTTTGGCTCGCCAACTTAAAAACTACTGGAGATATTGAACTTTTTCAAAAAATCCGATTTCTCATTAAACCAGCGAAGCGAAAAAGCAAGAAATCGTCAATTTCTGCTTATAAACGCGATTTTACAAGCATTTGTACGTTTTTGGCTCGCCAACTTAAAAACTACTGGAGATATTGAACTTTTTCAAAAAATCCGATTTCTCATTAAACCAGCGAAGCGAAAAAGCAAAAAATCGTCAATTTCTGCTTAAATACGCGAATTTACAAGCATTTATACGTTTTTGGCTCGCCAACTTAAAAACTACTGGAGATATTGAACTTTTTCAAAAAATCCGATTTCTCATTAAACCAGCGAAGCGAAAAAGCAAGAAATCGTCAATTTCTGTTTAAAAACGCGAATTTACAAGCATTTATACGTTTTTGGCTCGCCAACTTAAAAACTACTGGAGATATTGAACTTTTTCAAAAAATCCGATTTCTCATTAAACCAGCGAAGCGAAAAAGCAAGAAATCGTCAATTTCTGCTTAAAAACGCAAATTTACAAGAATTTATACGTTTTTGGCTCGCCAACTTAAAAACTACTGGAGATATTGAACTTTTTCAAAAAATCCGATTTCTCATTAAACCAGCGAAGCGAAAAAGCAAGAAATCGTCAATTTCTGCTTAAAAACGCGTATTTACAAGCATTTATACGTTTTTGGCTCGCCAACTTAAAAACTACTGGAGATATTGAACTTTTTCAAAAAATCCGATTTCTCATTAAACCAGCGAAGCGAAAAAGCAAGAAATCGTCAATTTCTGCTTAAAAACGCGAATTTACAAGCATTTGTACGTTTTTGGCTCGCCAACTTAAAAACTACTGGAGATATTGAACTTTTTCAAAAAATCCGATTTCTCATTAAACCAGCGAAGCGAAAAAGCAAGAAATCGTCAATTTCTGCTTAAAAACGCGAATTTACAAGCATTTGTACGTTTTTGGCGCGCCAACTTAAAAACTACTGGAGATATTGAACTTTTTAAAAAAATCCGATTTCTCATTAAACCAGCGAAGCGAAAAAGCAAGAAATCGTCAATTTTTGCTTAAAAACGCGAATTTACAAGCATTTGTACGTTTTTGGCTCGCCAACTTAAAAACTACTGGAGATATTGAACTTTTTCAAAAAATCCGATTTCTCATTAAACCAGCGAAGCGAAAAAGCAAGAAATCGTCAATTTCTGCTTATAAACGCGATTTTACAAGCATTTGTACGTTTTTGGCTCGCCAACTTAAAAACTACTGGAGATATTGAACTTTTTCAAAAAATCCGATTTCTCATTAAACCAGCGAAGCGAAAAAGCAAAAAATCGTCAATTTCTGCTTAAAAACGCGAATTTACAAGCATTTATACGTTTTTGGCTCGCTAACTTAAAAATTACTGGAGATATTGAACTTTTTCAAAAAATCCGATTTCTCATGAAACCAGCGAAGCGAAAAAGCAAAAAATCGTCAATTTCTGCTTAAAAACGCGAATTTACAAGCATTTATACGTTTTTGGCTCGCTAACTTAAAAATTACTGGAGATATTGAACTTTTTCAAAAAATCCGATTTCTCATGAAACCAGCGAAGCGAAAAAGCAAGAAATCGTCAATTTCTGCTTAAAAACGCGAATTTACAAGCATTTATACGTTTTTGGCTCGCCAACTTAAAAACTACTGGAGATATTGAACTTTTTCAAAAAATCCGATTTCTCATTAAACCAGCGAAGCGAAAAAGCAAAAAATCGTCAATTTCTGCTTAAAAACGCGAATTTACAATCATTTATACGTTTTTGGCTCGCTAACTTAAAAATTACTGGAGATATTGAACTTTTTCAAAAAATCCGATTTCTCATGAAACCAGCGAAGCGAAAAAGCAAGAAATCGTCAATTTCTGCTTAAAAACGCGAATTTACAAGCATTTATACGTTTTTGGCTCGCCAATTTAAAAACTACTGGAGATATTGAACTTTTTCAAAAAATCCGATTTCTCATTAAACCAGCGAAGCGAAAAAGCAAAAAATCGTCAATTTCTGTTTAAAAACGCGAATTTACAAGCATTTATACGTTTTTGGCTCGCCAACTTAAAAACTACTCTAGATATTGAACTTTTTCAAAAAATCCGATTTCTCATTAAACCAGCGAAGCGAAAAAGCAAGAAATCGTCAATTTCTGCTTAAAAACGCGAATTTACAAGCATTTATACGTTTTTGGATCGCCAACTTAAAAACTACTGGAGATATTGAACTTTTTCAAAAAATCCGATTTCTCATTAAACCAGCGAAGCGAAAAAGCAAAAAATCGTCAATTTCTGCTTAAAAACGCAAATTTACAAGCATTTATACGTTTTTGGCTCGCCAACTTAAAAACTACTGGAGATATTGAACTTTTTCAAAAAATCCGATTTCTCATTAAACCAGCGAAGCGAAAAAGCAAGAAATCGTCAATTTCTGCTTAAAAACGCGAATTTACAAGCATTTATACGTTTTTGGCTCGCCAACTTAAAAACTACTGGAGATATTGAACTTTTTCAAAAAATCCGATTTCTCATTAAACCAGCGAAGCGAAAAAGCAAAAAATCGTCAATTTCTGCTTAAAAACGCGAATTTACAAGCATTTATACGTTTTTGGCTCGCCAACTTAAAAACTACTGGAGATATTGAACTTTTTCAAAAAATCCGATTTCTCATTAAACCAGCGAAGCGAAAAAGCAAGAAATCGTCAATTTCTGCTTAAAAACGCGAATTTACAAGCAGTTATACGTTTTTGGCTCGCCAACTTAAAAACTACTGGAAATATTAAACTTTTTCAAAAAATCCGATTTCTCATTAAACCAGCGAAGCGAAAAAGCAAAAAATCGTCAGTTTCTGCTTAAAAACGCGAATTTACAAGCATTTATACGTTTTTGGCTCGCCAACTTAAAAACTACTGGAGATATTGAACTTTTTCAAAAAATCCGATTTCTCATTAAACCAGCGAAGCGAAAAAGCAAGAAATCGTCAATTTCTGCTTAAAAACGCGAATTTACAAGCATTTATACGTTTTTGGCTCGCCAACTTAAAAACTACTGGAGATATTGAACTTTTTCAAAAAATCCGATTTCTCATTAAACCAGCGAAGCGAAAAAGCAAAAAATCGTCAATTTCTGCTTAAAAACGCGAATTTACAAGCATTTATACGTTTTTGGCTCGCCAACTTAAAAACTACTGGAGATATTGAACTTTTTCAAAAAATCCGATTTCTCATTAAACCAGCGAAGCGAAAAAGCAAGAAATCGTCAATTTCTGCTTAAAAACGCGAATTTACAAGCATTTATACGTTTTTGGCTCGCCAACTTAAAAACTACTGGAGATATTGAACTTTTTCAAAAAATCCGATTTCTCATTAAACCAGCCAAGCGAAAAAGCAAAAAATCGTCAATTTCTGCTTAAAAACGCGAATTTACAAGCATTTATACGTTTTTGGCTCGCCAACTTAAAAACCACTGGAGATATTGAACTTTTTCAAAAAATCCGGTTTCTCATTAAACCAGCGAAACGAAAAAGCAAAAAATCGTCAATTTCTGCTTAAAAACGCGAATTTACAAGCATTTATACGTTTTTGGCTCGCCAACTTAAAAACTACTGGAGATATTGAACTTTTTCAAAAAATCCGATTTCTCATTAAACCAGCGAAGCGAAAAAGCAAGAAATCGTCAATTTCTGCTTAAAAACGCGAATTTACAAGCATTTATACGTTTTTGGCTCGCCAACTTAAAAACTACTGGAGATATTGAACTTTTTCAAAAAATCCAATTTCTCATTAAACCAGCGAAGCGAAAAAGCAAAAAATCGTCAATTTCTGCTTAAAAACGCGAATTTACAAGCATTTATACGTTTTTGGCTCGCTAACTTAAAAATTACTGGAGATATTGAACTTTTTCAAAAAATCCGATTTCTCATGAAACCAGCGAAGCGAAAAAGCAAGAAATCGTCAATTTCTGCTTAAAAACGCGAATTTACAAGCATTTATACGTTTTTGGCTCGCCAACTTAAAAACTACTGGAGATATTGAACTTTTTCAAAAAATCCGATTTCTCATTAAACCAGCGAAGCGAAAAAGCAAAAAATCGTCAATTTCTGCTTAAAACGCGAATTTACAAGCATTTATACGTTTTTGGCTCGCCAACTTAAAAACTACTCTAGATATTAAACTTTTTCAAAAAATCCGATTTCTCATTAAACCAGCGAAGCGAAAAAGCAAGAAATCGTCAATTTCTGCTTAAAAACGCGAATTTACAAGCATTTATACGTTTTTGGCTCGCCAACTTAAAAACTACTGGAGATATTGAACTTTTTCGAAAAATCCGATTTCTCATTAAACCAGCGAAGCGAAAAAGCAAAAAATTGTCAATTTCTGCTTAAAAACGCGAATTTACAAGCATTTATACGTTTTTGGCTCGCCAACTTAAAAACTACTGGAGATATTGAACTTTTTCAAAAAATCCGATTTCTCATTAAACCAGCGAAGCGAAAAAGCAAGAAATCGTCAATTTCTGCTTAAAAACGCGAATTTACAAGCATTTATACGTTTTTGGCTCGCCAACTTAAAAACTACTGGAGATATTGAACTTTTTCAAAAAATCCGATTTCTCATTAAACCAGCGAAGCGAAAAAGCAAAAAATCGTCAATTTCTGCTTAAAAACGCGAATTTACAAGCATTTATACGTTTTTGGCTCGCCAACTTAAAAACTACTGGAGATATTGAACTTTTTCAAAAAATCCGATTTCTCATTAAACCAGCGAAGCGAAAAAGCAAGAAATCGTCAATTTTTGCTTAAAAACGCGAATTTACAAGCATTTATACGTTTTTGGCTCGCCAACTTAAAAACTACTGGAGATATTGAACTTTTTCAAAAAATCCGATTTCTCATTAAACCAGCCAAGCGAAAAAGCAAAAAATCGTCAATTTCTGCTTAAAAACGCGAATTTACAAGCATTTATACGTTTTTGGCTCGCCAACTTAAAAACTACTGGAGATATTGAACTTTTTCAAAAAATCCGGTTTCTCATTAAACCAGCGAAGCGAAAAAGCAAAAAATCGTCAATTTCTGCTTAAAAACGCGAATTTACAAGCATTTATACGTTTTTGGCTCGCCAACTTAAAAACTACTGGAGATATTGAACTTTTTCAAAAAATCCGATTTCTCATTAAACCAGCGAAGCGAAAAAGCAAGAAATCGTCAATTTCTGCTTAAAAACGCGAATTTACAAGCATTTATACGTTTTTGGCTCGCCAACT
This sequence comes from Clivina fossor, assembly GCA_963966155.1. Taxonomy (NCBI): domain Eukaryota; kingdom Metazoa; phylum Arthropoda; class Insecta; order Coleoptera; family Carabidae; genus Clivina; species Clivina fossor. Next base: position 44,280 of record CAWYQG010000121.1, read on the forward strand.
TAAAAACTACTGGAGATATTGAACTTTTTCAAAAAATCCGATTCCTCATTAAACCAGCGAAGCGAAAAAGCAAGAAATCGTCAATTTCTGCTTAAAAACGCGAATTTACAAGCATTTATATGTTATTGGCTCGCCAACTTAAAAACTACTGGAGATATTGAACTTTTTAAAAAAATCCGATTTCTCATTAAACCAGCGAAGCGAAAAAGCAAAAAATCGTCAATTTCTGCTTAAAAACGCGAATTTACAAGCATTTATACGTTTTTGGCTCGCCAACTTAAAAACTACTGGAGATATTGAACTTTTTCAAAAAATCCGATTTCTCATTAAACCAGCGAAGCGAAAAAGCAAGAAATCGTCAATTTCTGCTTAAAAACGCGAATTTACAAGCATTTATACGTTTTGGGCTCGCCAACTTAAAAACTACTGGAGATATTGAACTTTTTCAAAAAATCCGATTTCTCATTAAACCAGCGAAGCGAAAAAGCAAAAAATCGTCAATTTCTGCTTAAAAACGCGAATTTACAAGCATTTATACGTTTTTGGCTCGCCAACTTAAAAACTACTGGAGATATTGAACTTTTTCAAAAAATCCGATTTCTCATTAAACCAGCGAAGCGAAAAAGCAAGAAATCGTCAATTTCTGCTTAAAAACGCGAATTTACAAGCATTTATACGGTTTTGGCTCGCCAACTTAAAAACTACTGGAGATATTAAACTTTTTCAAAAAATCCGATTTCTCATTAAACCAGCGAAGCGAAAAAGCAAAAAATCGTCAATTTCTGCTTAAAAACGCGAATTTACAAGCATTTATACGTTTTTGGCTCGCCAACTTAAAAACTACTGGAGATATTGAACTTTTTCAAAAAATCCGATTTCTCATTAAACCAGCGAAGCGAAAAAGCAAGAAATCGTCAATTTCTGCTTAAAAACGCGAATTTACAAGCATTTATACGTTTTTGGCTTGCCAACTTAAAAACTACTGGAGATATTGAACTTTTTCAAAAAATCCGATTTCTCATTAAACCAGCGAAGCGAAAAAGCAAAAAATCGTCAATTTCTGCTTAAAAACGCGAATTTACAAGCATTTATACGTTTTTGGCTCGCCAACTTAAAAACTACTGGAGATATTGAACTTTTTCAAAAAATCCGATTTCTCATTAAACCAGCGAAGCGAAAAAGCAAGAAATCGTCAATTTCTGCTTAAAAACGCGAATTTACAAGCATTTATACGTTTTTGGCTCGCCAACTTAAAAACTACTGGAGATATTGAACTTTTTCAAAAAATCCGATTTCTCATTAAACCAGGGAAGCGAAAAAGCAAAAAATCGTCAAATTCTGCTTAAAAACGCGAATTTACAAGCATTTATACGTTTTTGGCTCGCCAACTTAAAAACTACTGGAGATATTGAACTTTTTCAAAAAATCCGATTTCTCATTAAACCAGCGAAGCGAAAAAGCAAAAAATCGTCAATTTCTGCTTAAAAACGCGAATTTACAAGCATTTATACGTTTTTGGCTCGCCAACTTAAAAACTACTGGAGATATTAAACTTTTTCAAAAAATCCGATTTCTCATTAAACCAGCGAAGCGAAAAAGCAAGAAATCGTCAATTTCTGCTTAAAAACGCGAATTTACAAGCATTTATACGTTTTTGGCTCGCCAACTTAAAAACTACTGGAGATATTGAACTTTTTCAAAAAATCCGATTTCTCATTAAACCAGCCAAGCGAAAAAGCAAAAAATCGTCAATTTCTGCTTAAAAACGCGAATTTACAAGCATTTATACGTTTTTGGCTCGCCAACTTAAAAACTACTGGAGATATTGAACTTTTTCAAAAAATCCGATTTCTCATTAAACCAGCGAAGCGAAAAAGCAAGAAATCGTCAATTTCTGCTTAAAAACGCGAATTTACAAGCATTTATACGTTTTTGGCTCGCCAACTTAAAAACTACTGGAGATATTGAACTTTTTCAAAAAATCCGATTTCTCATTAAACCAGCGAAGCGAAAAAGCAAGAAATCGTCAATTTCTGCTTAAAAACGCGAATTTACAAGCATTTATACGTTTTTCGCTCGCCAACTTAAAAACTACTGGAGATATTAAACTTTTTCAAAAAATCCGATTTCTCATTAAACCAGCGAAGCGAAAAAGCAAAAAATCGTCAATTTCTGCTTAAAAACGCGAATTTACAAGCATTTATACGTTTTTGGCTCGCCAACTTAAAAACTACTGGAGATATTGAACTTTTTCAAAAAATCCGATTTCTCATTAAACCAGCGAAGCGAAAAAGCAAAAAATCGTCAATTTCTGCTTAAAAACGCGAATTTACAAGCATTTATACGTTTTTGGCTCGCCAACTTAAAAACTACTGGAGATATTGAACTTTTTCAAAAAATCTGATTTCTCATTAAACCAGCGAAGCGAAAAAGCAAGAAATCGTCAATTTCTGCTTAAAAACGCGAAATTACAAGCATTTATACGTTTTTGGCTCGCCAACTTAAAAACTACTGGAGATATTGAACTTTTTCAAAAAATCCGATTTCTCATTAAACCAGCGAAGCGAAAAAGCAAGAAATCGTCAATTTCTGCTTAAAAACGCGAATTTACAAGCATTTATACGTTTTTGGCTCGCCAACTTAAAAACTACTGGAGATATTGAACTTTTTCAAAAAATCCGATTTCTCATTAAACCAGCAAAGCGAAAAAGCAAAAAATCGTCAATTTCTGCTTAAAAACGCGAATTTACAAGCATTTATACGTTTTTGGCTCGCCAACTTAAAAACTACTGGAGATATTGAACTTTTTCAAAAAATCCGATTTCTCATTAAACCAGCGAAGCGAAAAAGCAAGAAATTGTCAATTTCTGCTTAAAAACGCGAATTTACAAGCATTTATACGTTTTTGGCTCGCCAACTTAAAAACTACTGGAGATATTGAACTTTTTCAAAAAATCCGATTTCTCATTATACCAGCAAAGCGAAAAAGCAAAAAATCGTCAATTTCTGCTTAAAAACGCGAATTTACAAGCATTTATACGTTTTTGGCTCGCCAACTTAAAAACTACTGGAGATATTGAACTTTTTCAAAAAATCCGATTTCTCATTAAACCAGCGAAGCGAAAAAGCAAGAAATCGTCAATTTCTGCTTAAAAACGCGAATTTACAAGCATTTATACGTTTTTGGCTCGCCAACTTAAAAACTACTGGAGATATTGAACTTTTTCAAAAAATCCGATTTCTCATTAAACCAGCGAAGCGAAAAAGCAAAAAATCGTCAATTTCTGCTTAAAAACGCGAATTTACAATCATTTATACGTTTTTGGCTCGCCAACTTAAAAATTACTGGAGATACTGAACTTTTTCAAAAAATCCGATTTCTCATTAAACCAGCGAAGCGAAAAAGCAAGAAATCGTCAATTTCTGCTTAAAAACGCGAATTTACAGGCATTTATACGTTTTTGGCTCGCCAACTTAAAAACTACTGGAGATATTGAGCTTTTTCAAAAAATCCGATTTCTCATTAAACCAGCGAAGCGAAAAAGCAAGAAATCGTCAATTTCTGCTTAAAAACGCAAATTTACAAGTATTTATACGTTTTTGGCTCGCCAACTTAAAAACTACTGGAGATATTGAACTTTTTCAAAAAATCCGATTTCTCATTAAACCAGCGAAGCGAAAAAGCAAAAAATCGTCAATTTCTTCTTAAAAACGCGAATTTATAAGCATTTATACGTTTTTGGCTCGCCAACTTAAAAACTACTGGAGATATTGAACTTTTTCAAAAAATCCGATTTCTCATTAAAACAGCGAAGCGAAAAAGCAAGAAATCGCCAATTTCTGCTTAAAAACGCGAATTTACAAGCATTTATACGTTTTTGGCTCGCCAACTTAAAAACTACTGGAGATATTAAACTTTTTCAAAAAATCCGATTTCTCATTAAACCAGCGAAGCGAAAAAGAAAAAATCGTCAATTTCTGCTTAAAAACGCGAATTTACAAGCATTTATACGTTTTTGGCTCGCCAACTTAAAAACTACTGGAGATATTGAACTTTTTCAAAAAATCCGATTTCTCATTAAACCAGCGAAGCGAAAAAGCAAAAAATCGTCAATTTCTTCTTAAAAACGCGAATTTACAAGCATTTATACGTTTTTGGCTCGCCAACTTAAAAACTACTGGAGATATTGAACTTTTCCAAAAAATCCGATTTCTCATTAAACCAGCGAAGCGAAAAAGCAAGAAATCGTCAATTTCTGCTTAAAAACGCGAATTTACAAGCATTTATACGTTTTTGGCTCGCCAACTTAAAAACTACTGGAGATATTGAACTTTTTCAAAAATCCGATTTCTCATTAAACCAGCGAAGCGAAAAAGCAAAAAATCGTCAATTTCTGCTTAAAAACGCGAATTTACAATCATTTATACGTTTTTGGCTCGCCAACTTAAAAATTACTGGAGATACTGAACTTTTTCAAAAAATCCGATTTCTCATTAAACCAGCGAAGCGAAAAAGCAAGAAATCGTCAATTTCTGCTTAAAAACGCGAATTTACAAGCATTTATACGTTTTTGGCTCGCCAACTTAAAAACTACTGGAGATATTGAACTTTTTCAAAAAATCCGATTTCTCATTAAACCAGCAAAGCGAAAAAACAAAAAATCGTCAATTTCTGCTTAAAAACGCGAATTTACAAGCATTTATACGTTTTTGGCTCGCCAACTTAAAAACTACTGGAGATATTGAACTTTTTCAAAAAATCCGATTTCTCATTATACCAGCAAAGCGAAAAAGCAAAAAATCGTCAATTTCTGCTTAAAAACGCGAATTTACAAGCATTTATACGTTTTTGGCTCGCCAACTTAAAAACTACTGGAGATATTGAACTTTTTCAAAAAATCCGATTTCTCATTAAACCAGCGAAGCGAAAAAGCAAGAAATCGTCAATTTCTGCTTAAAAACGCGAATTTACAAGCATTTATACGTTTTTGGCTCGCCAACTTAAAAACTACTGGAGATATTGAACTTTTTCAAAAAATCCGATTTCTCATTAAACCAGCGAAGCGAAAAAGCAAAAAATCGTCAATTTCTGCTTAAAAACGCGAATTTACAATCATTTATACGTTTTTGGCTCGCCAACTTAAAAATTACTGGAGATACTGAACTTTTTCAAAAAATCCGATTTCTCATTAAACCAGCGAAGCGAAAAAGCAAGAAATCGTCAATTTCTGCTTAAAAACGCGAATTTACAGGCATTTATACGTTTTTGGCTCGCCAACTTAAAAACTACTGGAGATATTGAGCTTTTTCAAAAAATCCGATTTCTCATTAAACCAGCGAAGCGAAAAAGCAAGAAATCGTCAATTTCTGCTTAAAAACGCAAATTTACAAGTATTTATACGTTTTTGGCTCGCCAACTTAAAAACTACTGGAGATATTGAACTTTTTCAAAAAATCCGATTTCTCATTAAACCAGCGAAGCGAAAAAGCAAAAAATCGTCAATTTCTTCTTAAAAACGCGAATTTATAAGCATTTATACGTTTTTGGCTCGCCAACTTAAAAACTACTGGAGATATTGAACTTTTTCAAAAAATCCGATTTCTCATTAAAACAGCGAAGCGAAAAAGCAAGAAATCGCCAATTTCTGCTTAAAAACGCGAATTTACAAGCATTTATACGTTTTTGGCTCGCCAACTTAAAAACTACTGGAGATATTAAACTTTTTCAAAAAATCCGATTTCTCATTAAACCAGCGAAGCGAAAAAGAAAAAATCGTCAATTTCTGCTTAAAAACGCGAATTTACAAGCATTTATACGTTTTTGGCTCGCCAACTTAAAAACTACTGGAGATATTGAACTTTTTCAAAAAATCCGATTTCTCATTAAACCAGCGAAGCGAAAAAGCAAAAAATCGTCAATTTCTTCTTAAAAACGCGAATTTACAAGCATTTATACGTTTTTGGCTCGCCAACTTAAAAACTACTGGAGATATTGAACTTTTCCAAAAAATCCGATTTCTCATTAAACCAGCGAAGCGAAAAAGCAAGAAATCGTCAATTTCTGCTTAAAAACGCGAATTTACAAGCATTTATACGTTTTTGGCTCGCCAACTTAAAAACTACTGGAGATATTGAACTTTTTCAAAAAATCCGATTTCTCATTAAACCAGCCAAGCGAAAAAGCAAAAAATCGTCAATTTCTGCTTAAAAACGCAAATTTACAAGCATTTATACGTTTTTGGCTCGCCAACTTAAAAACTACTGGAGATATTGAACTTTTTCAAAAAATCCGATTTCTCATTAAACCAGCGAAGCGAAAAAGCAAGAAATCGTCAATTTCTGCTTAAAAACGCGAATTTACAAGCATTTATACGTTTTCGGCTCGCCAACTTAAAAACTACTGGAGATATTGAACTTTTTCAAAAAATCCGATTTCTCATTAAACCAGCGAAGCGAAAAAGCAAAAAATCGTCAATTTCTGCTTAAAAACGCGAATTTACAAGCATTTATACGTTTTTGGCTCGCCAACTTAAAAACTACTGGAGATATTGAACTTTTTCAAAAAATCCGATTTCTCATTAAACCAGCGAAGCGAAAAAGCAAGAAATCGTCAATTTCGGCTTAAAAACGCGAATTTACAAGCATTTATACGTTTTTGGCTCGCCAACTTAAAAACTACTGGAAATATTGAACTTTTTCAAAAAATCCGATTTCTCATTAAACCAGCGAAGCGAAAAAGCAAAAAATCGTCAATTTCTGCTTAAAAACGCGAATTTACAAGCATTTATACGTTTTTGGCTCGCCAACTTAAAAACTACTGGAGATATTGAACTTTTTCAAAAAATCCGATTTCTCATTAAACCAGCGAAGCGAAAAAGCAAGAAATCGTCAATTTCTGCTTAAAAACGCGAATTTACAAGCATTTATACGTTTTTGGCTCGCCAACTTAAAAACTACTGGAGATATTGAACTTTTTCAAAAAATCCGATTTCTCATTAAACCAGCGAAGCGAAAAAGTAAGAAATCGTCAATTTCTGCTTAAAAACGCGAATTTACAAGCATTTATACGTTTTTGGCTCGCCAACTTAAAAACTACTGGAGATATTGAACTTTTTCAAAAAATCCGATTTCTCATTAAACCAGCCAAGCGAAAAAGCAAAAAATCGTCAATTTCTGCTTAAAAACGCGAATTTACAAGCATTTATACGTTTTTGGCTCGCCAACTTAAAAACTACTGGAGATATTGAACTTTTTCAAAAAATCCGATTTCTCATTAAACCAGCGAAGCGAAAAAGCAAAGAATCGTCAATTTCTGCTTAAAAACGCGAATTTACAAGCATTTATACGTTTTTGGCTCGCCAACTTAAAAACTACTGGAGATATTGAACTTTTTCAAAAATTCCGATTTCTCGTTAAACCAGCGAAGCGAAAAAGCAAGAAATCGTCAATTTCTGCTTAAAAACGCGAATTTACAAGCATTTATACGTTTTTGGCTCGCCAACTTAAAAACTACTGGAGATATTGAACTTTTTCAAAAAATCCGATTCCTCATTAAACCAGCGAAGCGAAAAAGCAAGAAATCGTCAATTTCTGCTTAAAAACGCGAATTTACAAGCATTTATACGATTTTGGCTCGCCAACTTAAAAACTACTGGAGATATTAAACTTTTTCAAAAAATCCGATTTCTCATTAAACCAGCGAAGCGAAAAAGCGAAAAATCGTCAATTTCTGCTTAAAAACGCGAATTTACAAGCATTTATACGTTTTTGGCTCGCTAACTTAAAAACTACTGGAGATATTGAACTTTTTCAAAAAATCCGATTTCTCATTAAACCAGCGAAGCGAAAAAGCAAGAAATCGTCAATTTCTGCTTAAAAACGCGAATTTACAAGCATTTATACGTTTTGGGCTCGCCAACTTAAAAACTACTGGAGATATTGAACTTTTTCAAAAAATCCGATTTCTCATTAAACCAGCGAAGCGAAAAAGCAAAAAATCGTCAATTTCTGCTTAAAAACGCGAATTTACAAGCATTTATACGTTTTTGGCTCGCCAACTTAAAAACTACTGGAGATATTGAACTTTTTCAAAAAATCCGATTTCTCATTAAACCAGCGAAGCCAAAAAGCAAGAAATCGTCAATTTCTGCTTAAAAACGCGAATTTACAAGCATTTATACGTTTTTGGCTCGCCAACTTAAAAACTACTGGAGATATTGAACTTTTTCAAAAAATCCGATTTCTCATTAAACCAGCGAAGCGAAAAAGCAAGAAATCGTCAATTTCTGCTTAAAAACGCGAATTTACAAGCATTTATACGGTTTTGGCTTGCCAACTTAAAAACTACTGGAGATATTAAACTTTTTCAAAAAATCCGATTTCTCATTAAACCAGCGAAGCGAAAAAGCAAAAAATCGTCAATTTCTGCTTAAAAACGCGAATTTACAAGCATTTATACGTTTTTGGCTCGCCAACTTAAAAACTACTGGAGATATTGAACTTTTTCAAAAAATCCGATTTCTCATTAAACCAGCGAAGCGAAAAAGCAAGAAATCGTCAATTTCTGCTTAAAAACGCGAATTTACAAGCATTTATACGTTTTTGGCTCGCCAACTTAAAAACTACTGGAGATATTGAACTTTTTCAAAAAATCCGATTTCTCATTAAACCAGCGAAGCGAAAAAGCAAAAAATCGTCAATTTCTGCTTAAAAACGCGAATTTACAAGCATTTATACGTTTTTGGCTCGCCAACTTAAAAACTACTGGAGATATTGAACTTTTTCAAAAAATCCGATTTCTCATTAAACCAGCGAAGCGAAAAAGCAAGAAATCGTCAATTTCTGCTTAAAAACGCGAATTTACAAGCATTTATACGTTTTTGGCTCGCCAACTTAAAAACTACTGGAGATATTGAACTTTTTCAAAAAATCCGATTTCTCATTAAACCAGGGAAGCGAAAAAGCAAAAAATCGGCAAATTCTGCTTAAAAACGCGAATTTACAAGCATTTATACGTTTTTGGCTCGCCAACTTAAAAACTACTGGAAATATTGAACTTTTTCAAAAAATCCGATTTCTCATTAAACCAGCGAAGCGAAAAAGCAAAAAATCGTCAATTTCTGCTTAAACACGCGAATTTACAAGCATTTATACGTTTTTGGCTCGCCAACTTAAAAACTACTGGAGATATTGAACTTTTTCAAAAAATCCGATTTCTCATTAAACCAGCGAAGCGAAAAAGCAAGAAATCGTCAATTTCTGCTTAAAAAACGCGAATTTACAAGCATTTATACGTTTTTGGCTCGCCAACTTAAAAACTACTGGAGATATTGAACTTTTCAAAAAATCCGATTTCTCATTAAACCAGCGAAGCGAAAAAGCAAAAAATCGTCAATTTCTGCTTAAAACGCGAATTTACAAGCATTTATACGTTTTTGGCTCGCCAACTTAAAAACTACTGGAGATATTGAACTTTTTCAAAAAATCCGATTTCTTATTAAACCAGCGAAGCGAAAAAGCAAGAAATGTCAATTTCTGCTTAAAAACGCGAATTTACAAGCATTTATACGTTTTTGGCTCGCCAACTTAAAAACTACTGGAGATATTGAACTTTTTCAAAAAAATCCGATTTCTCATTATACCAGCAAAGCGAAAAAGCAAAAAATCGTCAATTTCTGCTTAAAAACGCGAATTTACAAGCATTTATACGTTTTTGGCTCGCCAACTTAAAAACTACTGGAGATATTGAACTTTTTTCAAAAAATCCGATTTCTCATTAAACCAGCGAAGCGAAAAAGCAAGAAATCGTCAATTTCTGCTTAAAAACGCGAATTTACAAGCATTTATACGTTTTTGGCTCGCCAACTTAAAAACTACTGGAGATATTGAACTTTTTCAAAAATCCGATTTCTCAATAAACCAGCGAAGCGAAAAAGCAAAAAATCATCAATTTCTGCTTAAAAACGCGAATTTACAATCATTTATACGTTTTTGGCTCGCCAACTTAAAACTACTGGAGATACTGAACTTTTCAAAAAATCCGATTTCTCATTAAACCAGCGAAGCGAAAAAGCAAGAAATCGTCAATTTCTGCTTAAAAACGCGAATTTACAAGCATTTATACGTTTTTGGCTCGCCAACTTAAAAACTACTGGAGATATTGAACTTTTCAAAAAATCCGATTTCTCATTAAACCAGCGAAGCGAAAAAGCAAGAAATCGTCAATTTCTGCTTAAAAACGCGAATTTACAAGCATTTATACGTTTTTGGCTCGCCAACTTAAAACTACTGGAGATATTAACTTTTTCAAAAATCCGATTTCTCATTAAACCAGCGAAGCGAAAAGCAAAAAATCGTCAATTTCTGCTTAAAAACGCGAATTTACAAGCATTTATACGTTTTTGGCTCGCCAACTTAAAAACTACTGGAGATATTGAACTTTTCAAAAAATCCGATTTCTCATTAAACCAACGAAGCGAAAAAGCAAAAAATCGTCAATTTCTGCTTAAAAACGCGAATTTACAAGCATTTATACGTTTTTGGCTCGCCAACTTAAAAATTACTGGAGATATTGAACTTTTTCAAAAAATCCGATTTCTCATTAAACCAGCGAAGCGAAAAAG
>CAWYQG010000122.1:0-42650 GCA_963966155.1 Clivina fossor
TTAAACCAGCGAAGCGAAAAAGCAAAAAATCGTCAATTTCTGCTTAAAAACGCGAATTTACAAGCATTTATACGTTTTTGGCTCGCCAACTTAAAAACTACTGGAGATATTGAACTTTTTCAAAAAATCCGATTTCTCATTAAACCAGCGAAGCGAAAAAGCAAGAAATCGTCAATTTCTGCTTAAAAACGCGAATTTACAAGCATTTATACGTTTCTGGCTCGCCAACTTAAAAACTACTGGAGATATTGAACTTTTTCAAAAAATCCGATTTCTCATTAAACCAGCGAAGCGAAAAAGCAAGAAATCGTCAATTTCTGCTTAAAAACGCGAATTTACAAGCATTTATACGTTTTTGGCTCGCCAACTTAAAAACTACTGGAGATATTGAACTTTTTCAAAAAATCCGATTTCTCATTAAACCAGCGAAGCGAAAAAGCAAAAAATCGTCAATTTCTGCTTAAAAACGCGAATTTACAAGCATTTATACGTTTTTGGCTCGCCAACTTAAAAACTACTGGAGATATTGAACTTTTTCAAAAAATCCGATTTCTCATTAAACCAGCGAAGCGAAAAAGCAAGAAATCGTCAATTTCTGCTTAAAAACGCAAATTTACAAGCATTTATACGTTTTTGGCTCGCCAACTTAAAAACTACTGGAGATATTGAACTTTTTCAAAAAATCCGATTTCTCATTAAACCAGCGAAGCGAAAAAGCAAAAAATCGTCAATTTCTGCTTAAAAACGCGAATTTTCAAGCATTTATACGTTTTTGGCTCGCCAACTTAAAAACTACTGGAGATATTGAACTTTTTCAAAAAATCCGATTTCTCATTAAACCAGCTAAGCGAAAAAGCAAGAAATCGTCAATTTCTGCTTAAAAACGCGAATTTACAAGCATTTATACGTTTTTGGCTCGCCAACTTAAAAACTACTGGAGATATTGAACTTTTCAAAAAATCCGATTTCTCATTAAACCAGCGAAGTGAAAAAGCAAAAAATCGTCAATTTCTGCTTAAAAACGCGAATTTACAAGCATTTATACGTTTTTGGCTCGCCAACTTAAAAACTACTGGAGATATTGAACTTTTTCAAAAATCCGATTTCTCATTAAACCAGCGAAGCGAAAAAGCAAAAAATCGTCAATTTCTGCTTAAAATCGCGAATTTACAAGCATTTATACGTTTTTGGCTCGCCAACTTAAAAACTACTGGAGATATTGAACTTTTTCAAAAAATCCGATTTCTCATTAAACCAGCGAAGCGAAAAAGCAAGAAATCGTCAATTTCTGCTTAAAAACGCGAATTTACAAGCATTTATACGTTTTTGCCTCGCCAACTTAAAAACTACTGGAGATATTGAACTTTTTCAAAAATCCGATTTCTCATTAAACCAGCGAAGCGAAAAAGCAAGAAATCGTCAATTTCTGCTTAAAAACGCGAATTTACAAGCATTTATACGTTTTTGGCTCGCCAACTTAAAAACTACTGGAGATATTGAACTTTTTCAAAAATCCGATTTCTCATTAAACCAGCGAAGCGAAAAAGCAAAAAATCGTCAATTTCTGCTTAAAAACGCGAATTTACAAGCATTTATACGTTTTTGGCTCGCCAACTTAAAAACTACTGGAGATATTGAACTTTTTCAAAAAATCCGATTTCTCATTAAACCAGCGAAGCGAAAAAGCAAGAAATCGTCAATTTCTGCTTAAAAACGCGAATTTACAAGCATTTATACGTTTTTGGCTCGCCAACTTAAAAATTACTGGAGATATTGAACTTTTTCAAAAAATCCGATTTCTCATTAAACCAGCGAAGCGAAAAAGCAAAAAATCGTCAATTTCTGCTTAAAAACGCGAATTTACAAGCATTTATACGTTTTTGGCTCGCCAACTTAAAAACTACTGGAGATATTGAACTTTTTCAAAAAATCCGATTTCTCATTAAACCAGCGAAGCGAAAAAGCAAGAAATCGTCAATTTTTGCTTAAAAACGCGAATTTACAAGCATTTTTACGTTTTTGGCTCGCCAACTTAAAAACTACTGGAGATATTGAACTTTTTCAAAAAATCCGATTTCTCATTAAACCAGCGAAGCGAAAAAGCAAAAAATCGTCAATTTCTGCTTAAAAACGCGAATTTACAAGCATTTATACGTTTTTGGCTCGCCAACTTAAAACTACTGGAGATATTGAACTTTTTCAAAAAATCCGATTTCTCATTAAACCAGCGAAGCGAAAAAGCAAGAAATCGTCAATTTCTGCTTAAAAACGCGAATTTACAAGCATTTATACGTTTTTGGCTCGCCAACTTAAAAACTACTGGAGATATTGAACTTTTTCAAAAAATCCGATTTCTCATTAAACCAGCGAAGCGAAAAAGCAAAAAATCGTCAATTTCTGCTTAAAATCGCGAATTTACAAGCATTTATACGTTTTTGGCTCGCCAACTTAAAAACTACTGGAGATATTGAACTTTTTCAAAAAATCCGATTTCTCATTAAACCAGCGAAGCGAAAAAGCAAGAAATCGTCAATTTCTGCTTAAAAACGCGAATTTACAAGCATTTATACGTTTTTGGCTCGCCAACTTAAAAACTACTGGAGATATTGAACTTTTTCAAAAATCCGATTTCTCATTAAACCAGCGAAGCGAAAAAGCAAAAAATCGTTAATTTCTGCTTAAAAACGCGAATTTACAAGCATTTATACGTTTTTGGCTCGCCAACTTAAAAACTACTGGAGATATTGAACTTTTTCAAAAAATCCGATTTCTCATTAAACCAGCGAAGCGAAAAAGCAAAAAATCGTCAATTTCTGCTTAAAAACGCGAATTTACAAGCATTTATACGTTTTTGGCTCGCCAACTTAAAAACTACTGGAGATATTGAACTTTTTCAAAAAATCCGATTTCTCATTAAACCAGCGAAGCGAAAAAGCAAGAAATCGTCAATTTCTGCTTAAAAACGCGAATTTACAAGCATTTATACGTTTTTGGCTCGCCAACTTAAAAACTACTGGAGATATTGAACTTTTTCAAAAAATCCGATTTCTCATTAAACCAGCGAAGCGAAAAAGCAAGAAATCGTCAATTTCTGCTTAAAAACGCGAATTTACAAGCATTTATACATTTTTGGCTCGCCAACTTAAAAACTACTGGAGATATTGAACTTTGTCAAAAAATCCGATTTCTCATTAAACCAGCGAAGCGAAAAAGCAAAAAATCGTCAATTTCTGCTTAAAAACGCGAATTTACAAGCATTTATACGTTTTTGGCTCGCCAACTTAAAAACTACTGGAGATATTGAACTTTTTCAAAAAATCCGATTTCTCATTAAACCAGCGAAGCGAAAAAGCAAGAAATCGTCAATTTCTGCTTAAAAACGCGAATTTACAAGCATTTATACGTTTTTGGCTCGCCAACTTAAAAACTACTGGAGATATTGAACTTTTTCAAAAAATCCGATTTCTCATTAAACCAGCGAAGCGAAAAAGCAAAAAATCGTCAATTTCTGCTTAAAAACGCGAATTTACAAGCATTTATACGTTTTTGGCTCGCCAACTTAAAAACTACTGGAGATATTGAACTTTTCAAAAAATCCGATTTCTCATTAAACCAGCGAAGCGAAAAAGCAAGAAATCGTCAATTTCTGCTTAAAAACGCGAATTTACAAGCATTTTATACGTTTTTGGCTCGCCAACTTAAAAACTACTGGAGATATTGAACTTTTTCAAAAATCCGATTTCTTATTAAACCAGCGAAGAGAAAAAGCAAAAAATCGTCAATTTCTGCTTAAAAACGCGAATTTACAAGCATTTATACGTTTTTGGCTCGCCAACTTAAAAACTACTGGAGATATTGAACTTTTTCAAAAAATCCGATTTCTCATTAAACCAGCGAAGCGAAAAAGCAAAAAATCGTCAATTTCTGCTTAAAAACGCGAATTTACAAGCATTTATACGTTTTTGGCTCGCCAACTTAAAAACTACTGGAGATATTGAACTTTTTCAAAAAATCCGATTTCTCATTAAACCAGCGAAGCGAAAAAGCAAGAAATCGTCAATTTCTGCTTAAAAACGCGAATTTACAAGCATTTATACGTTTTTGGCTCGCCAACTTAAAAACTACTGGAGATATTGAACTTTTTCAAAAAATCCGATTTCTCATTAAACCAGCGAAGCGAAAAAGCAAAAAATCGTCAATTTCTGCTTAAAAACGCGAATTTACAAGCATTTATACGTTTTTGGCTCGCCAACTTAAAAACTACTGGAGATATTGAACTTTTTCAAAAAATCCGATTTCTCATTAAACCAGCGAAGCGAAAAAGCAAGAAATCGTCAATTTCTGCTTAAAAACGCGAATTTACAATCATTTATACGTTTTTGGCTGGCCAACTTAAAAACTACTGGAGATATTAAACTTTTTCAAAAATCCGATTTCTCATTAAACCAGCGAAGCGAAAAAGCAAGAAATCGTCAATTTCTGCTTAAAAACGCGAATTTACAAGCATTTATACGTTTTTGGCTCGCCAACTTAAAAACTACTGGAGATATTGAACTTTTTCAAAAAATCCGATTTCTCATTAAACCAGCGAAGCGAAAAAGCAAAAATCGTCAATTTCTGCTTAAAAACGCGAATTTACAAGCATTTATACGTTTTTGGCTCGCCAACTTAAAAACTACTGGAGATATTGAACTTTTCAAAAAATCCGATTTCTCATTAAACCAGCGAAGCGAAAAAGCAAGAAATCGTCAATTTCTGCTTAAAAACGCGAATTTACAAGCATTTATACGTTTTTGGCTCGCCAACTTAAAAACTACTGGAGATATTAAACTTTTTCAAAAAATCCGATTTCTCATTAAACCAGCGAAGCGAAAAAGCAAAAAATCGTCAATTTCTGCTTAAAAACGCGAATTTACAAGCATTTATACGTTTTTGGCTCGCCAACTTAAAAACTACTGGAGATATTGAACTTTTTCAAAAAATCCGATTTCTCATTAAACCAGCGAAGCGAAAAAGCAAGATATCGTCAATTTCTGCTTAAAAACGCGAATTTACAAGCATTTATACGTTTTTGGCTCGCCAACTTAAAAACTACTGGAGATATTGAACTTTTTCAAAAAATCCGATTTCTCATTAAACCAGCGAAGCGAAAAAGCAAGAAATCGTCAATTTCTGCTTAAAAACGCGAATTTACAAGCATTTATACGTTTTTGGCTCGCCAACTTAAAAACTACTGGAGATATTGAACTTTTTCAAAAAATCCGATTTCTCATTAAACCAGCGAAGCGAAAAAGCAAAAAATCGTCAATTTCTGCTTAAAAACGCGAATTTACAAGCATTTATACGTTTTTGGCTCGCCAACTTAAAAACTACTGGAGATATTGAACTTTTTCAAAAAATCCGATTTCTCATTAAACCAGCGAAGCGAAAAAGCAAGAAATCGTCAATTTCTGCTTAAAAACGCGAATTTACAAGCATTTATACGTTTTTGGCTCGCCAACTTAAAAACTACTGGAGATATTGAACTTTTTCAAAAAATCCGATTTCTTATTAAACCAGCGAAGAGAAAAAGCAAAAAATCGTCAATTTCTGCTTAAAAACGCGAATTTACAAGCATTTATACGTTTTTGGCTCGCCAACTTAAAAACTACTGGAGATATTGAACTTTTTCAAAAAATCCGATTTCTCATTAAACCAGCGAAGCGAAAAAGCAAAAAATCGTCAATTTCTGCTTAAAAACGCGAATTTACAAGCATTTATACGTTTTTGGCTCGCCAACTTAAAAACTACTGGAGATATTGAACTTTTTCAAAAATCCGATTTCTCATTAAACCAGCGAAGCGAAAAAGCAAGAAATCGTCAATTTCTGCTTAAAAACGCGAATTTACAAGCATTTATACGTTTTTGGCTCGCCAACTTAAAAACTACTGGAGATATTGAACTTTTTCAAAAAATCCGATTCCTCATTAAACCAGCGAAGCGAAAAAGCAAAAAATCGTCAATTTCTGCTTAAAAACGCGAATTTACAAGCATTTATACGTTTTTGGCTCGCCAACTTAAAAACTACTGGAGATATTGAACTTTTTCAAAAAATCCGATTTCTCATTAAACCAGCGAAGCGAAAAAGCAAGAAATCGTCAATTTCTGCTTAAAAACGCGAATTTACAATCATTTATACGTTTTTGGCTGGCCAACTTAAAAACTACTGGAGATATTAAACTTTTTCAAAAATCCGATTTCTCATTAAACCAGCGAAGCGAAAAAGCAAGAAATCGTCAATTTCTGCTTAAAAACGCGAATTTACAAGCATTTATACGTTTTGGCTCGCCAATTTAAAAACTACTGGAGATATTGAACTTTTTCAAAAAATCCGATTTCTCATTAAACCAGCGAAGCGAAAAAAGCAAAAAATCGTCAATTTCTGCTTAAAAACGCGAATTTACAAGCATTTATACGTTTTTGGCTCGCCAACTTAAAAACTACTGGAGATATTGAACTTTTTCAAAAATCCGATTTCTCATTAAACCAGCGAAGCGAAAAAGCAAGAAATCGTCAATTTCTGCTTAAAAACGCGAATTTACAAGCATTTATACGTTTTTGGCTCGCCAACTTAAAAACTACTGGAGATATTGAACTTTTTCAAAAAATCCGATTTCTCATTAAACCAGCGAAGCGAAAAAGCAAAAAATCGTCAATTTCTGCTTAAAAGCGCGAATTTACAAGCATTTTATACGTTTTTGGCTCGCCAACTTAAAAACTACTGGAGATATTGAACTTTTTCAAAAAAATCCGATTTCTCATTAAACCAGCGAAGCGAAAAAGCAAGAAATCGTCAATTTCTGCTTAAAAACGCGAATTTACAAGCATTTATACGTTTTTGGCTCGCCAACTTAAAAACTACTGGAGATATTGAACTTTTTCAAAAAATCCGATTTCTCATTAAACCAGCGAAGCGAAAAAGCAAGAAATCGTCAATTTCTGCTTAAAAACGCGAATTTACAAGCATTTATACGTTTTTGGCTCGCCAACTTAAAAACTACTGGAGATATTAAACTTTTTCAAAAAATCCGATTTCTCATTAAACCAGCGAAGCGAAAAAGCAAGAAATCGTCAATTTCTGCTTAAAACCGCGAATTTACAAGCATTTATACGTTTTTGGCTCGCCAACTTAAAAACTACTGGAGATATTAAACTTTTTCAAAAAATCCGATTTCTCATTAAACCAGCGAAGCGAAAAAGCAAAAAATCGTCAATTTCTGCTTAAAAACGGGAATTTACAAGCATTTATACGTTTTTGGCTCGCCAACTTAAAAACTACTGGAGATATTGAACTTTTTCAAAAAATCCGATTTCTCATTAAACCAGCGAAGCGAAAAAGCAACAAATCGTCAATTTCTGCTTAAAAACGCGAATTTACAAGCATTTATACGTTTTTGGCTCGCCAACTTAAAAACTACTGGAGATATTAAACTTTTTTAAAAATCCGATTTCTCATTAAACCAGCGAAGCGAAAAAGCAAAAAATCGTCAATTTCTGCTTAAAAACGCGAATTTACAAGCATTTATACGTTTTTGGCTCGCCAACTTAAAAACTACTGGAGATATTGAACTTTTTCAAAAAATCCGATTTCTCATTAAACCAGCGAAGCGAAAAAGCAAGATATCGTCAATTTTTGCTTAAAAACGCGAATTTACAAGCATTTATACGTTTTTGGCTCGCCAACTTAAAAACTACTGGAGATATTGAACTTTTTCAAAAAATCCGATTTCTCATTAAACCAGCGACTCGAAAAAGCAAAAAATCGTCAATTTCTGCTTAAAAACGCGAATTTACAAGCATTTATACGTTTTTGGCTCGCCAACTTAAAAACTATTGGAGATATTGAACTTTTTCAAAAAATCCGATTTCTCATTAAACCAGCGAAGCGAAAAAGCAAGAAATCGTCAATTTCTGCTTAAAAACGCGAATTTACAAGCATTTATACGTTTTTGGCTCGCCAACTTAAAAACTACTGGAGATATTGAACTTTTTCAAAAAATCCGATTTCTCATTAAACCAGCGAAGCGAAAAAGCAAAAAATCGTCAATTTCTGCTTAAAAACGCGAATTTACAAGCATTTATACGTTTTTGGCTCGCCAACTTAAAAACTACTGGAGATATTGAACTTTTTCAAAAATCCAATTTCTCATTAAACCAGCGAAGCGAAAAAGCAAGAAATCGTCAATTTCTGCTTAAAAACGCGAATTTACAAGCATTTATACGTTTTTGGCTCGCCAACTTAAAAACTACTGGAGATATTGAACTTTTTCAAAAAATCCGATTTCTCATTAAACCAGCGAAGCGAAAAAGCAAAAAATCGTCAATTTCTGCTTAAAAACGCGAATTTACAAGCATTTATACGTTTTTGGCTCGCCAACTTAAAAACTACTGGAGATATTGAACTTTTTCAAAAAATCCGATTTCTCATTAAACCAGCGAAGCGAAAAAGCAAAAAATCGTCAATTTCTGATTAAAAACGCGAATTTACAAGCATTTATACGTTTTTGGCTCGCCAACTTAAAAACTACTGGAGATATTGAACTTTTTCAAAAAATCCGATTTCTCATTAAACCAGCGAAGCGAAAAAGCAAGAAATCGTCAATTTCTGCTTAAAAACGCGAATTTACAAGCATTTATACGTTTTTGGCTCGCCAACTTAAAAACTACTGGAGATATTGAACTTTTTCAAAAAATCCGATTTCTCATTAAACCAGCGAAGCGAAAAAGCAAGAAATCGTCAATTTCTGCTTAAAAACGCGAATTTACAAGCATTTATACGTTTTTGGCTCGCCAACTTAAAAACTACTGGAGATATTGAACTTTTTCAAAAAATCCGATTTCTCATTAAACCAGCGAAGCGAAAAAGCAAAAAATCGTCAATTTCTGCTTAAAAACGCGAATTTACAAGCATTTATACGTTTTTGGCTCGCCAACTTAAAAACTACTGGAGATATTGAACTTTTTCAAAAAATCCGATTTCTCATTAAACCAGCGAAGCGAAAAAGCAAGAAATCGTCAATTTCTGCTTAAAAACGCGAATTTACAAGCATTTATACGTTTTTGGCTCGCCAACTTAAAAACTACTGGAGATATTGAACTTTTTCAAAAAATCCGATTTCTCATTAAACCAGCGAAGCGAAAAAGCAAAAAATCGTCAATTTCTGCTTAAAAACGCGAATTTACAAGCATTTATACGTTTTTAGCTCGCCAACTTAAAAACTACTGGAGATATTGAACTTTTTCAAAAAATCCGATTTCTCATTAAACCAGCGAAGCGAAAAAGCAAGAAATCGTCAATTTCTGCTTAAAAACGCGAATTTACAAGCATTTATACGTTTTTGGCTCGCCAACTTAAAAACTACTGGAGATATTGAACTTTTTCAAAAAATCCGATTTCTCATTAAACCAGCGAAGCGAAAAAGCAAAAAATTGTCAATTTCTGCTTAAAAACGCGAATTTACAAGCATTTATACGTTTTTGGCTTGCCAACTTAAAAACTACTGGAGATATTGAACTTTTTCAAAAAATCCGATTTCTCATTAAACCAGCGAAGCGAAAAAGCAAGAAATCGTCAATTTCTGCTTAAAAACGCGAATTTACAAGCATTTATACGTTTTTGGCTCGCCAACTTAAAAACTACTGGAGATATTGAACTTTTTCAAAAAATCCGATTTCTCATTAAACCAGCGAAGCGAAAAAGCAAGAAATCGTCAATTTCTGCTTAAAAACGCGATTTTACAAGCATTTATACGTTTTTGGCTCGCCAACTTAAAAACTACTGGAGATATTGAACTTTTTCAAAAAATCCGATTTCTCATTAAACCAGCGAAGCGAAAAAGCAAAAAATCGTCAATTTCTGCTTAAAAACGCGAATTTACAAGCATTTATACGTTTTTGGCTCGCCAACTTAAAAACTACTGGAGATATTGAACTTTTTCAAAAAATCCGATTTCTTATTAAACCAGCGAAGCGAAAAAGCAAGAAATCGTCAATTTCTGCTTAAAAACGCGAATTTACAAGCATTTATACGTTTTTGGCTCGCCAACTTAAAAACTACTGGAGATATTGAACTTTTTCAAAAAATCCGATTTCTCATTAAACCAGCGAAGCGAAAAAGCAAAAAATCGTCAATTTCTGCTTAAAAACGCGAATTTACAAGCATTTATACGTTTTTGGCTCGCCAACTTAAAAACTACTGGAGATATTGAACTTTTTCAAAAAATCCGATTTCTCATTAAACCAGCGAAGCGAAAAAGCAAGAAATCGTCAATTTCTGCTTAAAAACGCGAATTTACAAGCATTTATACGTTTTTGGCTCGCCAACTTAAAAACTACTGGAGATATTGAACTTTTTCAAAAAATCCGATTTCTCATTAAACCAGCGAAGCGAAAAAGCAAAAAATCGTCAATTTTTGCTTAAAAACGCTAATTTACAAGCATTTATACGTTTTTGGCTCGCCAACTTAAAAACTACTGGAGATACTGAACTTTTTCAAAAAATCCGATTTTTCATTAAACCAGCGAAGCGAAAAAGCAAGAAATCGTCAATTTCTGCTTAAAAACGCGAATTTACAAGCATTTATACGTTTTTGGCTCGCCAACTTAAAAACTACTGGAGATATTGAACTTTTTCAAAAAATCCGATTTCTCATTAAACCAGCGAAGCGAAAAAGCAAAAAATCGTCAATTTCTGCTTAAAAACGCGAATTTACAAGCATTTATACGTTTTTGGCTCGCCAACTTAAAAACTACTGGAGATATTGAACTTTTTCAAAAAATCCGATTTCTTATTAAACCAGCGAAGCGAAAAAGCAAGAAATCGTCAATTTCTGCTTAAAAACGCGAATTTACAAGCATTTATACGTTTTTGGCTCGCCAACTTAAAAACTACTGGAGATATTGAACTTTTTCAAAAAATCCGATTTCTCATTAAACCAGCGAAGCGAAAAAGCAAAAAATCGTCAATTTCTGCTTAAAAACGCGAATTTACAAGCATTTATACGTTTTTGGCTCGCCAACTTAAAAACTACTGGAGATATTGAACTTTTTCAAAAAATCCGATTTCTCATTAAACCAGCGAAGCGAAAAAGCAAGAAATCGTCAATTTCTGCTTAAAAACGCGAATTTACAAGCATTTATACGTTTTTGGCTCGCCAACTTAAAAACTACTGGAGATATTGAACTTTTTCAAAAAATCCGATTTCTCATTAAACCAGCGAAGCGAAAAAGCAAAAAATCGTCAATTTTTGCTTAAAAACGCTAATTTACAAGCATTTATACGTTTTTGGCTCGCCAACTTAAAAACTACTGGAGATACTGAACTTTTTCAAAAAATCCGATTTTTCATTAAACCAGCGAAGCGAAAAAGCAAGAAATCGTCAATTTCTGCTTAAAAACGCGAATTTACAAGCATTTATACGTTTTTGGCTCGCCAACTTAAAAACTACTGGAGATATTGATCTTTTTCAAAAAATCCGATTTCTCATTAAACCAGCGAAGCGAAAAAGCAAAAAATCGTCAATTTCTGCTTAAAAACGCGAATTTACAAGCATTTATACGTTTTTGGCTCGCCAACTTAAAAACTACTGGAGATATTGAACTTTTTCAAAAAATCCGATTTCTCAGTAAACCAGCGAAGCGAAAAAGCGAGAAATCGTCAATTTCTGCTTAAAAACGCGTATTTACAAGCATTTATACGTTTTTGGCTCGCCAACTTAAAAACTACTGGAGATATTGAACTTTTTCAAAAAATCCGATTTCTCATTAAACCAGCGAAGCGAAAAAGCAAAAAATCGTCAATTTCTGCTTAAAAACGCGAATTTACAAGCATTTATACGTTTTTGGTTCGCCAACTTAAAAACTACTGGAGATATTGAACTTTTTCAAAAAATCCGATTTCTCATTAAACCAGCGAAGCGAAAAAGCAAGAAATCGTCAATTTCTGCTTAAAAACGCGAATTTACAAGCATTTATACGTTTTTGGCTCGCCAACTTAAAAACTACTGGAGATATTGAACTTTTTCAAAAAATCCGATTTCTCATTAAACCAGCGAAGCGAAAAAGCAAAAAATCGTCAATTTCTGCTAAAAACGCGAATTTACAAGCATTTATACGTTTTTGGCTCGCCAACTTAAAAACTACTGGAGATATTGAACTTTTTCAAAAAATCCGATTTCTCATTAAACCAGCGAAGCGAAAAAGCAAGAAATCGTCAATTTCTGCTTAAAAACGCGAATTTACAAGCATT
Organism: Clivina fossor; assembly: GCA_963966155.1. NCBI lineage: Eukaryota > Metazoa > Arthropoda > Insecta > Coleoptera > Carabidae > Clivina > Clivina fossor. The sequence goes on from CAWYQG010000122.1 coordinate 12,287, forward strand.
TATACGTTTTTGGCTCGCCAACTTAAAAACTACTGGAGATATTGAACTTTTCCAAAAAATCCGATTTCTCATTAAACCAGCGAAGCGAAAAAGCAAGAAATCGTCAATTTCTGCTTAAAAACGCGAATTTAGAAGCATTTATACGTTTTTGGCTCGCCAACTTAAAAACTACTGGAGATATTGAACTTTTTCAAAAAATCCGATTTCTCATTAAACCAGCGAAGCGAAAAAGCAAAAAATCGTCAATTTCTGCTTAAAAACGCGAATTTACAAGCATTTATACGTTTTTGGCTCGCCAACTTAAAAACTACTGGAGATATTGAACTTTTTCAAAAAATCCGATTTCTCATTAAACCAGCGAAGCGAAAAAGCAAGAAATCGTCAATTTCTGCTTAAAAACGCGAATTTACAAGCATTTATACGTTTTTGGCTCGCCAACTTAAAAACTACTGGAGATATTGAACTTTTTCAAAAAATCCGATTTCTCATTAAACCAGCGAAGCGAAAAAGCAAAAAATCGTCAATTTCTGCTTAAAAACGCGAATTTACAAGCATTTATACGTTTTTGGCTCGCCAACTTAAAAACTACTGGAGATATTGAACTTTTTCAAAAAATCCGATTTCTCATTAAACCAGCGAAGCGAAAAAGCAAGAAATCGTCAATTTCTGCTTAAAAACGCGAATTTACAAGCATTTATACGTTTTTGGCTCGCCAACTTAAAAACTACTGGAGATATTGAACTTTTTCAAAAAATCCGATTTCTCATTAAACCAGCGAAGCGAAAAAGCAAAAAATCGTCAATTTCTGCTTAAAAACGCGAATTTACAAGCATTTATACGTTTTTGGCTCGCCAACTTAAAAACTACTGGAGATATTGAACTTTTTCAAAAAATCCGATTTCTCATTAAACCAGCGAAGCGAAAAAGCAAGAAATCGTCAATTTCTGCTTAAAAACGCGAATTTACAAGTATTTATACGTTTTTGGCTCGCCAACTTAAAAACTACTGGAGATATTGAACTTTTTCAAAAAATCCGATTTCTCATTAAACCAGCGAAGCGAAAAAGCAAAAAATCGTCAATTTCTGCTTAAAAACGCGAATTTACAAGCATTTATACGTTTTTGGCTCGCCAACTTAAAAACTACTGGAGATATTGAACTTTTTCAAAAAATCCGATTTCTCATTAAACCAGCGAAGCGAAAAAGCAAGAAATTGTCAATTTCTGCTTAAAAACGCGAAATTACAAGCATTTATACGTTTTTGGCTCGCCAACTTAAAAACTACTGGAGATATTGAACTTTTTAAAAAAATCCGATTTCTCATTAAACCAGCGAAGCGAAAAAGCAAAAAATCGTCAATTTCTGCTTAAAAACGCGAATTTACAAGCATTTATACGTTTTTGGCTCGCCAACTTAAAAACTACTGGAGATATTGAACTTTTTCAAAAAATCCGATTTCTCATTAAACCAGCGAAGCGAAAAAGCAAGAAATCGTCAATTTCTGCTTAAAAACGCGAATTTACAAGCATTTATACGTTTTTGGCTCGCCAACTTAAAAACTACTGGAGATATTGAACTTTTTCAAAAAATCCGATTTCTCATTAAACCAGCGAAGCGAAAAAGCAAAAAATCGTCAATTTCTGCTAAAAACGCGAATTTACAAGCATTTATACGTTTTTGGCTCGCCAACTTAAAAACTACTGGAGATATTGAACTTTTTCAAAAAATCCGATTTCTCATTAAACCAGCGAAGCGAAAAAGCAAAAAATCGTCAATTTCTGCTTAAAAACGCGAATTTACAAGCATTTATACGTTTTTGGCTCGGCAACTTAAAAACTACTGGAGATATTGAACTTTTTCAAAAAATCCGATTTCTCATTAAACCAGCGAAGCGAAAAAGCAAGAAATCGTCAATTTCTGCTTAAAAACGCGAATTTACAAGCATTTATACGTTTTTGGCTCGCCAACTTAAAAACTACTGGAGATATTGAACTTTTTCAAAAAATTCGATTTCTCATTAAACCAGCGAAGCGAAAAAGCAAAAAATCGTCAATTTCTGCTTAAAAACGCGAATTTACAAGCATTTATACGTTTTTGGCTCGCCAACTTAAAAACTACTGGAGATATTGAACTTTTTCAAAAAATCCGATTTCTCATTAAACCAGCAAAGCGAAAAAGCAAGAAATCGTCAATTTCTGCTTAAAAACGCGAATTTACAAGCATTTATACGTTTTTGGCTCGCCAACTTAAAAACTACTGGAGATATTGAACTTTTTCAAAAAATCCGATTTCTCATTAAACCAGCGAAGCGAAAAAGCAAAAAATCGTCAATTTCTGCTTAAAAACGCGAATTTACAAGCATTTATACATTTTTGGCTCGCCAACTTAAAAACTACTGGAGATATTGAACTTTTTCAAAAAATCCGATTTCTCATTAAACCAGCGAAGCGAAAAAGCAAGAAATTGTCAATTTCTGCTTAAAAACGCGAATTTACAAGCATTTATACGTTTTTGGCTCGCCAACTTAAAAACTACTGGAGATATTGAACTTTTTCAAAAAATCCGATTTCTCATTAAACCAGCGAAGCGAAAAAGCAAAAAATCGTCAATTTCTGCTTAAAAACGCGAATTTACAAGCATTTATACGTTTTTGGCTCGCCAACTTAAAAACTACTGGAGATATTGAACTTTTTCAAAAAATCCGATTTCTCATTAAACCAGCGAAGCGAAAAAGCAAGAAATCGTCAATTTCTGCTTAAAAACGCGAATTTACAAGCATTTATACGTTTTTGGCTCGCCAACTTAAAAACTACTGGAGATATTGAACTTTTTCAAAAAATCCGATTTCTCATTAAACCAGCGAAGCGAAAAAGCAAAAAATCGTCAATTTCTGCTTAAAAACGCGAATTTACAAGCATTTATACGTTTTTGGCTCGGCAACTTAAAAACTACTGGAGGTATTGAACTTTTTCAAAAAATCCGATTTCTCATTAAACCAGCGAAGCGAAAAAGCAAGAAATCGTCAATTTCTGCTTAAAAACGCGAATTTACAACCATTTATACGTTTTTGTCTCGCCAACTTAAAAACTACTGGAGATATTGAACTTTTTCAAAAAATCCGATTTCTCATTAAACCAGCGAAGCGAAAAAGCATGAAATCGTCAATTTCTGCTTAAAAACGTGAATTTACAAGCATTTATACGTTTTTGGCTCGCCAACTTAAAAACTACTGGAGATATTGAACTTTTTCAAAAAATCCGATTTCTCATTAAACCAGCGAAGCGAAAAAGCAAGAAATCGTCAATTTCTGCTTAAAAACGCGAATTTACAAGCATTTATACGTTTTTGGCTCGCCAACTTAAAAACTACTGGAGATATTGAACTTTTTCAAAAAATCCGATTTCTCATTAAACCAGCGAAGCGAAAAAGCAAGAAATCGTCAATTTCTGCTTAAAAACGCGAATTTACAAGCATTTATACGTTTTTGGCTCGCCAACTTAAAAACTACTGGAGATATTAAACTTTTTCAAAAAATCCGATTTCTCATTAAACCAGCGAAGCGAAAAAGCAAAAAATCGTCAATTTCTGCTTAAAAACGCGAATTTACAAGCATTTATACGTTTTTGGCTCGCCAACTTAAAAACTACTGGAGATATTGAACTTTTTCAAAAAATCCGATTTCTCATTAAACCAGCGAAGCGAAAAAGCAAGAAATCGTCAATTTCTGCTTAAAAACGCGAATTTACAAGCATTTATACGTTTTTGGCTCGCCAACTTAAAAACTACTGGAGATATTGGACTTTTTCAAAAAATCCGATTTCTCATTAAACCAGCGAAGCGAAAAAGCAAAAAATCGTCAATTTCTGCTTAACCCGGCGTCGGTCATGTGAAATAAAATCACAAGTTCAATCAGGTGGGGTGTGACAAACCCCACTAGTTATTGGAATTAAATAAAAAACCTTAGCAGTAACTTTAATTTTTTTTTTAACATATTTATTTATTAAACCTTATTTTAATTAAAAAACGAAACAATAATTATTTAATCAGTTTATTTAAATTAAAAAACAATTTTTTTTTCAAATTTTAAATATTTTCAACGGAAAAAAACTACTCTAACTAAAGATATATTTTTTTAAACTATGGTAAGTTCTATCAAAAAGCATTAAAAGTTTATAACATAATAAATAAAGATATACACATTTTCGAAAAAATTATAACAATAAGTTTAATAATGTAAAAGTTATTGAATGTCAAAATTAGCACAATTTGCGCAATAAAATAGTGCATGTTCCATACACAAATAAGAATTGCACTTCTCACATGCATACTTTGTTTTCCGGTCTCGTGTTCTAGGGCATACACTACATCTTCCAGCCATTAAGTTTACTTTTTTCTTCGGCGGCTCTGATGGTTCACCAAGAACAATATTAATTTTGTCACGCAAAACACGTGTAAGGCGATCATTACCTTTTCTTTTATTAATTTGATCATTAACCAATGCAATTCCCAATCCTCTCAGAAATTCTCTTCTTTTCATCTTCTCTAAATTGTTGTTGAGTTTATAAATGATTTGAGCATTTATTCCAGCGGTATTCATTAACGAAAACATAACAGTAAGCGGCCATCTTCTACTATTTCGTGCAACATTATAAGATGCGGATAATTCGTCAACAACATCCACGCCAGATTTTGTTGAATTATAAAAAGAAATCATTTCTGGCAACCTTTTCTCGCCAGATTCTTCGTCTATCGAATCATCATGGTGAAGAGATGACAACAGTAAGACATTTTTGCCTTTCTTTGGAACGTAAGATAATAATGTAGTATCTTTTTGAAAACCAAAACGACTAGAACCTTCCTTCCTTGTTTTTACTTGCAGAAAAGAATTAGGTATTTGTCTCTTATTCTTACGTAGTGTTCCCACGGCTGTAAGTTTATGATTGTTATATAAATCTTTGAGCAATTCGTAGCTGGTATACCAGTTGTCGAATGTTACATTTCTGTTTGTACCCGATATTGGTGCAATCATCCGAATAGCAATATCTTTGGCAGAGTTACTCATTTGATAAGGCCCATCTGGTTGTTTGCCAGTATATATTTCCAAATTAAGAACATAGAAGGTCCTAGCGTCCACCAGTGCCTGTACTTTAATTCCGTATTTTGAGGGCTTATTGGGAATATATTGCCTGAAAGAACACCTTCCCCTAAAGGACTCTAATTTTTCATCTAAAGTTATATATTCGCAAGGCGAATATGCCATTTGACAGTTTGTTACAAATTTGTCAAATATGGCTCTTATTGGCGCCAATTTATCTAACTTGCGCCTGTCTGCTCGATTAGTAAAATTGTCGAAACGAAGAGCCGACAATAGGAATGTAAATCTTTTATAAGCCATAGTACAGGGAAAAATATCCATTCCAGTTCCATCAGTCCTCCATAAATCTTCTAAATTTCTATGGTTATTACGGAAGACACCTGCCAAATAAAGTAAACCGAATACTGCCTTTATTTCAATTACACAGGTTGCACCAACAAAACTTTTATCTGTGTAGTTAGTCGCTTTATCATTAATTTTTAGATTAGTGAAAGCCGTTATATTTGTAAGCATTTCAGCGTCAATAAATAGTGACCAACAATCCAGGATTGTTTTAGATTGACTAGCATACGGTTTAACACATGGCAAATGTGTAATAATATTTTCAGATCTTACTCTAACTCTCTGATTGAATGGACTGTCCATCCACTTTGTACCGTCCTTGCCAACAAAATACCTTTTTCTGTATGGTCTTGTTTCATCTGCACTTTCTTCTGTACCCTCGCTCAAAGTATCTTCACTCTCTTCTAAATTAATTTCTTCTTCTTGTCTTTCTTCTTCTGTATTTTCTAATATTTCATCATCTTCAGCTTCACTTCCACTTTCGATGTCTATAAAATTATCGTCCTCATCTTGTATTTCCTTCTGCAGTGCTAGAAGCCACTCTTGCTCCTTTTCGTAAGAAGCCATAACTTTCTACAAGTTAAACAATTTTATTGTTGATACAGAAGTCAAAAAACACAAAAAAAGTAGAATATTTATTATATAAAAAACTTACCTTACTTTGGTTAGGTGGGGTTTGACACACCCGGCAGTAATTTAAACGCTTGTATACTGTAAGACGTTCAGTGGAACACTGATTTCGCTTCGATACAGTGTACTAGAAGATCAAAACGGAGGCTACTGAACGACCCAGCGGCGTATGTACAGTTTTCACAAAACTGCGTGCAATTAAATTTTTTTGGGGTTTGTAACACCCCACCTGACCGACGCCGGGTTAAAAACGCGAATTTACAAGCATTTATACGTTTTTGGCTCGCCAACTTAAAAACTACTGGAGATATTGAACTTTTTCAAAAAATCAGATTTCTCATTAAACCAGCGAAGCGAAAATGCAAAAAATCGTCAATTTCTGCTTAAAAACGCGAATTTACAAGCATTTATAGGTTTTTGGCTCGCCAACTTAAAAACTACTGGAGATATTGAACTTTTTCAAAAAATCCGATTTCTCATTAAACCAGCGAAGCGAAAAAGCAAGAAATCGTCAATTTCTGCTTAAAAACGCGAATTTACAAGCATTTATACGTTTTTGGCTCGCCAACTTAAAAACTACTGGAGATATTAAACTTTTTCAAAAAATCCGATTTCTCATTAAACCAGCGAAGCGAAAAAGCAAAAAATCGTCAATTTCTGCTTAAAAACGCGAATTTACAAGCATTTATACGTTTTTGGCTCGCCAACTTAAAAACTACTGGAGATATTGAACTTTTTCAAAAAATCCGATTTCTCATTAAACCAGCGAAGCGAAAAAGCAAGAAATCGTCAATTTCTGCTTAAAAACGCGAATTTACAAGCATTTATACGTTTTTGGCTCGCCAACTTAAAAACTACTGGAGATATTGAACTTTTTCAAAAAATCCGATTTCTCATTAAACCAGCGAAGCGAAAAAGCAAAAAATCGTCAATTTCTGCTTAAAAACGCGAATTTACAAGCATTTATACGTTTTTGGCTCGCCAACTTAAAAACTACTGGAGATATTGAACTTTTTTAAAAAATCCGATTTCTCATTAAACCAGCGAAGCGAAAAAGCAAAAACTCGTCAATTTCTGCTTAAAAACGCGAATTTACAAGCATTTATACGTTTTTGGCTCGCCAACTTAAAAACTACTGGAGATATTGAACTTTTTCAAAAAATCCGATTTCTCATTAAACCAGCGAAGCGAAAAAGCAAGAAATCGTCAATTTCTGCTTAAAAACGCGAATTTACAAGCATTTATACGTTTTTGGCTCGCCAACTTAAAAACTACTGGAGATATTGAACTTTTTCAAAAAATCCGATTTCTCATTAAACCAGCGAAGCGAAAAAGCAAGAAATCGTCAATTTCTGCTTAAAAACGCGAATTTACAAGCATTTATACGTTTTTGGCTCGCCAACTTAAAAACTACTGGAGATATTGAACTTTTTCAAAAAATCCGATTTCTCATTAAACCAGCGAAGCAAAAAGCAAGAAATCGTCAATTTCTGCTTAAAAACGCGAATTTACAAGCATTTATACGTTTTTGGCTCGCCAACTTAAAAACTACTGGAGATATTGAACTTTTTCAAAAAATCCGATTTCTCATTAAACCAGCGAAACGAAAAAGCAAAAAATCGTCAATTTCTGCTTAAAAACGCGAATTTACAAGCATTTATACGTTTTTGGCTCGCCAACTTAAAAACTACTGGAGATATTGAACTTTTTCAAAAAATCCGATTTCTCATTAAACCAGCGAAGCGAAAAAGCAAGAAATCGTCAATTTCTGCTTAAAAACGCGAATTTACAAGCATTTATACGTTTTTGGCTCGCCAACTTAAAAACTACTGGAGATATTGAACTTTTTCAAAAAATCCGATTTCTCATTAAACCAGCGAAGCGAAAAAGCAAAAAATCGTCAATTTCTGCTTAAAAACGCGAATTTACAAGCATTTATACGTTTTTGGCTCGCCAACTTAAAAACTACTGGAGATATTGAACTTTTTCAAAAAATCCGATTTCTCATTAAACCAGCGAAGCGAAAAAGCAAGAAATCGTCAATTTCTGCTTAAAAACGCGAATTTACAAGCATTTATACGTTTTTGGCTCGCCAACTTAAAAACTACTGGAGATATTGAACTTTTTCAAAAAATCCGATTTCTCATTAAACCAGCGAAGCGAAAAAGCAAAAAATCGTCAATTTCTGCTTAAAAACGCGAATTTACAAGCATTTATACGTTTTTGGCTCGCCAACTTAAAAACTACTGGAGATATTGAACTTTTTCAAAAAATCCGATTTCTCATTAAACCAGCGAAGCGAAAAAGCAAGAAATCGTCAATTTCTGCTTAAAATCGCGAATTTACAAGCATTTATACGTTTTTGGCTCGCCAACTTAAAAACTACTGGAGATATTGAACTTTTTCAAAAAATCCGATTTCTCATTAAACCAGCAAAGCGAAAAAGCAAGAAATCGTCAATTTCTGCTTAAAAACGCGAATTTACAAGCATTTATACGTTTTTGGCTCGCCAACTTAAAAACTACTGGAGATATTGAACTTTTTCAAAAAATCCGATTTCTCATTAAACCAGCGAAGCGAAAAAGCAAAAAATCGTCAATTTCTGCTTAAAAACGCGAATTTACAAGCATTTATACGTTTTTGGCTCGCCAACTTAAAAACTACTGGAGATATTGAACTTTTTCAAAAAATCCGATTTCTCATTAAACCAGCGAAGCGAAAAAGCAAGAAATCGTCAATTTCTGCTTAAAAACACGAATTTACAAGCATTTATACGTTTTTGGCTCGCCAACTTAAAAACTACTGGAGATATTGAACATTTTCAAAAAATCCGATTTCTCATTAAACCAGCGAAGCGAAAAAGCAAAAAATCGTCAATTTCTGCTTAAAAACGCGAATTTACAAGCATTTATACGTTTTTGGCTCGCCAACTTAAAAACTACTGGAGATATTAAACTTTTTCAAAAAATCCGATTTCTCATTAAACGAGCGAAGCGAAAAAGCAAGAAATCGTCAATTTCTGCTTAAAAACGCGAATTTACAAGCATTTATACGTTTTTGGCTCGCCAACTTAAAAACTACTGGAGATATTGAACTTTTTCAAAAAATCCGATTTCTCATTAAACCAGCGAAGCGAAAAAGCAAAAAATCGTCAATTTCTGCTTAAAAACGCGAATTTACAAGCATTTATACGTTTTTGGCTCGCCAACTTAAAAACTACTGGAGATATTGAACTTTTTCAAAAAATCCGATTTCTCATTAAACCAGCGAAGCGAAAAAGCAAGAAATCGTCAATTTCTGCTTAAAATCGCGAATTTACAAGCATTTATACGTTTTTGGCTCGCCAACTTAGAAACTACTGGAGATATTGAACTTTTTCAAAAAATCCGATTTCTCATTAAACCAGCAAAGCGAAAAAGCAAGAAATCGTCAATTTCTGCTTAAAAACGCGAATTTACAAGCATTTATACGTTTTTGGCTCGCCAACTTAAAAACTACTGGAGATATTGAACTTTTTCAAAAAATCCGATTTCTCATTAAACCAGCGAAGCGAAAAAGCAAAAAATCGTCAATTTCTGCTTAAAAACGCGAATTTACAAGCATTTATACGTTTTTGGCTCGCCAACTTAAAAACTACTGGAGATATTAAACTTTTTCAAAAAATCCGATTTCTCATTAAACCAGCGAAGCGAAAAAGCAAAAAATCGTCAATTTCTGCTTAAAAACGCGAATTTACAAGCATTTATACGTTTTTGGCTCGCCAACTTAAAAACTACTGGAGATATTGAACTTTTTCAAAAAATCCGATTTCTCATTAAACCAGCGAAGCGAAAAAGCAAGAAATCGTCAATTTCTGCTTAAAAACGCGAATTTACAAGCATTTATACGTTTTTGGCTCGCCAACTTAAAAACTACTGGAGATATTGAACTTTTTCAAAAAATCCGATTTCTCATTAAACCAGCGAAGCGAAAAAGCAAAAAATCGTCAATTTCTGCTTAAAAACGCGAATTTACAAGCATTTATACGTTTTTGGCTCGCCAACTTAAAAACTACTGGAGATATTGAACTTTTTTAAAAAATCCGATTTCTCATTAAACCAGCGAAGCGAAAAAGCAAAAACTCGTCAATTTCTGCTTAAAAACGCGAATTTACAAGCATTTATACGTTTTTGGCTCGCCAACTTAAAAACTACTGGAGATATTGAACTTTTTCAAAAAATCCGATTTCTCATTAAACCAGCGAAGCGAAAAAGCAAGAAATCGTCAATTTCTGCTTAAAAACGCGAATTTACAAGCATTTATACGTTTTTGGCTCGCCAACTTAAAAACTACTGGAGATATTGAACTTTTTCAAAAAATCCGATTTCTCATTAAACCAGCGAAGCGAAAAAGCAAGAAATCGTCAATTTCTGCTTAAAAACGCGAATTTCCAAGCATTTATACGTTTTTGGCTCGCCAACTTAAAAACTACTGGAGATATTGAACTTTTTCAAAAAATCCGATTTCTCATTAAACCAGCGAAGCAAAAAGCAAGAAATCGTCAATTTCTGCTTAAAAACGCGAATTTACAAGCATTTATACGTTTTTGGCTCGCCAACTTAAAAACTACTGGAGATATTGAACTTTTTCAAAAAATCCGATTTCTCATTAAACCAGCGAAACGAAAAAGCAAAAAATCGTCAATTTCTGCTTAAAAACGCGAATTTACAAGCATTTATACGTTTTTGGCTCGCCAACTTAAAAACTACTGGAGATATTGAACTTTTTCAAAAAATCCGATTTCTCATTAAACCAGCGAAGCGAAAAAGCAAGAAATCGTCAATTTCTGCTTAAAAACGCGAATTTACAAGCATTTATACGTTTTTGGCTCGCCAACTTAAAAACTACTGGAGATATTGAACTTTTTCAAAAAATCCGATTTCTCATTAAACCAGCGAAGCGAAAAAGCAAAAAATCGTCAATTTCTGCTTAAAAACGCGAATTTACAAGCATTTATACGTTTTTGGCTCGCCAACTTAAAAACTACTTGAGATATTGAACTTTTTCAAAAAATCCGATTTCTCATTAAACCAGCGAAGCGAAAAAGCAAGAAATCGTCAATTTCTGCTTAAAAACGCGAATTTACAAGCATTTATACGTTTTTGGCTCGCCAACTTAAAAACTACTGGAGATATTGAACTTTTTCAAAAAATCCGATTTCTCATTAAACCAGCGAAGCGAAAAAGCAAAAAATCGTCAATTTCTGCTTAAAAACGCGAATTTACAAGCATTTATACGTTTTTGGCTCGCCAACTTAAAAACTACTGGAGATATTGAACTTTTTCAAAAAATCCGATTTCTCATTAAACCAGCGAAGCGAAAAAGCAAGAAATCGTCAATTTCTGCTTAAAATCGCGAATTTACAAGCATTTATACGTTTTTGGCTCGCCAACTTAAAAACTACTGGAGATATTGAACTTTTTCAAAAAATCCGATTTCTCATTAAACCAGCAAAGCGAAAAAGCAAGAAATCGTCAATTTCTGCTTAAAAACGCGAATTTACAAGCATTTATACGTTTTTGGCTCGCCAACTTAAAAACTACTGGAGATATTGAACTTTTTCAAAAAATCCGATTTCTCATTAAACCAGCGAAGCGAAAAAGCAAAAAATCGTCAATTTCTGCTTAAAAACGCGAATTTACAAGCATTTATACGTTTTTGGCTCGCCAACTTAAAAACTACTGGAGATATTGAACTTTTTCAAAAAATCCGATTTCTCATTAAACCAGCGAAGCGAAAAAGCAAGAAATCGTCAATTTCTGCTTAAAAACACGAATTTACAAGCATTTATACGTTTTTGGCTCGCCAACTTAAAAACTACTGGAGATATTGAACTTTTTCAAAAAATCCGATTTCTCATTAAACCAGCGAAGCGAAAAAGCAAAAAATCGTCAATTTCTGCTTAAAAACGCGAATTTACAAGCATTTATACGTTTTTGGCTCGCCAACTTAAAAACTACTGGAGATATTAAACTTTTTCAAAAAATCCGATTTCTCATTAAACGAGCGAAGCGAAAAAGCAAGAAATCGTCAATTTCTGCTTAAAAACGCGAATTTACAAGCATTTATACGTTTTTGGCTCGCCAACTTAAAAACTACTGGAGATATTGAACTTTTTCAAAAAATCCGATTTCTCATTAAACCAGCGAAGCGAAAAAGCAAAAAATCGTCAATTTCTGCTTAAAAACGCGAATTTACAAGCATTTATACGTTTTTGGCTCGCCAACTTAAAAACTACTGGAGATATTGAACTTTTTCAAAAAATCCGATTTCTCATTAAACCAGCGAAGCGAAAAAGCAAGAAATCGTCAATTTCTGCTTAAAATCGCGAATTTACAAGCATTTATAAGTTTTTGGCTCGCCAACTTAGAAACTACTGGAGATATTGAACTTTTTCAAAAAATCCGATTTCTCATTAAACCAGCAAAGCGAAAAAGCAAGAAATCGTCAATTTCTGCTTAAAAACGCGAATTTACAAGCATTTATACGTTTTTGGCTCGCCAACTTAAAAACTACTGGAGATATTGAACTTTTTCAAAAAATCCGATTTCTCATTAAACCAGCGAAGCGAAAAAGCAAAAAATCGTCAATTTCTGCTTAAAAACGCGAATTTACAAGCATTTATACGTTTTTGGCTCGCCAACTTAAAAACTACTGGAGATATTGAACTTTTTCAAAAAATCCGATTTCTCATTAAACCAGCGAAGCGAAAAAGCAAGAAATCGTCAATTTCTGCTTAAAAACACGAATTTACAAGCATTTATACGTTTTTGGCTCGCCAACTTAAAAACTACTGGAGATATTGAACTTTTTCAAAAAATCCGATTTCTCATTAAACCAGCGAAGCGAAAAAGCAAAAAATCGTCAATTTCTGCTTAAAAACGCGAATTTACAAGCATTTATACGTTTTTGGCTCGCCAACTTAAAAACTACTGGAGATATTAAACTTTTTCAAAAAATCCGATTTCTCATTAAACCAGCGAAGCGAAAAAGCAAGAAATCGTCTATTTCTGCTTAAAAACGCAAATTTACAAGCATTTATACGTTTTGGGCTGGCCAACTTAAAAACTACTGGAGATATTGAACTTTTTCAAAAAATCCGATTTGTCATTAAACCAGCGAAGCGAAAAAGCAAAAAATCGTCAATTTCTGCTTAAAAACGCGAATTTACAAGCATTTATACGTTTTTGGCTCGCCAACTTAAAAACTACTGGAGATATTGAACTTTTTCAAAAAATCCGATTTCTCATTAAACCAGCGAAGCGAAAAAGCAAAAACTCGTCAATTTCTGCTTAAAAACGCGAATTTACAAGCATTTATACGTTTTTGGCTCGCCAACTTAAAAACTACTGGAGATATTGAACTTTTTCAAAAAATCCGATTTCTCATTAAACCAGCGAAGCGAAAAAGCAAGAAATCGTCAATTTCTGCTTAAAAACGCGAATTTACAAGCATTTATACGTTTTTGGCTCGCCAACTTAAAAACTACTGGAGATATTGAACTTTTTCAAAAAATCCGATTTCTCATTAAACCAGCGAAGCGAAAAAGCAAGAAATCGTCAATTTCTGCTTAAAATCGCGAATTTACAAGCATTTATACGTTTTTGGCTCGCCAACTTAAAAACTACTGGAGATATTGAACTTTTTCAAAAAATCCGATTTCTCATTAAACCAGCAAAGCGAAAAAGCAAGAAATCGTCAATTTCTGCTTAAAAACGCGAATTTACAAGCATTTATACGTTTTTGGCTCGCCAACTTAAAAACTACTGGAGATATTGAACTTTTTCAAAAAATCCGATTTCTCATTAAACCAGCGAAGCGAAAAAGCAAAAAATCGTCAATTTCTGCTTAAAAACGCGAATTTACAAGCATTTATACGTTTTTGGCTCGCCAACTTAAAAACTACTGGAGATATTGAACTTTTTCAAAAAATCCGATTTCTCATTAAACCAGCGAAGCGAAAAAGCAAAAACTCGTCAATTTCTGCTTAAAAACGCGAATTTACAAGCATTTATACGTTTTTGGCTCGCCAACTTAAAAACTACTGGAGATATTGAACTTTTTCAAAAAATCCGATTTCTCATTAAACCAGCGAAGCGAAAAAGCAAGAAATCGTCAATTTCTGCTTAAAAACGCGAATTTACAAGCATTTATACGTTTTTGGCTCGCCAACTTAAAAACTACTGGAGATATTGAACTTTTTCAAAAAATCCGATTTCTCATTAAACCAGCGAAGCGAAAAAGCAAGAAATCGTCAATTTCTGCTTAAAATCGCGAATTTACAAGCATTTATACGTTTTTGGCTCGCCAACTTAAAAACTACTGGAGATATTGAACTTTTTCAAAAAATCCGATTTCTCATTAAACCAGCAAAGCGAAAAAGCAAGAAATCGTCAATTTCTGCTTAAAAACGCGAATTTACAAGCATTTATACGTTTTTGGCTCGCCAACTTAAAAACTACTGGAGATATTGAACTTTTTCAAAAAATCCGATTTCTCATTAAACCAGCGAAGCGAAAAAGCAAAAAATCGTCAATTTCTGCTTAAAAACGCGAATTTACAAGCATTTATACGTTTTTGGCTCGCCAACTTAAAAACTACTGGAGATATTGAACTTTTTCAAAAAATCCGATTTCTCATTAAACCAGCGAAGCGAAAAAGCAAGAAATCGTCAATTTCTGCTTAAAAACACGAATTTACAAGCATTTATACGTTTTTGGCTCGCCAACTTAAAAACTACTGGAGATATTGAACTTTTTCAAAAAATCCGATTTCTCATTAAACCAGCGAAGCGAAAAAGCAAAAAATCGTCAATTTCTGCTTAAAAACGCGAATTTACAAGCATTTATACGTTTTTGGCTCGCCAACTTAAAAACTACTGGAGATATTAAACTTTTTAAAAAAATCCGATTTCTCATTAAACCAGCGAAGCGAAAAAGCAAGAAATCGTCAATTTCTGCTTAAAAACGCGAATTTACAAGCATTTATACGTTTTTGGCTCGCCAACTTAAAAACTACTGGAGATATTGAACTTTTTCAAAAAATCCGATTTCTCATTAAACCAGCGAAGCGAAAAAGCAAAAAATCGTCAATTTCTGCTTAAGGGGAGGTACCACCCTGAATACTAAAAAAGAGAGGCTATTTTTACGAATTAATTTTGGGCACAGGAATGTAAATAAATTACTTCCTTTTTTTTACATTGTATTTGGCACATATTCCTCTATATTTTCAAATAGTTCGAAGCCTTTTTGTAACCAATTGCGACCGCTACAACCTCCGAACCAAGACCATGTCCCAAAAAGACTGCTGCTGCGTTGACAGGCTGGAACGCTCAATTCCCATTTGAAATAAATTTTCTTGTTTTTAAAATGTAAAGTAGATTGTAACTTAGGGATCAACTGGCCGGATTTCAAAAAAATACATTTTTCGCCAAGTTATACTCATTTGAAAAAAAAGTTTGAATATTTCGTCCTTTTTTTGGGTCGCTAAAATCGAAAAAACTACATATCAAAAAAATGACCAGTTGATCCTTAAGTTGAAGTTTTGGCAACATTTTTCCCAAATTCCAAATTAATCGGACAAAAATTGCGACTTGTATGCTGTCAACGCAGTTTAAAAACATAGTTTCTAGAAAAACGCGTTTAAAGTTTCAAGTTTCAAGCAGAGCGCTGCTGAGCGCTCTCTATAAAATGCTTTGTTGCACATTTATTATTGCGATTTACGCTTCCATACTTTAAAACCTGGTTTTAAAGGGTTCAAAAAACACATTTAAGTAAAAAAACCAAAATCGATTTTTTGAAATTTTCAGAGTGGTACCTCCCCTTAAAAACGCGAATTTACAAGCATTTATACGTTTTTGGCTCGCCAACTTAAAAACTACTGGAGATATTGAACTTTTTCAAAAAATCCGATTTCTCATTAAACCAGCGAAGCGAAAAAGCAAGAAATCGTCAATTTCTGCTTAAAAACGCGAATTTACAAGCATTTATACGTTTTTAGCTCGCCAACTTAAAAACTACTGGAGATATTGAACTTTTTCAAAAAATCCGATTTCTCATTAAACCAGCGAAGCGAAAAAGCAAAAAATCGTCAATTTCTGCTTAAAAACGCGAATTTACAAGCATTTATACGTTTTTGGCTCGCCAACTTAAAAACTACTGGAGATATTGAACTTTTTCAAAAAATCCGATTTCTCACTAAACCAGCGAAGCGAAAAAGCAAGAAATCGTCAATTTCTGCTTAAAAACGCGAATTTACAAGCATTTATACGTTTTTGGCTCGCCAACTTAAAAACTACTGGAGATATTGAACTTTTTCAAAAAATCCTATTTCTCATTAAACCAGCGAAGCGAAAAAGCAAGAAATCGTCAATTTCTGCTTAAAAACGCGAATTTACAAGCATTTATACGTTTTTGGCTCGCCAACTTAAAAACTACTGGAGATATTGAACTTTTTCAAAAAATCCGATTTCTCATTAAACCAGCGAAGCGAAAAAGCAAGAAATCGTCAATTTCTGCTTAAAAACGCGAATTTACAAGCATTTATACGTTTTTGGCTCGCCAACTTAAAAACTACTGGAGATATTGAACTTGTTCAAAAAATCCGATTTCTCATTAAACCAGCGAAGCGAAAAAGCAAAAAATCGTCAATTTCTGCTTAAAAACGCGAATTTACAAGCATTTATACGTTTTTGGCTCGCCAACTTAAAAACTACTGGAGATATTGAACTTTTTAAAAAAATCCGATTTCTCATTAAACCAGCGAAGCGAAAAAGCAAGAAATCGTCAATTTCTTCTTAAAAACGCGAATTTACAAGCATTTATTCGTTTTTGGCTCGCCAACTTAAAAACTACTGGAGATATTGAACTTTTTCAAAAAATCCGATTTCTCATTAAACCAGCGAAGCGAAAAAGCAAAAAATCGTCAATTTCTGCTTAAAAACGCGAATTTACAAGCATTTATACGTTTTTGGCTCGCCAACTTAAAAACTACTGGAGATATTGAACTTTTTCAAAAAATCCGATTTCTTATTAAACCAGCGAAGCGAAAAAGCAAAAAATCGTCAATTTCTGCTTAAAAACGCGAATTTACAAGCATTTATACGTTTTTGGCTCGCCAACTTAAAAACTACTGGAGATATTGAACTTTTTCAAAAAATCCGATTTCTCATTAAACCGGCGAAGCGAAAAAACAAGAAATCGTCAATTTCTGCTTAAAAACGCAAATTTACAAGCATTTATACGTTTTTGGCTCGCCAACTTAAAAACTACTGGAGATATTGAACTTTTTCAAAAAATCCGATTTCTCATTAAACCAGCGAAGCGAAAAAGCAAAAAATCGTCAATTTCTGCTTAAAAACGCGAATTTACAAGCATTTATACGTTTTTGGCTCGCCAACTTAAAAACTACTGGAGATATTGAACTTTTTCAAAAAATCCGATTTCTCATTAAACCAGCGAAGCGAAAAAACAAGAAATCGTCAATTTCTGCTTAAAAACGCGAATTTACAAGCATTTATACGTTTTTGGCTCGCCAACTTAAAAACTACTGGAGATATTGATCTTTTTCAAAAAATCCGATTTCTCATTAAACCAGCGAAGCGAAAAAGCAAAAAATCGTCAATTTCTGCTTAAAAACGCGAATTTACAAGCATTTATACATTTTTGGCTCGCCAACTTAAAAACTACTGGAGATATTGAACTTTTTCAAAAAATCCGATTTCTCATTAAACCAGCGAAGCGAAAAAGCAAGAAATCGTCAATTTCTGCTTAAAAACGCGAATTTACAATCATTTATACGTTTTTGGCTCGCCAATTAAAAAACTACTGGAGATATTGAACTTTTTCAAAAAATCCGATTTCTCATTAAACCAGCGAAGCGAAAAAGCAAAAAATCGTCAATTTCTGCTTAAAAACGCGAATATACAAGCATTTATACGTTTTTGGCTCGCCAACTTAAAAACTACTGGAGATATTGAACTTTTCAAAAAATCCGATTTCTCATTAAACCAGCGAAGCGAAAAAGCAAGAAATCGTCAATTTCTTCTTAAAAACGCGAATTTACAAGCATTTATACGTTTTTGGCTCGCCAACTTAAAAACTACTGGAGATATTGAACTTTTTAAAAAAATCCGATTTCTCATTAAACCAGCGAAGCAAAAAAGCAAAAAATCGTCAATTTCTGCTTAAAAACGCGAATTTACAAGCATTTATACGTTTTTGGCTCGCCAACTTAAAAACTACTGGAGATATTGAACTTTTTCAAAAAATCCGATTTCTCATTAAACCAGCGAAGCGAAAAAGCAAAAAATCGTCAATTTCTGCTTAAAAACGCGAATTTACAAGCATTTATACGTTTTTGGCTCGCCAACTTAAAAACTACTGGAGATATTGAACTTTTTCAAAAAATCCGATTTCTCATTAAACCAGCGAAGCGAAAAAACAAGAAATCGTCAATTTCTGCTTAAAAACGCGAATTTACAATCATTTATACGTTTTTGGCTCGCCAATTAAAAAACTACTGGAGATATTGAACTTTTTCAAAAAATCCGATTTCTCATTAAACCAGCGAAGCGAAAAAGCAAAAAATCGTCAATTTCTGCTTAAAAACGCGAATATACAAGCATTTATACGTTTTTGGCTCGCCAACTTAAAAACTACTGGAGATATTGAACTTTTTCAAAAAATCCGATTTCTCATTAAACCAGCGAAGCGAAAAAGAAAGAAATCGTCAATTTCTGCTTAAAAACGCGAATTTACAAGCATTTATACGTTTTTGGCTCGCCAACTTAAAAACTACTGGAGATATTGAACTTTTTTAAAAAATCCGATTTCTCATTAAACCAGCGAAGCGAAAAAGCAAAAAATCGTCAATTTCTGCTTAAAAACGCGAATTTACAAGCATTTATACGTTTTTGGCTCGCCAACTTAAAAACTACTGGAGATATTGAACTTTTTCAAAAAATCCGATTTCTCATTAAACCAGCGAAGCGAAAAAGCAAGAAATCGTCAATTTCTGCTTAAAAACGCGAATTTACAAGCATTTATACGTTTTTGGCTCGCCAACTTAAAAACTACTGGAGATATTGAACTTTTTCAAAAAATCCGATTTCTCATTAAACCAGCGAAGCGAAAAAGCAAGAAATCGTCAATTTCTGCTTAAAAACGCGAATTTACAATCATTTATACGTTTTTGGCTCGCCAATTAAAAAACTACTGGAGATATTGAACTTTTTCAAAAAATCCGATTTCTCATTAAACCAGCGAAGCGAAAAAGCAAAAAATCGTCAATTTCTGCTTAAAAACGCGAATATACAAGCATTTATACGTTTTTGGCTCGCCAACTTAAAAACTACTGGAGATATTGAACTTTTTCAAAAAATCCGATTTCTCATTAAACCAGCGAAGCGAAAAAGCAAGAAATCGTCAATTTCTTCTTAAAAACGCGAATTTACAAGCATTTATACGTTTTTGGCTCGCCAACTTAAAAACTACTGGAGATATTGAACTTTTTCAAAAAATCCGATTTCTCATTAAACCAGCGAAGCAAAAAAGCAAAAAATCGTCAATTTCTGCTTAAAAACGCGAATTTACAAGCATTTATACGTTTTTGGCTCGCCAACTTAAAAACTACTGGAGATATTGAACTTTTTCAAAAAATCCGATTTCTCATTAAACCAGCGAAGCGAAAAAGCAAAAAATCGTCAATTTCTGCTTAAAAACGCGAATTTACAAGCATTTATACGTTTTTGGCTCGCCAACTTAAAAACTACTGGAGATATTGAACTTTTTCAAAAAATCCGATTTCTCATTAAACCAGCGAAGCGAAAAATAAGAAATCGTCAATTTCTGCTTAAAAACGCGAATTTACAAGCATTTATACGTTTTTGGCTCGCCAACTTAAAAACTACTGGAGATATTGAACTTTTTCAAAAAATCCGATTTCTCATTAAACCAGCGAAGCGAAAAAGCAAGAAATCGTCAATTTCTTCTTAAAAACGCGAATTTACAAGCATTTATACGTTTTTGGCTCGCCAACTTAAAAACTACTGGAGATATTGAACTTTTTCAAAAAATCCGATTTCTCATTAAACCAGCGAAGCAAAAAAGCAAAAAATCGTCAATTTCTGCTTAAAAACGCGAATTTACAAGCATTTATACGTTTTTGGCTCGCCAACTTAAAAACTACTGGAGATATTGAAATTTTTCAAAAAATCCGATTTCTCATTAAACCAGCGAAGCGAAAAAGCAAAAAATCGTCAATTTCTGCTTAAAAACGCGAATTTACAAGCATTTATACGTTTTTGGCTCGCCAACTTAAAAACTACTGGAGATATTGAACTTTTTCAAAAAATCCGATTTCTCATTAAACCAGCGAAGCGAAAAAACAAGAAATCGTCAATTTCTGCTTAAAAACGCGAATTTACAAGCATTTATACGTTTTTGGCTCGCCAACTTAAAAACTACTGGAGATATTGAACTTTTTCAAAAAATCCGATTTCTCATTAAACCAGCGAAGCGAAAAAGCAAAAATCGTCAATTTCTGCTTAAAAACGCGAATTTACAAGCATTTATACGTTTTTGGCTCGCCAACTTAAAAACTACTGGAGATATTGAACTTTTTCAAAAAATCCGATTTCTCATTAAACCAGCGAAGCGAAAAAGCAAGAAATCGTCAATTTCTGCTTAAAAACGCGAATTTACAAGCATTTATACGTTTTTGGCTCGCCAACTTAAAAACTACTGGAGATATTGAACTTTTTCAAAAAATCCGATTTCTCATTAAACCAGCGAAGCGAAAAAGCAAAAAATCGTCAATTTCTGCTTAAAAACGCGAATTTACAAGCATTTATACGTTTTTGGCTCGCCAACTTAAAAACTACTGGAGATATTGAACTTTTTCAAAAAATCCGATTTCTCATTAAACCAGCGAAGCGAAAAAGCAAGAAATCGTCAATTTCTGCTTAAAAACGCGAATTTACAAGCATTTATACGTTTTTGGCTCGCCAACTTAAAAACTACTGGAGATATTGAACTTTTTCAAAAAATCCGATTTCTCATTAAACCAGCGAAGCGAAAAAGCAAGAAATCGTCAATTTCTGCTTAAAAACGCGAATTTACAAGCATTTATACGTTTTTAACTCGCCAACTTAAAAACTACTGGAGATATTGAACTTTTTCAAAAAATCCGATTTCTCATTAAACCAGCGAAGCGAAAAAGCAAAAAATCGTCAATTTCTGCTTAAAAACGCGAATTTACAAGCATTTATACGTTTTTGGCTCGCCAACTTAAAAACTACTGGAGATATTGAACTTTTTCAAAAAATCCGATTTCTCATTAAACCAGCGAAGCGAAAAAGCAAGAAATCGTCAATTTCTGCTTAAAAACGCGAATTTACAAGCATTTATACGTTTTTGGCTCGCCAACTTAAAAACTACTGGAGATATTGAACTTTTTCAAAAAATCCGAATTCTCATTAAACCAGCGAAGCGAAAAGGCAAGAAATCGTCAATTTCTGCTTAAAAACGCGAATTTACAAGCATTTATACGTTTTTGGCTCGCCAACTTAAAAACTACTGGAGATATTGAACTTTTTCAAAAAATCCGATTTCTCATTAAACCAGCGAAGCGAAAAAGCAAAAAATCGTCAATTTCTGCTTAAAAACGCGAATTTACAAGCATTTATACGTTTTTGGCTCGCCAACTTAAAAACTACTGGAGATATTGAACTTTTTCAAAAAATCCGATTTCTCATTAAACCAGCGAAGCGAAAAAGCAAGAAATCGTCAATTTCTGCTTAAAAACGCGAATTTACAAGCATTTATACGTTTTTGGCTCGCCAACTTAAAAACTACTGGAGATATTGAACTTTTTCAAAAAATCCGATTTCTCATTAAACCAGCGAAGCGAAAAAGCAAAAAATCGTCAATTTCTGCTTAAAAACGCGAATTTACAAGCATTTATACGTTTTTGGCTCGCCAACTTAAAAACTACTGGAGATATTGAACTTTTTCAAAAAATTCGATTTCTCATTAAACCAGCGAAGCGAAAAAGCAAAAAATCGTCAATTTCTGCTTAAAAACGCGAATTTACAAGCATTTATACGTTTTTGGCTCGCCAACTTAAAAACTACTGGAGATATTGAACTTTTTCAAAAATCTGATTTCTCATTAAACCAGCGAAGCGAAAAAGCAAGAAATCGTCAATTTCTGCTTAAAAACGCGAATTTACAAGCATTTATACGTTTTTGGCTCGCCAACTTAAAAACTACTGGAGATATTGAACTTTTTCAAAAAATCCGATTTCTCATTAAACCAGCGAAGCGAAAAAGCAAAAAATCGTCAATTTCTGCTTAAAAACGCGAATTTACAAGCATTTATACGTTTTTGGCTCGCCAACTTAAAAACTACTGGAGATATTGAACTTTTTCAAAAAATCCGATTTCTCATTAAACCAGCGAAGCGAAAAAGCAAGAAATCGTCAATTTCTGCTTAAAAACGCGAATTTACAAGCATTTATACGTTTTTGGCTCGCCAACTTAAAAACTACTGGAGATATTGAACTTTTTCAAAAAATCCGATTTCTCATTAAACCAGCGAAGCGAAAAAGCAAGAAATCGTCAATTTCTGCTTAAAAACGCGAATTTACAAGCATTTATACGTTTTTGGCTCGCCAACTTAAAAACTACTGGAGATATTGAACTTTTTCAAAAAATCCGATTTCTCATTAAACCAGCGAAGCGAAAAAGCAAGAAATCGTCAATTTCTGCTTAAAAACGCGAATTTACAAGCATTTATACGTTTTTGGCTCGCCAACTTAAAAACTACTGGAGATATTGAACTTTTTCAAAAAATCCGATTTCTCATTAAACCAGCGAAGCGAAAAAGCAAAAAATCGTCAATTTCTGCTTAAAAACGCGAATTTACAAGCATTTATACGTTTTTGGCTCGCCAACTTAAAAACTACTGGAGATATTTAACTTTTTCAAAAAATCCGATTTCTCATTAAACCAGCGAAGCGAAAAAGCAAGAAATCGTCAATTTCTGCTTAAAAACGCGAATTTACAAGCATTTATACGTTTTTGGCTCGCCAACTTAAAAACTACTGGAGATATTGAACTTTTTCAAAAAATCCGATTTCTCATTAAACCAGCGAAGCGAAAAAGCAAGAAATCGTCAATTTCTGCTTAAAAACGCGAATTTACAAGCATTTATACGTTTTTGGCTCGCCAACTTAAAAACTACTGGAGATATTGAACTTTTTCAAAAAATCCGATTTCTCATTAAACCAGCGAAGCGAAAAAGCAAAAAATCGTCAATTTCTGCTTAAAAACGCGAATTTACAAGCATTTATACGTTTTTGGTCCGCCAATTTAAAAACTACTGGAGATATTGAACTTTTTCAAAAAATCCGATTTCTCATTAAACCAGAGAAGCGAAAAAGCAAGAAATCGTCAATTTTTGCTTAAAAACGCGAATTTACAAGCATTTATAAGTTTTTGGCTCGCCAACTTAAAAACTACTGGAGATATTGAACTTTTACAAAAAATCCGATTTCTAATTAAACCAGCGAAGCGAAAAAGCAAAAAATCGTCAATTTCTGCTTAAAAACGCGAATTTACAAGCATTTATACGTTTTTGGCTCTCCAACCTAAAAACTACTGGAGATATTGAACTTTTTCAAAAAATCCGATTTCTCATTAAACCAGCGAAGCGAAAAAGCAAGAAATCGTCAATTTCTGCTTAAAAACGCAAATTTACAAGCATTTATACGTTTTTGGCTCGCCAACTTAAAAACTACTGGAGATATTGAACTTTTTCAAAAAATCCGATTTCTCATTAAACCAGCGAAGCGAAAAAGCAAAAAATCGTCAATTTCTGCTTAAAAACGCGAATTTACAAGCATTTATACGTTTTTGGCTCGCCAACTTAAAAACTACTGGAGATATTAAACTTTTTCAAAAAATCCGATTTCTCATTAAACCAGCGAAGCGAAAAAGCAAGAAATCGTCAATTTCTGCTTAAAAACGCGAATTTACAAGCATTTATACGTTTTTGGCTCGCCAACTTAAAAACTACTGGAGATATTGAACTTTTTCAAAAAATCCGATTTCTCATTAAACCAGCGAAGCGAAAAAGCAAAAAATCGTCAATTTCTGCTTAAAAACGCGAATTTACAAGCATTTATACGTTTTTGGCTCGCCAACTTAAAAACTACTGGAAATATTGAACTTTTTCAAAAAATCCGATTTCTCATTAAACCAGCGAAGCGAAAAAGCAAAAAATCGTCAATTTCTGCTTAAAAACGCGAATTTACAAGCATTTATACGTTTTTGGCTCGCCAACTTAAAAACTACTGGAGATATTGAACTTTTTTAAAAAATCCGATTTCTCATTAAACCAGCGAAGCGAAAAAGCAAAAAATCGTCAATTTCTGCTTAAAAACGCGAATTTACAAGCATTTATACGTTTTTGGCTCGCCAACTTAAAAACTACTGGAGATATTGAACTTTTTCAAAAAATCCGATTTCTCATTAAACCAGCGAAGCGAAAAAGCAAGAAATCGTCAATTTCTGCTTAAAAACGGGAATTTACAAGCATTTATACGTTTTTGGCTCGCCAACTTAAAAACTACTGGAGATATTAAACTTTTTCAAAAAATCCGATTTCTCATTAAACCAGCAAAGCGAAAAAGCAAGAAATCGTCAATTTCTGCTTAAAAACGCGAATTTACAAGCATTTATACGTTTTTGGCTCGCCAACTTAAAAACTACTGGAGATATTGAACTTTTTCAAAAAATCCGATTTCTCATTAAACCAGCGAAGCGAAAAAGCAAAAAATCGTCAATTTCTGCTTAAAAACGCGAATTTACAAGCATTTATACGTTTTTGGCTCGCCAACTTAAAAACTACTGGAGATATTGAACTTTTTCAAAAAATCCGATTTCTCATTAAACCAGCGAAGCGAAAAAGCAAGAAATCGTCAATTTCTGCTTAAAAACGCGAATTTACAAGCATTTATACGTTTTTGGCTCGCCAACTTAAAAACTACTGGAGATATTGAACTTTTTCAAAAAATCCGATTTCTCATTAAACCAGCGAAGCGAAAAAGCAAAAAATCGTCAATTTCTGCTTAAAAACGCGAATTTACAAGCATTTATACGTTTTTGGCTCGCCAACTTAAAAACTACTGGAGATATTGAACTTTTTCAAAAAATCCGATTTCTCATTAAACCAGCGAAGCGAAAAAGCAAAAAATCGTCAATTTCTGCTTAAAAACGCAAATTTACAAGCATTTATACGTTTTTGGCTCGCCAACTTAAAAACTACTGGCGATATTGAACTTTTTCAAAAAATCCGATTTCTCATTAAACCAGCGAAGCGAAAAAGCAAAAAATCGTCAATTTCTGCTTAAAAACGCGAATTTACAAGCATTTATACGTTTTTGGCTCGCCAACTTAAAAACTACTGGAGATATTGAACTTTTTCAAAAAATCCGATTTCTCATTAAACCAGCGAAGCGAAAAAGCAAGAAATCGTCAATTTCTGCTTAAAAACGCGAATTTACAAGCATTTATACGTTTTTGGCTCGCCAACTTAAAAACTACTGGAGATATTGAACTTTTTTAAAAAATCCGATTTCTCATTAAACCAGCGAAGCGAAAAAGCAAAAAATCGTCAATTTCTGCTTAAAAACGCGAATTTAGAAGCATTTATACGTTTTTGGCTCGCCAACTTAAAAACTACTGGAGATATTGAACTTTTTCAAAAAATCCGATTTCTCATTAAACCAGCGAAGCGAAAAAGCAAAAAATCGTCAATTTCTGCTTAAAAACGCGAATTTACATGCATTTATACGTTTTTGGCTCGCCAACTTAAAAACTACTGGAGATATTGAACTTTTTCAAAAAATCCGATTTCTCATTAAACCAGCGAAGCGAAAAAGCAAGAAATCGTCAATTTCTGCTTAAAAACGCGAATTTACAAGCATTTATACGTTTTTGGCTCGCCAACTTAAAAACTACTGGAGATATTGAACTTTTTCAAAAAATCCGATTTCTCATTAAACCAGCGAAGCGAAAAAGCAAAAAATCGTAAATTTCTGCTTAAAAACGCGAATTTACAAGCATTTATACGTTTTTGGCTCGCCAACTTAAAAACTACTGGAGATATTAAACTTTTTCAAAAAATCCGATTTCTCATTAAACCAGCAAAGCGAAAAAGCAAGAAATCGTCAATTTCTGCTTAAAAACGCGA
The DNA here is from genome assembly GCA_963966155.1 of Clivina fossor. Lineage (NCBI taxonomy): Eukaryota > Metazoa > Arthropoda > Insecta > Coleoptera > Carabidae > Clivina > Clivina fossor. Next base: position 38,647 of record CAWYQG010000122.1, read on the forward strand.
ATTTACAAGCATTTATACGTTTTTGGCTCGCCAACTTAAAAACTACTGCAGATATTGAACTTTTTCAAAAAATCCGATTTCTCATTAAACCAGCGAAGCGAAAAAGCAAAAAATCGTCAATTTATGCTTAAAAACGCGAATTTACAAGCATTTATACGTTTTTGGCTCGCCAACTTAAAAACTACTGGAAATATTGAACTTTTTCAAAAAATCCGATTTCTCATTAAACCAGCGAAGCGAAAAAGCAAAAAATCGTCAATTTCTGCTTAAAAACGCGAATTTACAAGCATTTATACGTTTTTGGCTCGCCAACTTAAAAACTACTGGAGATATTGAACTTTTTTAAAAAATCCGATTTCTCATTAAACCAGCGAAGCGAAAAAGCAAAAAATCGTCAATTTCTGCTTTAAAACGCGAATTTACAAGCATTTATACGTTTTTGGCTCGCCAACTTAAAAACTACTGGAGATATTGAACTTTTTCAAAAAATCCGATTTCTCATTAAACCAGCGAAGCGAAAAAGCAAGAAATCGTCAATTTCTGCTTAAAAACGGGAATTTACAAGCATTTATACGTTTTTGGCTCGCCAACTTAAAAACTACTGGAGATATTAAACTTTTTCAAAAAATCCGATTTCTCATTAAACCAGCAAAGCGAAAAAGCAAGAAATCGTCAATTTCTGCTTAAAAACGCGAATTTACAAGCATTTATACGTTTTTGGCTCGCCAACTTAAAAACTACTGGAGATATTGAACTTTTTCAAAAAATCCGATTTCTCATTAAACCAGCGAAGCGAAAAAGCAAAAAATCGTCAATTTCTGCTTAAAAACGCGAATTTACAAGCATTTATACGTTTTTGGCTCGCCAACTTAAAAACTACTGGAGATATTGAACTTTTTCAAAAAATCCGATTTCTCATTAAACCAGCGAAGCGAAAAAGCAAGAAATCGTCAATTTCTGCTTAAAAACGCGAATTTACAAGCATTTATACGTTTTTGGCTCGCCAACTTAAAAACTACTGGAGATATTGAACTTTTTCAAAAAATCCGATTTCTCATTAAACCAGCGAAGCGAAAAAGCAAAAAATCGTCAATTTCTGCTTAAAAACGCGAATTTACAAGCATTTATACGTTTTTGGCTCGCCAACTTAAAAACTACTGGAGATATTGAACTTTTTCAAAAAATCCGATTTCTCATTAAACCAGCGAAGCGAAAAAGCAAAAAATCGTCAATTTCTGCTTAAAAACGCGAATTTACAAGCATTTATACGTTTTTGGCTCGCCAACTTAAAAACTACTGGCGATATTGAACTTTTTCAAAAAATCCGATTTCTCATTAAACCAGCGAAGCGGAAAGCAAAAAATCGTCAATTTCTGCTTAAAACCGCGAATTTACAAGCATTTATACGTTTTTGGCTCGCCAACTTAAAAACTACTGGAGATATTGAACTTTTTGAATAAATCCGATTTCTCATTAAACCAGCGAAGCGAAAAAGCAAAAAATCGTCAATTTCTGCTTAAAAACGCGAATTTACAAGCATTTATACGTTTTTGGCTCGCCAACTTAAAAACTACTGGAGATATTGAACTTTTTCAAAAAATCCGATTTCTCATTAAACCAGCGAAGCGAAAAAGCAAAAAATCGTCAATTTCTGCTTAAAAACGCGAATTTAGAAGCATTTATACGTTTTTGGCTCGCCAACTTAAAAACTACTGGAGATATTGAACTTTTTCAAAAAATCCGATTTCTCATTAAACCAGCGAAGCGAAAAAGCAAGAAATCGTCAATTTCTGCTTAAAAACGCGAATTTACAAGCATTTATACGTTTTTGGCTCGCCAACTTAAAAACTACTGGAGATATTGAACTTTTTCAAAAAATCCGATTTCTCATTAAACCAGCGAAGCGAAAAAGCAAAAAATCGTCAATTTCTGCTTAAAAACGCGAATTTACAAGCATTTATACGTTTTTGGCTCGCCAACTTAAAAACTACTGGAGATATTGAACTTTTTCAAAAAATCCGATTTCTCATTAAACCAGCGAAGCGGAAAGCAAAAAATCGTCAATTTCTGCTTAAAACGCGAATTTACAAGCATTTATACGTTTTTGGCTCGCCAACTTAAAAACTACTGGAGATATTGAACTTTTTCAATAAATCCGATTTCTCATTAAACCAGCGAAGCGAAAAAGCAAAAAATCGTCAATTTCTGCTTAAAAACGCGAATTTACAAGCATTTATACGTTTTTGGCTCGCCAACTTAAAAACTATTGGAGATATTGAACTTTTTCAAAAAATCCGATTTCTCATTAAACCAGCGAAGCGAAAAAGCAAAAAATCGTCAATTTCTGCTTAAAAACGCGAATTTAAAAGCATTTATACGTTTTTGGCTCGCCAACTTAAAAACTACTGGAGATATTGAACTTTTTCAAAAAATCCGATTTCTCATTAAACCAGCGAAGCGAAAAAGCAAGAAATCGTCAATTTCTGCTTAAAAACGCGAATTTACAAGCATTTATACGTTTTTGGCTCGCCAACTTAAAAACTACTGGAGATATTGAACTTTTTCAAAAAATCCGATTTCTCATTAAACCAGCGAAGCGAAAAAGCAAAAAATCGTCAATTTCTGCTTAAAAACGCGAATTTACAAGCATTTATACGTTTTTGGCTCGCCAACTTAAAAACTACTGGAGATATTGAACTTTTTCAAAAAATCCGATTTCTCATTAAACCAGCGAAGCGAAAAAGCAAGAAATCGTCAATTTCTGCTTAAAAACGCGAATTTACAAGCATTTATACGTTTTTGGCTCGCCAACTTAAAAACTACTGGAGATATTGAACTTTTTCAAAAAATCCGATTTCTCATTAAACCAGCGAAGCGAAAAAGCAAAAAATCGTCAATTTCTGCTTAAAAACACGAATTTACAAGCATTTATACGTTTTTGGCTCGCCAACTTAAAAACTACTGGAGATATTGAACTTTTTCAAAAAATCCGATTTCTCATTAAACCAGCGAAGCGAAAAAGCAAGAAATCGTCAATTTCTGCTTAAAAACGCGAATTTACAAGCATTTATACGTTTTTGGCTCGCCAACTTAAAAACTACTGGAGATATTGAACTTTTTAAAAAATCCGATTTCTCATTAAACCAGCGAAGCGAAAAAGCAAAAAATCGTCAATTTCTGCTTAAAAACGCGAATTTAGAAGCATTTATACGTTTTTGGCTCGCCAACTTAAAAACTACTGGAGATATTGAACTTTTTCAAAAAATCCGATTTCTCATTAAACCAGCGAAGCGAAAAAGCAAAAAATCGTCAATTTCTGCTTAAAAACGCGAATTTACATGCATTTATACGTTTTTGGCTCGCCAACTTAAAAACTACTGGAGATATTGAACTTTTTCAAAAAATCCGATTTCTCATTAAACCAGCGAAGCGAAAAAGCAAGAAATCGTCAATTTCTGCTTAAAAACGCGAATTTACAAGCATTTATACGTTTTTGGCTCGCCAACTTAAAAACTACTGGAGATATTGAACTTTTTCAAAAAATCCGATTTCTCATTAAACCAGCGAAGCGAAAAAGCAAGAAATCGTCAATTTCTGCTTAAAAACGCGAATTTACAAGCATTTATACGTTTTTGGCTCGCCAACTTAAAAACTACTGGAGATATTGAACTTTTTCAAAAAATCCGATTTCTCATTAAACCAGCGAAGCGAAAAAGCAAAAAATCGTCAATTTCTGCTTAAAAACGCGAATTTACAAGCATTTATACGTTTTTGGCTCGCCAACTTAAAAACTACTGGAGATATTGAACTTTTTTAAAAAATCCGATTTCTCATTAAACCAGCGAAGCGAAAAAGCAAGAAATCGTCAATTTCTGCTTAAAAACGCGAATTTACAAGCATTTATACGTTTTTGGCTCGCCAACTTAAAAACTACTGGAGATATTGAACTTTTTAAAAAAATCCGATTTCTCATTAAACCAGCGAAGCGAAAAAGCAAAAAATCG
>CAWYQG010000123.1:0-94948 GCA_963966155.1 Clivina fossor
AAAAAAAAAGTAATATATATATATATATATATATTATATATATATATATATATATATATATATATATATATATATATATTTAACAATTTTTCCATTAAATTGAAAAAATGTATGCATATTTTACATTTATTAAATATCATATTATGAATAATTTGTGAATATGATGTTATCGACAAAATCTCAATATCATAAACATATACTCGTAATTATATCATCAAATATTTATATAAAAATTTATTTTCAATATCAAATATTCCAATTAAAATAATATTAAACACATATTAAATATACACGTGTTCATAAACTATCTCGATTTAAACCACGGTATTATTTATTTGCACAATAAAATTTCAGCATTTACTTTGAGAAATATGTAATATTTAAATCATTCATTTTTTGAGAAATAAGAAATCAAATTGAATTTTTCGAGTTTTCTCAAGAATTTTTAAGAAATTGACAATTAATATTGGCTGTTAATATTAAAATGAAGAAAAATGAACACAATTAAATTATAAATATTTTTTTATGACAAAATTACATATATAGATTTCTATAATATAGAAATACATGATTATTGGAAAAATTCTCACATAAGTTTTAGAAAAGATTTTTTTTTTTAAATCAATATATCCAAGGTGGAAGCCAATATATTTTTGTACGAGCGTAATTGTTATCCTAAGACGGAGCTGGGCAGTAATTAATTACTTAAATATATTGATTACTAATTCAATTACTTTACTCAACTTTGTAATTATAATTAAATTACTTTCAAAACAAAGTAATTGTAATTTCAGTTACACTACTACTGTGATTTTTAAAATTAATTTCTATTAAAAAATATAACAACAAACATTACACAGTAATTATAAAATTAATTATTTTATATTTTCAATTACTCGTAATTAGTGACTTAATTCCATTTTTATGCCCGTAACGTAATTACCGAGTAATTAGCAATTAATTACTTTTTTGAGTAATATACACTCAAAATCATGACAGAAGGAGTTTCTGACAATAATTTTTTTATCACCAGAACATAACATAACATTTTAATTTCGGTGGTTGGCATTGATAAAACATTTAAAAAATTAATAAAGAATAAAAATAACTATAAAGGATATTAAAAAAGAAACACTTGATTAGTTTCACAAAATTTATATTATTCGATAAACGTTTCAACCTTTCAACTCTCTTCAGGAATAATAATAATTATGCATTAGAACAAAAAAAATAGTAATTGACAACGTGTTAGTTTTTACCCCAAATGAACTACAGAAAAATGTATTTTCTAATAAGTTTATCTTTAAACAAATTGCGTATAATTTTTTGTTACATAATTATTAGCTACAGAAAAAATCCTTCATTCTTATTTGATTTTGGCTTGATTATAAAAGAGCTTCTAAAAGTTCGTGTAGATTGGATGTTTTTTTCCACTTAATTCGAAAACACAAAATTCTTTTGTGAACACTCTAAATTAATTTTTTTTTAGTTTGGCTCTGGTTTTTTAACAAACTTTAATGGATAAATCTAAATGTTCAAATTGATCGAAAACTACATCAAACTTTGGCAAAGTATCACGGACAATCTGACAATTATTTTAATTTTTACATTTTTGCAATTTTGGACATTTAATAAAAATATAATAAAAATTTGTCCAATGTAATTTCTTTAAAAATGAAGTTTGAAATTTAAAACTTTTCCTCTAGTAATTCTCGAAAAAAAAATTTTCAAACAACAAACTTGCAAACAACTTTTAGTATATGTACAAATATGTTTAAAACAATACACTCACAGTAGCAATATAATAGCACTATAATTTAATAGCAGTTGTAGTTTATTCAATTTTAATAGAAAATAAAATATGCTTGTTGCGTTATGTGCATTTGATACCGTTCCTAATTTATTCATCTCTGTTTTGTGAAATACCAACTCTAACTCTTTTCTTACAATATGATGTTACTAGTAGATGCAGTCTTAAGATTTCTCCACTATTTTTCTCCTAGTCTAGAAAACTAATCTCTATAAAAGTTCTACTCTATATTGATGTTTAAATTACCAGTAATTTATGTTTAGTAATTTATAAAAATAAAGCCGCACTCAGATTACTGTTTTGCAAGCGAAATCAGTGTTATGTTTTAGCGCCAGAGCTAGCAGTTCTGAACCAAATTATATACATGTAAGTTTATAGGGATATACTGTACATGCGCAAATTTTGTTCCATCACGGCCAAAGTATGGCCTAATCAAGATCTTTTGAATCATGTTTTAAGAACCGCCAAATTTTTGTAAAATGCAAGGTACTTGAATATTTGTTTTTATGAAAGAAACATCAAATTTATGTAAATTACCGCTTTGGAAAACAAAATTGATATTATCTTGAAAAGTTCGTCAATTCATTCTATAAAATTGTAAAATTATATAAATGTCCTATAATATTCCAAATATATTGTTTCACATTCGTATTTTTAAAATGATTATACAGGTTTATTTTGTATACCAATAACAAATTATTTTTTAGACACAGCAAAATAATTTAAACTGAAAAAAAAAACCGTTCTGAAGATAATCAATAACTGTTATACATGTTTAAAACGTTAGCAAAAAAGTATTAGAGAAACAAAAACAAAAGAATATTATTAGTAAGGTTTAATATAACTGATACTCAAAACACACATTTAAAAATGTAATTTTAGCGCTACTCTTTTATATAATTAAAGCATATTTGACATACCATGTAATTTCTACGCCAACATTTTTCGTTGAAATTTGTATCAGGTATATATTTTCCTTCTCAAGGCAAAAATTATATTACGAGTGCGTCAATCAGTTATATTAATAATAGTTAGAAAGTTTTTGTAAAACGTGAACTTGAATCACATATACGTGAAAACCACCTGACTACGTAAATACACATCCGCGTTGTCTTTACGTACATGAAATAATTTATGCTAAACTATTTTAACAAGACATTTATACAATATATTTGACTATTAAGTTTACTTATTTAATAGTTTGTATAGTTAAATCCTGCTACAGTAATGCAAAAACCAAAGAAAGATACGATATTTTATAATTGGCCCTTCTAAAATTTTACTAAATGTTCTGCGATACAATAATTATTTTTAATTTAATATTATTATTATTATAGGTGATTTTTCCACCTATTTCCTATCGGCGCGGCGTTTTTTCTCTTGCCGTAATTGTAAAAGTTGTTCACGTTGAAACACTGTTTTGTCAGATGTTATAAATAAATACATTTTTAAATTTTGTATTTGTTTTTAGATAGTCATTATGACTCAGTATTCTTTAGCCATTTTCGTAGATTCTAATATGAGTTTGATAGGTCTATTTGCATTCGTTTCAGAATTTTTATTTAGTCTAATAATTTTAACATTATTTAAGTCTATATCTGCTTTCAGAATCGTACGAATAATTTCGGTAACCATACTCATGTCCATCCGTGTTAGAACTTTCAATGACACCATAAAGAATAATATTATTTACTCGTGCGTTTCTCTCCCCAATTGTGTTCATTCTTTTAGAATAGAAATTGTATTTTCGTACTTATTCCGAATATCTGTCATTTGTTGCTGAGACAGTATACTGTTTAATTACTGTATCCAACTTACCTGTGAAATTTTCCATTGTACCGTTAAAACAGTAATTGTTGTTCAATCATAAAATTTATTTTTGCATACAAATTGAAAGGTGCTGGAAAATCTGCTGAAAAAATTAGGTGACAGAGCTATATTTTCTTTTGCGTTGTATTCCAAATTACAATTAGAACATTTCATTAATTTAATTTTATTTGATTTTCGTGAATCATAAGTAGGTATCTATATTAATTTTTGCACAAGACAGATGTTGTGTTGTTTTACATACCGAGCAAATAATGTTGTTATCAAATCTGTTGCTGACTAATCGGCAAATCGAGCATGAGATACCTCTTCCAGTCATTGTTGTAGAAAGTGTTAATGTTCACTGGATTAAACACAAATTGTAATACTGACAAAACGACTTAGCTTTGCATGTACGGATACCGTTTGAAACTTACTAAGCCACGTTAAGACTTAAGATTAATCACACGAAAAACTTCAAAAAAATTTAAAATTAAAAATTGTAGTAATTTTTTGATCAAAATTAAAAAAAAAACTCAATCAATAGACTTAAATATACATGTCAGTTCCACCAAACGTCACACCATTAAAAATCACACAACATCTTTCAAAAAATAATTATAAATCTAAATGTGGCCACTTGAAAAACTCAAAAATGAGTGTCTTTTGTAACTATAGAAGAATCTATTTTGCAAATTTGTTTTAAATTATACAAACAGTATGCTTACACTAAATTTTAAACAGTTTTTCCGAAAATTGGCATACTGTATAATAATTAAATTATTTAATTCTGTGAGGCATAAATTTTTGTCTAAAACTGGATAAATCGTTCCTGGCAACTTTGTACAACGATAAAATTATGTATTTATTATTGAAATTAGGAGAATGTAGTCTGAAAATTTCGAGGCACATAAACTGCACGCAGCTGTCAAAAAACCCAAATAACGAAAGTGCAACGCCAGTCAACCGCTGGTCGGCCCCAGCGGATTATCGGATTATAAGGGTTTTGAAATATATTTCCGTTTATTCTATAGCATATTTTTTAAATTATTTGACACAGCAATTTTAAAGGTAAACTTGAAATTGAAATTGTATTTTGTAATAAAAAAAAATGTAAATACAGGCTGATTGAAAAAATAGAGACAATAAAATTGAATATTTTTTTTATTATATATATTAAAAAGACGCAGTTCATGTACATATTAACATTATACTATTGGTCCATATTTAATGGAAACAGATTTCACAAATTCAAAATTATTGATTACTTTTTATTTAAGCAATAGTATTTTGTGTTCTAAAAATTCTTTTTTTTTATTGTAGCCCTGCAATATACTGCAATATTCGATAATTTTCTTTAGTCAAACCAAATATCTAATTTCTAATATCTGGTAATTGTACAAATTATTGACACGCGCTGGTTCAATTTTTACCTCATTTTATGTTAAAATCTCCCTCAATCTCCTTGTAAATAACCGGCGTGCAGTTTCGCTGTGCAAAATTTCAGTAAAAGATTAAAACCTAACTTCCGCGTGCAGTTTATATGTACCCGAAAATTTGACTAAAATAAATAATATATGAAACATTAAATATTATTTTTTTTTAATTTTATGTAAAAGATTTACAACACTGTCCTAAACAATATGATGCAGCTGTTACAGATGTGACAAAAGAATTTATCTTGAAAATTTGTTTACAATCGGATAAATATTATAGCCAAAATAGAGAGTTTTTGCTAGCTTCATATAATGTCGTGCGATTTTTACGTTTACATTATTTTGACATCTAACTACTTTTAGTTTTTGCAACGGATTACAGTTTCGCTATACGTTAAGCAAGATAAATATGTATACCTAATCTAGTATCATGTAGTTGTCTTTTTTAAAATAAAAATAGTTTTTAATCTATTAGGATATGCCAGTCTTCTTGATACAATGCACAATGCAGTAGTACCTAAAATAAATATAAAAATTATCAACACTGCTTCTAATAAAAGTTTTAATTTACTTTGACATCGTACAGAGTTTTCAGTAGCTATTCGGATATTATTTGGTAATTTTAATGTTTTACTTAATATTGGTATGTGTTTTTTCTCAAAACGAAAGTTCAATTTAACGTTATTCTCTGACATAACAGCTAGGTTAAATTTTCCTTGTTCAATCATAGCCACATCTTCTCCATAATTTGAAATATGATATAAGATTGCATCATCAATATCTATATCAGCTTCAATATCTATATTTAAAAAAAATTCTGTTATGCAGAATCCGTTGAATTGGATTCATAACCTAAATTGTATAAGTTGCCAAACACGTTATTTACATTAGCGCACGGCGTTACATAGACGGAAATAACGCGTTGCGCTATCGTTATTAACAGGCGCTATTTGCTACTAAATAGTGCGCATGCGCAGATGTCAAAATAATGTAATAAAATATCGTAGTAAATACCGCGAGACGTTATATGAGGCTTGCAAAAACTTTCTAATATTAAAAATTTAACACAGCCTAAAAATGTATTTTTGAAACTTTGGAATATCTCGTCAAATATGTATCGTATAAAAAAATGTTACGAATAAAAGTTTAATGGTTTTATAGGCGCCATCTGATCCTGTCAAATTTTCAACACTCCCACTCCCCAGGGTACCGGGATCCACGGGGTACCGTGAGTACAAAAACAAAACTTTTGTGTTGATTTTCGCCACACTGTTTCAAAAGTTTTGTTTTGCTTTGTCATATAAAAACTCACGGTACCCTGTGGATCCCGTTTTTTCAACTTGATTTTTTTTTTAATTTTTGCGACTACAGCGCTTTCTATTACGGATTCAAAAAAATTGTATGAATAAAATCTTCATACTTTTTTATGTAGAATCCGAATCTGTAATAAAAAAATGAAGATTTTCATTTAAGATATCAAAGTTGTTTCCTTGCCCCACCCCCTTCAGATGTATCCCTCAAAACCATTAAACTTTTATTCGAAACATATTTTTGTACGGCACATATTTGTCGAGATATTCCAGTGGATTAATTAAAATAGATCAAATTTTATTTTTTCGAAAACACCGCCATCTATTACGAATTCAAAAAAATTGTACGAATAAAATCTTTATAATTTTATATGTAGTAAAAAATAGTGGTTCCCATTTAAGATATTAAAGTTGACTCCCTACCCCATCTCCTGGGGGGTGGAGATGTTAAAAAATTGACATGATCAAATAGCCCCTCAAAACCATTAAACTTTATTCAAAACAATTTTTGTACGACACATATTTGTCGAGATATTCCAGTGGATTAATTAAAATGGGTCACCCGGTATATATATATATATATATATATATATATATATATATATATATATATATAATATATATATTGTGACGTTTCGTTTACTCTACGAAACAAGTACCTGCAAAACAAAAACTAAATGAACTAAGTATAAATAAGATTATGATATAACTTACGGCATGTTAGTGTAATCAAACAATGTAGTGATTACTTAGACGGATTATTATGTTATTTTTCTTGTTCGTTGTGAAAAGTATACGTAAATTGTAAAACAGGGTAATCAATTTTGATCACAATAATAAACAGGTTAATCAAGTTGATCACAATAATAAACGAAGTTAATCAAGTTGATTACAATAATAAACAAAGTTATTTGACAGTTACGCGACCGTTAAAAGTTGTTAAAAAAAGAATATAGATCTGTCTCTTTCTATTAAAAAAAGACAAAATTTTAGCGGGTATAAATAAGGCCGCTCGCGACTAAAATTGCCAGAGAGAAAGACTGCTTGGTTCCAGGCTAACTTCTCGAGTCTGATTAGATTATCAGGCTAATTTCGGGTCGACTTTGGCATACCAGGTCCCCTATCGGCGGTCGAACAGGTTTTCCGTTCCCGCAGTATCTACAATACGGTGTACGCGATACAGTCACGGTGTGTCAAATCGGTGTTCGAAATTTTGTCTCTACTCAGAGTAATTTCTACAAGTCCATTCGGGACTTAGAATATTTTATTAAAAGTTTAACTTTTGCTGTACTTAGAGAAATTTATTTAATTTCTGTCTTATTTACGATAATTATTACAAGTCCGTTGCGGACTTAGAATATTTTATTCAAAGTTTACTTCTTGCACTTAGAAAAATTCTGTTAATGTTAAAAATTGTTTTAATACGTTAGATTTTATGTTACCTATAAGATTTAATCAAAATAAAATTTGTTTTTCTAATAAACAAGTATTGAGAGTTTATCTGTTGATTATTTCTTGTGTTTTTTTAATCCCGCTGTACGATTGTAATCTGTATTATCGAACCCTGGCACACGACTTAGCTATCAGGCACCGTCTTCTCGTCTGATCATACGTGATTGGCGCCCGAAATAACAATAATTCGTTGCGAGACAAATCAGCCCCACAACGCCGAAACGAAGGAGACGTCGCAATATATATATATATATATATATATATATATATATATATATATATATATATATATATATATATAGTAGGGTGTTTCAAAAAAAAAGAAATTTTTTATTTTGCAACGACGCACCGAAAAAACTGAAAGAGCATTGAAAAACATTTTTTGAACCTAAATAGGAATATTTAAAGTCAATTTTTAGAGGTCGCTACCAACGATTGAACACTTTTCTTGTAAAATTTCATGAAAAATGGCACTTAATGTATTGTAACATATTTGTCGTAATATGTGGCTATTTGTCGATATCGGGGGTCGAAGGCTTAAATAATTTAAGGTAGATTTCAACTAATTAAAGTAAAATATCTTCAATTGAATAAGAAGAAAAAAAAGGAAAAATCGTGTTTATTTTTTATAAATTGTTGTAGAAAATATTCTTATGTTACTAAACATGATTGATGCACTCTTTACGAATAAAAAGAATTAAAAAATAAATTTTCTGCTGGTTAAAGGAATATTTTCTGACCATTCTTATATGTCGCTACCGATGTTTAAACATGTTTGATATATAACTTTTCATCGAAAAATTACAAAAATATTAAGTTGCAAGAAGAATTATTGTAAATAGACTTAAACTTACTGGTATTCAAGAGAAAAATGTTTATTATATAATAAAATATATCAATATGCGGTTATAAGAAAAAGAATTGTAGTAAAACTAAAATTGGCGAGCTTTTTATTACAGCGCCGTCTGTATCGCAATTATACAACTACTTGTGCATCAACTTGCCAAGCTGACGTTTTGTTTTTAATTTGTCAATTTTATAAATTCTTAATAAAAGTTAAAGGAGTGCTCAGACTGTGTACTCTAGTAGATTGTGACTGCGTTGTCTCTTGTAGAGTTTATTATAACATTTTTTTAAGTTACTTAACCTAAGTAAGAGTGTTAACCTAAAAATAATATTAATTGCCAATTCCTGCAGTATTTTTCCGTATTTACTAACATTTCCTCTTTTCTTGAACATGTGGCTCGTTGGTTCAATAAATAAAAAACTACCACTGAATAAATTACCATCCCCATATAAAAAAAAATATGTTCCAAATGATAATAAAAAACAATTTTACAATCCTTGCAAAAATAAAGAATTAGACCTAACGATTACCTTATATTGTATTAATAATATTATGTATAAAACATTACAATTTTAAAAATTAAAGCAATTTTCTATAGTATTTTATCATTTTAGTCATTTTTCGATAAAAAGCTCCATATCAAACATGTTTAAACACCGGTAGCGACCTCTAAGAATGGTCAAAAATATTCCTCTAATTAGCAGAAAATTTATTTTTTAATTCTTTTTAATTGTAGATAGTGCGCCAATCATGTTTAGTAACATAAGCATATTTTCTACAACAATTTATAAAAAAAAAACATGAGTTTTCCTATTTTTTTCTTCTTATTCAATTGAAGATAACTCAGTCAAAACTAATTATATTTTACTTTAATTACTTGAAATGTTGAAATCTACCTTAAATTAGTTAAGCCTTCGACCCGCGATATCGACAAATAGCTTCATATTATGACAAATATATTACAACATATTAAGTGCCATTTTTTCATGAAATTTTACAACAAAAAAGTGTTCAATCGTTGGTAGCGACCTCTAAAAATTGATTTTAAACATTCCCATTTTGGTAAAAAAATTACTTTTTTAATGCTCTTTCAGTTTTTAGGGTGCGTCGTTGCAAAATAAAAAACACCCTTTTCTTGAAATACCCTAATATATATAAATATATATATGACGGAGCTATGCGCGCATGAAATTAAAATGCGTTTTCTTGCGTAAAAATGCGTCAATCTTAAGTTGTCGCATATTAAATTGTAGCTAAACTTACAGTCTGCACGATGCGCGATGATATTCTTTTGGGGAATTCTTCAACAAAAGGTATTTTTATCATTTTTGATATATTAATTTGACATTTTTTCAATATGGCAGTGAAATTTATTTTTTCATAGCTATCTAAGTTTTATATTTTAAATTTATTATTATTTATTTATTTATTTATTTTTCTCATAGCTATCTAAGTTAAATATTATATTTTTGAATGCGAAATCACACACACACACATACATACATACACACATACACACACACACATACACACACACACGCACGCACACATACACACACACACACGCGATTTTTACGATTTTACATGATTTTTCTTTGATTTTAAGCGCGATTTTAATGATTTTAGATGATTTTAAGCGTGATTGAAAGAATTTTATATGATTTTAAGCGCGATTTCAATGATTTTACATGATTTTAAGCACGATTGTCAGTATTCAGTAATATACAATGTGTCTCAAAATTTTATATACAAATTTTACATTTACCTATTGTTTCATGAATATACAATGTGTCTTAGAAATAAATGTACTAAATAATAGTAAAATATATATATATATCTCTCTCTCTCTTTTCTTTTTCTACTGTCATCTAATATACACATTATGTTTATACATATCTCTCTTTCTCTCTCTCTCTCTATCTTGTTACCAAGACAACCAAATGTCATTTTTATTTCTGTTTATCTTACTTTCTCTCTCTCTTTCTTTCTCTCTCTCTTGTTACCAAGACAACCAAATGTCATTTTTATTTTTGTTTATCTCACTTTCTCTCTCTCTTTCTTTCTCTCTTTTCTTTTTCTACTGTCATTTAATATACACACTGTATGTTTATACATATCTCTCTGTCTATCTCTTTCTCTCTCTCTCTCTCTCTTGTTACCAAGGCAACCAAATGTCACTTATATTTCTGTTTATCTCACTTTCTCTCTTTCTCTTCCTATTTTCATCTAGTACATTGTGTTTATACTGTTGAATTTATAATATTGTTGTCATGGCAACCAAATGTCATTTTTATCTTTGTTTATCTCTCTCTCTCTTTCTTTCTTTCGACTTCCATCTAATAAACACATAATGTTTATATTGTAGCATTTACTATGTCATACATATCTCTCTTTATTTCTATCTGTCTTTCTCTCTTTTTTTCTCTCTCTCTCTTTTTCTTTCTTTCTCTCTCTCTCTCTATCTCTTTCTCTCTTTCTCTCTCTCTCTCTCTATCTCTTTCTCTCTTTCTCTCTCTCTCTCTCTTTCTCTCTTTCTCACTCTTGTTGCCATGGGGTAACCTAATGTCATTTTTATCTTTGTTTATCTCTCTCTCTCTCTCTCTTTATATAAAAATTTTCTAATCGGCAAAGGGCGCCACAAATTATACTATTTTTTTTGTTAGATTTGGGGCGCCCTATATATATATATATATATATATATATATATATATATATATATTAAAACGCACATACATATTCATAGTGACGGCAGTAAACTTTTTAATTTTTAGGAAACATTTTTTTATGAAAATAGGTTATAACTTTTATACGAAAGAGTAATAAAATAATGATTTCAATAGTTTCAATTTAATTCAACTTAAATTTTGTATTAAACAGATGTGTTTTATATTGAGTTAGTTATTTTTGAAAATTTATAAATCTAAATCTTCTACTATTTTTGTATAGTTGAAATGTATTGGCATAAAGTGTAGTGATTGAGAGTGTTCCCGTTTATAACTTGCTCTAAATAAGAAATTTAAACAACTTGTGCTCTAAATACACAGGAACATTTTTGAAAAGTGTGTAAAACAAAATTTACATGTACAAAATTAATAAAATGAAATAATATCCTTTGAACTACAAACAATACTTTTAAAAAGCTATATATACTTATTTTGAAAGCTAAGCTTTCATCATCAATAGCAAAAGATAAAGTCCTAATTAGTGATCTAAGGTTACACAAATACTCAACATGATGATGATGATATTAAAAATAATATTAATAAGAAATGTAATACACATAAAAACTATAAATTACGTCAAAGACAAGATGACCTCAAAAATTAAGAAAATTAATTAAATTTCGAATTAATGAAATATATAATTTCATTTATTGTTAAACCAAAACTTCGATTAAAACAGATTCGAAAAGTTTTTGGTTATTTATTCAATCAAGAAAAAAAAAAACAAACATACTCGCATTCCATCTGAGATTAAATTAAACAAGATTAGAAGTATATGGGTAAAAGCATATATAAACCACTTTGACATTTCTCGGAAAGTTATCAACACTGTATTTTAATAATATTATAATTTATGTGGGCACTAGGAAAAACTTTTCTGAAAATTTAATCGAAATCGAATAAATCGTGTAGCCACAATAAATTTTTAAAAAAATTTGTTATTTTTTTCTCGATAAGTTGGCAACGCTGTATTTTGTTAAAATTGTATAATTTATTTAGGCACTAGGAAAATCTTTTATAAAAATTTGATTAATATCGGTTACATAAAGTGATCTGATCATAATAAATTTTTAAAAATTTTAGTAAATTTTTTTCTCGGAAAGTTGGCAACACTGTATTTTGTTAAAATTACATAAATTATATGATTACTAGGAAAATCTTTTGTGAAAATTTGAGTAAAATCGGTTTAATAATGTGGCCATAATATATTTATAAAAATTTTAGTAAATTTTTTCTCGGAAAGTTGGCAACACTGAATATTGATAACATTATATAATTAATGGGAGCATTAGGGATATCTTTTCTGAAAATTTGATCAAAATCTAATAAATAATGTAGCCACAATAAATTTTTAAAAACTTTTGTAATTTTTTTCTCGGAAAGTTGGCATCACTGGAAAAAACCAAAACCACATGACCATCTTGGGTACTAGATAAATTAATTCCAAAAATGTTATTAAAATCGGTTGAACTGTCTAGGAGGAGTTGCGATCACAAAATTTTGTCTGATGACCGAGCGAGCGAGCTGACGAGCACATCCATACACCCACATAAACTAAGTTCAGATTCGTCATTTAGATGCTATATGAAGAATTTCTATAGACAAATTTTTTTTTTGAAAATGTTACAGACACCGTACCAAACGCTATACCACTTTTTCTTTGCAGTCAAAGTGGTAAAAATATAAGTTGTTATTTAAAAAAAAAATTGTTGACGTCATAACGTGAAAAACAACTGACATAAAAAACTGAAAATAGGCCGAAAATATTCGCTGCAGTTAAAATCGCTATACCCCTTCGAGGTTTTTTCCAAAAAATTAATATCAACGGAATCACTGAATTTATTCCTTACTTAATTTCCACACTGTATAATGAAGAAAATATTAATTTTTATTGTCTTTATTTTCTCAACCATCCTACATTTATATATTTTTTTACAAAATACAATATTAATATCATGTTTACATTTAAAATTGCTGTGTCAAATAACTTAAAAAATATGCTATAAAAAAAAACCAAAATATATTTCAAGACCCTTATAATCCGATAATCCGCTGGGGTTAACCGGCGCCGGCATGCAGTTTCGCTATTCAAATTGAAGTATTTGTGATTAACAAAACTGAAATACAGAACGGAACAACAAAAATGATATCACGACCTCTTGTACGATGTTTAAGTGTATCACTTTTATTACTCAATAACTAATAGTAATTCTGATATACGTTTAGACAAATATAAATATATGTTTAAATATTAACTGAATAACTATAAACACTAAATTTTCCCCGAAATTTAAAGAAAATATGAATAATATAAATTAACAAATTTTTCTGTTGAACCGAACCGCACCGTTGCCAGTAACCAAATGTCCTTTTTGTGCGGTTCTGCTATATTCCGTACTGTCTCAATAATTTAATTAATAACAAGTATGTTTCTAGGCAAATGTCGACATCCTTTAATAAAATTTTAATAATTATTATTAACTTCTTGGCGCACATTTAAGCTGTACTCAGGTAATATGTAAAATTTGAAAATAAGTTAATATCAAATTCAATTATTTAATAGCACTCAAAAATTTAGTACATAGTTATCATGATTTTGTCGTTCAAAAAGCTGGTTTGGTATAACTATCATTCAACGTAATTATAATTACAAAATAATGTGGTTGCCCAAGCGTGTTTAAGCATTAAGTACTACCGAATATAATACTAAGATCGATAAATCGATCTCGGTGGCCAGAGTTTCTGTTTGTAGTAAAAAAAATAAAAATCGCACAAAGTCAAGCATCAATTAAACAAAATCGGACTTTTTAGTTTGATCAATTACTTGTCTTAAAAAATATCAGCAATTTAGATTACTGGCCGAAACTCCTTGCTGCTCTATGCAACCGCACGACTTCCAGTTTTAAAAGGTGTCTAAATAAATTATTACGTAACAAGTACTTCGTACTTGGACTGCCAACAATATACTACTCAAAATTTATAAACGTCAGATATTTCTAAACGTACTGAAATTTGATTTTAAACTTTCCTACTGCCATCTCTTTCTATATTATTTCAATTCCTATATCCATATCTAGTTCGTTAATCATAACTTAATCCAGGAAAAACTTGACTTAATCTTTCGTGTAAGTTTGGGAGGATGACACCACAATATAGTAAGAAAATAAATAACAATAAATTTTAGTAACTTTAACAATTTTTTTTCTCTGTATTTACTTACTTTATTCAAAAATTTAAAAAATACATGTTTCTTATTCTTAGCTCGTCTAATATTTATATTACATTTTAGTAAAATTAACACACAGCCGCAGATATACAGGTACATTTATGTACTGGATTCATATACGATCCAACTGGACAACTAAAATCTTCTGCAAATGCTTTTGAAATTCTAAGAGGTCCTATAACCTCATACAAAAAGTCACTTGCTATTGATTCATTAGTATATCGCTTTTGACAATGAAATTGAGCATAACTTATCCAGAATAATTGTTTTGCTGTATATGGTACGCCATATAGTTCAAAGTCTCGTTCATGCTGATCAATCCATCTATTATAGGCCACATATGCTATGTATATGGATAAATTTTCAATTTCATGATTGTCTAAGGTTTCATTGATATCTGTCTGCAATTTGAAGTATTAGTTAAATATATACACATACACAATCACGTGATGTACTTATAGTGGAATGCATAAACAAATACATTACAATAACTCATAGAATAACCCATCTCGTATACCTAATACTACGTTGTGCCATACATCGTAGATAGTATCCTAGTGTTTCGTGACTGAATCAGCCCCAAGCACTGAAGATGCCATCTACCAGCCCAAAAAAATGTACAAATTCTATTGATACCGTCCGTGAAAGTCTGAAGATTGGTATATACCGGGTGTCTACTTTTTTTTTGTTACATAGGGAATAAAATGCTAAAATTTTCATTTGGTGATAAATTTTCCCCTAATTATTATAGAACAAAAGTACAAATACAAAAGTTGTTTAGAATTCAAAAATGCATCAAATGATGCCAAATTTATCAATATAGGATGTTCTGATCAAGAATTAGAAGCAAATTAAAATTTCCATTTTTGCGCTCTTTACATCAAAGTGCCATGGAAATTAAACAAATAATTTCATTTCTTCTGGAGTTTGAGTAAATGAGTTTGAGAATGTAAATGAAAAGCTATTAAGTATAAAAAGTATTAAGTATTTATTATTTATTACAATGAAAGGGTATTTTACTCGGCTGTACACTACGTACTAGCTGTGGTTTTAAATTGTGAATGTCTCCATTATAATTTTAAGTAATTGTTTAATTTATTTATTAACTTCAAGTTATAAAAACAATACATTTGAATTAGATGACTGGCATTATGCCTAATATATTTATTATAATAATTTAAACTTATCCCTGAGGATGCTGTAAGTTGTGCAGTGAAACGTCGGATAAGAGTTTAATAAATAGTAAATAGCTGAACTCCGTAAAACTTTCTTTATTTATTACAATATTCAATATACCTATAAAACAGAAAAATTCATGAATACAAGATATAGGAGAACAAAAACGAAACTAACAATTTAAATTAAATGTTCAAATAAATCGCCATTAACTGCCAAACAATAACCTAATCTGTTATAAAATTCGTGACGTACAGAGCTTAATTGTGTTTGTGTTATATTATTGCACTCTTCAACAATGGCATTTTTCAAATCAACAAGATTTTTGATATGTCGTTTATAAATTTTCTCCTTCAAATATGGCCATAAAAAGAAATCGCACGGTGCTAAATCGGGCGATCTAGCTGGCCAATTAATTGGACCACCTCTACCAATCCATGAATTTGGAAAACATTGATCCAAATATAATTTAATGTTGCAGCTGTAATGTGCCGGACATCCGTCTTGTTGATACCAGACAACATTATCTTGAGTTGCACACTCTTCTAACTGCGGACCAATATGATTTTGCAACATATCCAAATATTTTTCGTTGTTTAAATTATTTTCAATAAAAAATGGCCCAATTATACACCTGCCAAAAATTCCAGCCCATACATTAACTTTTTCTGGATATTGGGTACGTGTTGCTACCATTAAATGAGGATTTGTTTGGCTCCATATTCTAAAGTTTTGTGTATTAGGTTCGCCGTGTAAAGTAAACGTAGACTCGTCAGTAAAACAAATAGATTTCAAGAAGTTTCTGTCTAAATTGGATTTTTCCATAATAATGTTACTAAATTCGCTTCTAGCCATTTTATCCGCTTCAAATATCTCTTGGTGCGTGGAATATTTATAAGAATGATATTTTTCATTTTTTAGTACCTTATGTATTGTTGAAGGATGCAAATTTAATTCAGCACCAAGTTGACGCACACTAACATTTGGGTTTTCCGTTACACACAAAAGTATATTCAATGTATTTTCTTTAATTGCATTTTGATTTAAATTCTCCTCCTGATCTTCTGCGTTGATTTTTCTACAATTTTTACAACGTTTTAACACACTTCCAGTTTCTTCGAATTGTTTAATTATCCTACGAATAGTCATAGCGGAAGGTATGGGACGGTTTTCAAAGAAAGCGCTGAATAAATCTCTTACTCGTCGTATCGAATTTCCAGTAAAATACCATTTTACGCACTGAACTTTTTCATTTACCTTAAGTTTATTCATTATTTTCAATAATAATGATAATAATACAGAACGTAACAATAAAATAAATACGATCTGTCAAACTCAAACTCCAGAAGAAATGAAATTATTTGTTTAATTTCCATGGCACTTTGATGTAAAGAGCGCAAAAATGGAAATTTTAATTTGCTTCTAATTCTTGATCGGAACATCCTATATTGATAAATTTGGCATCATTTGATGCATTTTTGAATTCTAAACAACTTTTGTATTTGTACTTTTGTTCTATAATAATTAGGGGAAAATTTATCACCAAATGAAAATTTTAGCATTGTATTCCCTATGTAACAAAAAAAAAGTAGACACCCGGTATATATATATATACCGGGTGTTCATTCGTTAAGTTCGTATGGGCGTTTAACACGCAATTTCGATAATTTGCGATATACTTCTTTCTCGAATAAAATTCGGAGAAATATTTAGAATACTTTTCGATAGAACATAAAAAGTTCTAGAATTTGGTCTTAGTTTAAATTTGCTAGCATATGCCGTTTGGGCGCTAGAATTTTTTTTTTTTTCGATTTTTTGATTTTTATTTTTTTCTCAAAAACTATGAGGTCTACGAAAATAAGCATAATATGGAAAAATGCGGAATAATGAGTGCAATAATTGAATGAATCATGAAATGAAATAAAATGAATGAAATCATGAAATTATGAGTATAATAATTTCATGAAATCATTATTCTACGATGCATCGTTTAATAGAAAAAATTAAAAACTGAATTTTTGAAAATTTGACAAGGGGTACCCTTGGGATTTTTTCAAAATAAAACTTTTTTCAAAATTTTCTCAAAAATTTTTCAAAAAAATCTGGAAAAACTTGTTAAAATAAAGAAAAAAATTTGCTACATAATAGGTAAGTAATTTTTTTCTCTAACTTGTACTGATTTTGCAGAAAAAATTATTGAACATTCTAAAATGTTTTTTAAGAATTTTCAATAATTTTTCCTGCAAAATCAGTATGAGCTAGAGAAAAAAGTTACTTATCTATTATGTAGCTAATTTTTTTCTCTATTTTACTGAATTTTTCAAAAAATTTTGAGCAAATTTTAAAAAAAATCTTATTTTCAAAAATTCAGTTTTTAATTTTTTTCTACTAAACGATTCATCGTAAAATAATGATTTCTTTATTCTATTATACTATTTATTATTTTGCATTTTTCCATACCATGCTTATTTTCCTACACCTCATAGTTTTTGAGAAAAAAATAAAAATCAAAAAAAAATTCTAGCGCCCAAACGGCACATGCTAGCAAATTAGAACTAAAACCAGATTATAGAACTTTTTATGATCTACCAAAATGTGTTTTAAGTATTTCTTCGAATTTAACTCGAGAAAGAAGTATATCGCAAATTATCGAAATTGCATGTTAAACGCCCATACGAACTTGACGAACGAACACCCGGTATATACAGGTATATATTAATATATGTTCAATAACAATCATTAATTTTCTAGCATGTATAAATGTTTCGTAATTTAATTAAACTTAAGTATTTTTGCTCGATTTTTATATGTAGGTGGTTGCGTCGTTATTCACGTTATCAAAAATAATGACGTCTTTATTCCGTTTACAATAATTGCACATTGCAATATTGGTGTATTTTAGCTTGCGTAATCAATAAATTTATTTTCAATATAATTTTTTCTTCAATTTTTTGATACTTTTTTGGATATAAAAAATGTGTATTCTAATTAACAAATAAAGCACTAGTAACACAACTCTGTTAATTATTATATATGTATAAACATAGCATAGATATATCAGCTGAAAATGCATTGCTACCAATAAATATGTCAAAATATTGAATAGATTAAAAATTCCTTAGTTTTATTAAATATAATAATTAATTTTAATAAGTATTACACAAGTACGTAAGTATTATACAAGTACATACACAAATTACACCATGTACCCAAAAAGGTATGGCACAAACTCTTTCCACTATCTCGAAATCAGTTTCCTCAAAACATCCCTATCCAGAGAAGGAACTTTGGTTTCATCTACATTCATAATTCTTCTCATTCATGCTATTTTATTCTTACTATTAAGAAATTTTCGCTCACGCAAAATACTCTCAATCATATCACTCCACTATTCATTGAACGTCCACTTAAAGGTATAGCTACAAAATCCTAGACTAACACCAACTGTTAATACAACATTTTTTCAATTTCACACTCATCATACACTAATCTATTTCGTATGCGATTTCTCTTAGTTACACTATATACCCCACGCAAAAATTTCATTTCCACAGCAATCATTTTTCTTTTTTTCTGTTTGTCAATTGACTTTTTGACAATCCTACGAAGAGCAAACAATTGATACACATATCTTCTCTCTAGCAAGAAGCCACACTGAATGTCACAAATTTTATAAACTGTTAGTGCCCTAGCTTTTTGAATTAATATTATACGAAATTATTCACTTAAACTGCCTTTACCTTTAAATAAAAGACAAATGACAGCTTGTTTCCAGTCATCAGGAACAACACAACGCTCTAATCATAAATGAAATATAAAAAGTAACCGTTCAAACACTTTTTCACGCCCATACTTCAGCATTACACATCACTTTCATCAATATCATATTTAACCTAACTACGATTAAAAATTATAGAGATATAACTAATTGCCTCCTTATTATCACTACCATATAAATTTTAAAATAATTTACACTACGTATTTCTTATATCCGACTCATTTCACATTAAATCACCACTTGCACTTTTAACCACCTTAACGGTTCTCGCACTACCACATTTCATTCTCTTCACGTTCTGCCAAAACAGTCGCCTATTCATACTGAAATCAGTCGGCAACCTCTCACTCATTCACTCTCCTCATTTTATTCATTTGTATAATTTGAGATACAAAAATATATAATTTTATTAGATTCGTACATATAAGTTTTGGTGTCAAGTGATTCTTTATAATCTGTTGGTATAAAAAAAAGATAATATCAAATGACAAATAGTCTTATTGGTAGTATAAATATTGAGTATATAAGAAAGTACTATACAAAAATCTAATAAACTGTGAATATACTTACTTCACTATATTCAATTTTTGAATGATTATAACTGTCAAATTGTTCTATGAAACATTGACGTTGTTGCTCGTAACCTACTCGATCAATTTCTCTCCGTATTGGCTGAAATACAGATTGTATCTTCTCTGCCAGTCGCCAACCAACAATATGTCCAACAGTAGCATAATTCATGCTAGTTGGTCTTCCTTGCGTAAATAAAAGATCTTGTATTAAAATTGGTGATATTACTGCAATAAAAAATAAATTTTCCATAAGTTTATTTTAATATATTAAAGTGTTTAATCTAATTATGTTACATAATTCACAAAAAAAATTGTTAATAATACCCATTTCCGAACTAGTATTTTGTTTAGCATTGATCATAATATAATCGTCAAAGTAAGCGCCAAAAATGTTATATTTGCTTGAGTCGCGTGTTAAATTCAATTCTGATTCAAAGTAAAATCTTTCATTTATTTCGATCTGAAAATAATAAACATGTATCAAATTCTTTATCTTAATAAAATGAACTAGTTTGCTATACGTTGGGGAATACGCATTATTTTCTTATAAACATTTATGACGCTAATTTAAATCACTCAATATAGACAAATTTTAAATAATAAACCATTTAGTATATAACTCAGTTTTTTCTTCAAGCATTTAAAAATATTGATATTACGTTATTATTTTGCCTATGTAGAAGAAGTCATTATCAATAATGTACATTATTATACAGCAGTTAAATACAATATACACGACTGTTGACAGCACCAAACATGAATACAACGTCCAGTGTATTTAATCAGATATCGTCGGCAGCCATATTAAAGATTATTACGTCAAGTTAAGTTAATTGGCAAACGCATTGCTTAGTTTTCCAGAATTTGAATTTGATTATTGAAAATGTGTGACAAAGTGCAAGGTTTGTCAGAAATTATATTCGACCAAAGAAATATTAAATCTTACAAATCACGTACCAAATATATAAATAATATATACATATGTATACATACTAATCTAAACCAGTTAGTAAGGTTAAGGTTATTTGATATATAATTTTATTTATTTCTAATTTAGTTTAATTTAGAACGCTTGAAGAAAAAGTAGAATACTCTCGGAGTTAAATGCTCTTTTTATATTTCACCCAGATTGTTTAGACTCGTCTTTACGTCGCCGTCGGCAGCAAGTATATGGACTCAATACAATAAAAATCACACTCTGCTCCTCCTAACATAATATACTCTTATTCTTCTATGTACTCTGCCATGTTGAAAATAAATCTATAAAATAGAATTTTCTAGTGCACTTATTTTCAGGAAGGTATAATGCACAACAAAAAATAAAATATTATGCGACGATTATTGTGTTGATACAATTCCGAATTAAGTATACAATTTTTTCTTCGAGCATTCTAAACGAAACTAAACTAAAAATAAATAAAAATATGTCAAGTAACCTTAACCAGTTACTAACTGTTGTAGAATAGTATGTATATGTATGTTATATTTATATTTGTGTTACGTGATTTGTGAGAATTAATCTTTTTTTTTAGTAAATATACAAATCTGCCGCTGTACATTTTATTTCTTACACTTCTTTACAATAATAAATTTTCAATAACCAAATTCAAATTCAATTGAAAATAAACAATGCATGTGTCAGTTAACTTTACTAATAATTTGCAATATGTCCGCCAAAAATGTCAGATTAAATACTTGTTTTAGTTATGTTTGGCGCTCCCATCAATGATATATATATATATATATATATATACATATATATATACAGAGCGAGTGTAATATCTGGAACTATCGCAATAAATCTTTTATTAAACGTTTTTGAAAAAAATCCTCGAACACGTCAATTTTTATCTTAAATGAGACATATTTTACTGTAATCGTCACTTAAAGATTGTCTTTTGTTTTTGAGTTATGAAGTAAGCGATAATTTTTTAAATGGAAACCTATATTTTTTATTATTGATTTTGGTAGTACTTTTTATTCCGTTTCCAACCATATAAAATTTTAAATATGTTACATTTGAAAAAAATTGAGAAAAATAATCTTAAAGTTTAAATATTAAAAAACTAATTAAATTGGCAAAATGAATCTAGTTATTAGTGTATAAAACAAAAAACATTAGCTACAACTGTCAGAATTATGCAATTTATAAATTTTACAATAAAATAAGTGTTATTATTTTGCATTTTCCAAATTTAAAAAACTATTTTATTAATAAAAATTGTATAATTGAGCGAAAAACAGAGAAAAAGCAAAAAAATAACACTTATTTTATTTTGACATTTATAAATTGTATAATTCTGACAGTTGTAGCTAATGTTTTTTGTTTTATACACTAGATTCATTTTGCCAATTTAATTAGTTTTTAATATTTAAACTTTAAAATTATTTTTCTCAATTTTTTACAAATGTAACATATTTAATATTTTATATGGTTGGAAACGGAATAAAAAGTACTACCAAAATCAATAATAAAAAATATAGGTTTCCATTTAAAAAAATTATCGCTTAATTTATAACTCAAAAACAAAAGACAATTTTTAAGTGACGATTACAGTAGAATATGTCACATTTAAAATAAAAATTGACGTGTTCGAGGATTTTTTTCAAAAACGTTTAATAAAAGATTTATTGCGATAGTTCCAGATATTACACTTGCTCTGTATATATATATATATATATATATATATATATATATATATATATCATTACTGATTGGTACATGAAACCCATGGCTTCAGGTCGTTATATTAACAATTTGTCAGCCCACTGCAATCATACTAAAATCAATACCATACTCGGAATGAAAAATCGCATTAAGAAATTGTCAGATCCTTCATTTGTTGAAAAAAATTTTCTCATTCTTCGTACTTTGTTGGAAAAAAATGGGTATGATAAAAGAAGACTAAATAAATTGATTTTTTCTACTCCCACATCTTTGGTTAATGAAGATTCTGTTACACGGACCGATAACATTAAAGATAAACAACAAATTTGTACAATGGATAACATTCCTGGAATTACAGATAACATTATTAATAGTTTTCCGGTAAAGAACACAAAAATTATAAAAAGAAATTCACTGACTACCAGATCTCTATTTACGAGGTTTAAAACCAAAGCGGAAACAATGAAAATTCCTTTTTCTATTTATTTGATACCGTGCAATGACTATGACGAAGTTTATATTGGTAATACGCAGCGATTACTTGAAGACCGTCTTATACAACATAAATCGGATTGTAGAATAAAAAAAGATGCTACAGCTCTGTCCATCTATTGTCACTTGAAAAAACATGCCATGAACTATGATTTTTCCAAAGTTCTATCTACAGAAAAAAACCTTTTCAAACGGTCTGTGCTGGAAATGATTTTCATTAAAGCATGCAAAAATAGTTTTAATAAACAGTCGGACATACGTGGCCTAAGCGGGACTTACGATTACTTAGTTCATTCGTTCGTTAATACTCCTACAGCAAAGTCCAATAACGAGGTTGGGCAATAATTTTTATTTGTGTTAAGATACTTTTTGTTACTAGTTAATGTTTCGTGGTTACATATTGTTTTTTTTTTTTTAGGTTAGGTGTTTTTGTTTACATTTTGACGTTTGAGATTCATTAATTAATTGTTTACATTGACAAGAGATGGCATAACGGATAGATTTTTGTTCTTTTTAAATCTTTTTAATGTTTTTATGAATTTAATTTTTCAATGTTGGATTTAATTTTCTTGTTCTTCTTAGGTTTTGAAGAATGTTTCATTGAAGAAGAATTATATTACTTCCTGTTACGATCACTTGTTTATCAAATGTTTTTCAAGGAGCACATGTGTTACCAATAATTATTATTAGTTTTGAATCGTTTTTTAGTTGCACAATATTATATTGTACATTGTTTTGTACTTCAAAACCCGTTGAAAGTTGTGCTAATTTTATAATACTCTTGCATTGTATTGTACATGTTTTACTTTTTAATATGTTTTGACAAAAGAACTCTAAAATATTAAGTATGTATTTGTTTTTGATATATTATTTATTGTTGTTTAAAAATGTTTGTATACATATAATTTACTGATTGAAATTGTTTCTAATTACAGCGACTTGATAAAGACAAAAAATTTGTCGAAAGCTCCTCATATATTAAAAATAAGTTTTTAATTATTCACTCACATCCTTGGCTGCTTTCCCACTATTAATTGTTACATTATATATATATATATATATATATATATATATATATATATATATATATACATAGTATTCAACCGCCGTTGAATTGTAATAGTAACACAATGACCTCTTTTTTCTTAGACAATATAGTAATGTAATATTAAGGTTATGATACGCTTTAAAAAAAAGGACTTTTAAATACTATTTTGACACTATGGTTATATGTTGCACAAAATAGTGTTAATTTAATTAATTAATTAACTAGGTAAGTATATTAAGATTTGTAAAATTTTTGATCCTCGATTTTATTAATGAGAAGGTTTGTAGGCAGTAATTGATCATTAATTAAATTGTATAATTTATTTTTATTTTGACATTTCGGCTGTTAATCACAGGCCATCTTCAGCTACATTTCATAATACGTATTACATTTAATTAAAAAAAATTATACTATGTACCTAATTCAGACATTGATTGTAAAATTTATTATAAAATATTAATTGTAATATGTATTATAAAATGCAGGTGATGATGGCTCGTGATTAGCGGCTGAAACGTCCAAATAAAAAGAGATTATACAATTTAATTAATGATCCGTTATTACCTACAAACCTTCTTAATAGGTAAGTTTATTGTCAGTTGTCTTCGAAACGCCTCATTGAATGATCAGTTATAATTTAACGAATTGATTAACTAACAAAGCACTTAACAATGCTATATGCAACCGAGCCTACAAATTTTTATTTAGGAAATATTATAAATATTTAAAACTGAAACGTTAAAAAAAAGTAAAAAGTCTTAAAAATTAATATTTTGGAACTATTCACTGCTTGTCTAAAAACTAAGAATACGCTCATCGGAAGTACTATCATTTCAAGTATAAATAAAAAAAAAACAATTATAAAAAAGTTTTAAAATAACATTTCAAGCTCATACAGAAATTTTGAGGTAATAGTACGAAGAAATATTTCTTAATTACATTTTTGATTATATTTGTCGTTTATAGTTATTTATTTGAAACGATGAAGTTAGGTTTTCCTAGTGTGACTCATTACTCACACTTGTAGCAAAGTTTGAGAACCCCAGTACGCTAAAAATGCAAGCATGCTAGCGGTGAGGAAGGGAGTCGAGAGAGGGAGTCGTTGACGAGATATGAGAAAGAACGCTTTGAAACCAACACGAGTTCTTTGTTATTCATTAAACATTAAAATCACATTATCTGTATTTGTTTATTTAAATTTAATAATTTCATATTTGTGTAGCATCTAAAGTAGTGTTAATAAACGTTATTAAGTTATAAAGTGCATTTTATGTGTTTTATTGACTGCAAACATAACCAACTTTAACCTGCATGCTATATTGGCGTCCCAACTTAGCGGCCGAAACCAGTGTTTAAATAGTTTGTGTAATTTTAATTAGACATTTTCTGGTGTTCTACGAAATACCCGTGTCGATTAAATACAACTAAAAACTGTTTATTGTAATTCAAGTGTGTTAATATGAGTAATGAATAAGTACTGTTTGGTGCAAGTGTAAAAAGATCATTATTGAGACATTTGTTTGTGTCCAATACATACAAATATATCTATTGAGACATTTGGTTGTGTCCAATACATACAAATATATCTATTGAGACATTTGGTTGTGTCCAATACATACAAATATATCTATTGAGACATTTGGTTGTGTCCAATACATACAAATATATCTATTGAGACATTTGGTTGTGTCCAATACATACAAATATATCTATTGAGACATTTGTTTGTGTCCAATACACAAGGTAAATACACACAAATATATTTATTGAGACATTCGTTGTGTCCGGTAAAATTATATGAACCGTTGCATGGACATATTTTAACTTCAGTGCATAAATACCGCGTCATTCGTCGCCGTGTGTGGTCTCGTGCGCTGTTGTACAGAATAATTCCAGTGACGCTCAAACTTTTTTCGAGTATATTTTTATATTTTTTGATTATTTTTTTTTTAAATAAAAATAATTAACACAAAGTTAAACAAAATGTCAAAAAAACTAGAATCAATCACTCTCACAAATGAACAATTCGAGCAACTTCTCACGCGTGTTACGGGTTCTTTAAGTGCAAATGTTGAACATCTTAGAAATAATGCTACCGATAGTCCGGTGCCGATTATTCAAAATTCCGGAAGTTTTGCAAAATGTACGTCTAGATTTGATGGAGGTGCATCGTCAGATGTTGACGCTTTCCTGGATGCAATAATAATTTATAAAGAGTGTTTAAACATAACCGATGAGAACGCATATAAAGGTTTACCAATGTTACTTGAGGGTTACGCGGCCACATGGTGGAAGGGTATTAAACAAACAATTTCTTCTTGGGATGATGCTGTTAAAACATTACGAGAAGTGTATTCCAAAAAGTTACCGGCACACTTAGTGTACAAGGAAATTTTTTCTCGTGAACAAAACGGAAACGAATCGACCGAATTATTTATTTGTCACGTACGCGCGTTGATAGCACAATTGCCATATAGTTTGGAAGAACGTGTTCAATTAGATATGCTGTATGGTCAGTTGCATAAAAATATTCGCCAGCGAGTAACGAGAAACGAATTTGACACTTTCCATAAATTGATTCAACGAGTTCGGGATATAGAAATCTCTACGAAAGAAGTAAATAAAACTGAAGAGAAATATACGGATAAACACGCTCAGCGTATAAGATGCTCATATTGTAAACTATATGGTCACCTAATCTCAGAGTGTCGAAATAAAGAAAAATCTGATAATAAAAAGAAGAAAGAAACGGTCACCCCAGAACGAACCGTATCAAAACCAAACCCAAACATTTATTGTTACGGTTGTAAAGCACCCGGAGTGATACGTACAGAATGCTCAAATTGCAACAAAACTAAGAAGAGTGAAGTAGAAGCAAACATTGGAAACATAACTTTCTATGAAGCACAAATTGGAACTCAATTTCATAGACCAAATCTATCAGTCAAAATTGATGGTCTTCAAGGCATAGTTCTGGCTGATACTGGTGCAACAAGAAGTATTGCTGGCAAGAAACTTTTCGAAAATATTAAACATTCACACCCAATTGAAATCGAAGATGTGAAAGTTACTCTTGCAGATGGGAATGAGCAACAGTTAAAGCTTCCATGCATAGAAGTGAATGTGGACTTAAATGGGAAAATAGTACCAACAAAATTGTTATCTCTTCCAACGCCACACGATAACAGAACTCTGTTAGGTATGGACTTCTTAACACAAGCTGAAATAGTGCTTGATACCGCTAAAGGAGAATGGTATTTTAGAAAGGAACCAGAAAGAAAATACTCATTTTCACCGGCTGTATCAGAAATAAATCAAGTTGAATGCCAAAGAAATTTATATGAAGATATAAAACTGCGGGGAACTGAAGGAGAAGATCTAACATTAGAACAACGAGAACGTGTTAATGTTCTACTTACGAATAACATGAGCATTTTCACACAAGGGGGAGAGCCAACTCCTTTTGCCGAACATCGAATAAATATCAAAGATGGTCAGTCACCAATCTCCGTACCACCGTTCAGAATGGCAAAACCCAAAGATGAAATACCTGAAATTCTCAGAGAGTATCATGACTCGCCTACTGCTTGCCATGATGGAATTGAAAGAACATTAGGTCGAATCAAGAAAGAAGTGTCGCCTACTACCTATGAAATTGCTGATGTCAACAATCCGGAAATTGGACTAGGTAAGCACCATGTATCTGAATTGACCCCATTTATAGGTTCTAGCGATGCTGAATCAACACCCATCTACAAAAAACGAAGTAGAGGGCGTCCGAAGAAAACTCATCCTAGTCACTCGGTGAGGCCACCTTCTCGCGACTAGAGGGGGAGGATGTAGCAAAGTTTGAGAACCCCAGTACGCTAAAAATGCAAGCATGCTAGCGGTGAGGAAGGGAGTCGAGAGAGGGAGTCGTTGACGAGATATGAGAAAGAACGCTTTGAAACCAACACGAGTTCTTTGTTATTCATTAAACATTAAAATCACATTATCTGTATTTGTTTATTTAAATTTAATAATTTCATATTTGTGTAGCATCTAAAGTAGTGTTAATAAACGTTATTAAGTTATAAAGTGCATTTTATGTGTTTTATTGACTGCAAACATAACCAACTTTAACCTGCATGCTATACACTGTATTTTAAAACAAATTTTTATTAAAATTTTTGGCCAATCGGTTGTGGTTCAGTATACATTTTTTTTTTATAAATATTTTTTATCTACAGAAAAAAAATATTTTTTAAATTTATACTGAAGAGGACTACAACATTTTGGTAAAAAATTTAATAAATATTTGTTTCAGAATAAAGTGCCATTAATTAGAAAACCATAACTCCATTATTTCAAAATAATATTTCTTTAAAGTTTTGTTTTTATTTATAATTTCTAATTTATTTGATAAATTTGTGGTTTTATTTTGATAATAATGTTTTTGTAATTAAAATTTATGAAATAGTGAACTATTAAAAATTGTTGTACTTTTTCATAAATAGGTATTACCATTTTAATGAAATTTTTTTATATTTTTTCTTTGGTTCTTCCTATTCAATAGAAAATTCGTATCAGATAGAAATAATACATATTTATAAATTTTTACTAATATTTTTTACGTATTATAAATTTTTGAAATATTTGATTTACCACATGTATTATTTTAAATATTTATTTAAGTCTTTAAAAACTTTAAAACTTTAGAGACTAAAATATATAATATTATTTTAAAACTTTTTACAAAAACTTTTCTTCAAAATTTTTACAAATAAATTAAGTTAACCCAATTTTTTTTTATCATAATGTTTAATTTGACTTATACAGTTAATAATATCAGTACATTCAACTAGTACAATTTTAATATTTAGACAAGCACCAACAAGTTCCGGAACAATTTTAAAAAATAAATAATTTTTTATTTTATTTGATGCAGACTTTTTGGCGCACTGTATTACTCTGAAAATTTGAGTTATATTGAAAAACTTTATTTTAAAAAATGAACAAAACAGATAATGTTTCTATACTTTTTACGACAATTACATATTTATAATAATTACCGGTGCATATAAGTTGTCCACAATAGTATTATTGTATAATTCGATCGGTATGTTCATAGATAGTGTTACGTTTTTTATTATTTCTACAGATTCAGTGTAATTACTCAGGTATGCTGATTGTATTATTTCTTGATTGGCTATTAGAAGATTATCTTTAATTTCATACAAATCGTTTAAAGTTTTGTCGTTAAGAAATCTCTCTTTATACATTGCAATTAGTGCAGGAGTAAAATATTGTTTTACTTTCCTAATACAACGTTGCCACCTAGGTGCATCTTCATATATTCCTATTGCTCGGGGCTCATACGACAATTTTTCTTCATACAAACCATTAGGTAATATATTTACAGAATTTATTGTTTCATTCAATGTTTTCCAAGCAATGTAATTTGCAATCGTACGTTTTGATGTTTGCCCAATTAATCTATCCAATCTTCTCATGGCAGTTGGCATCTATAGTAAATTTAATTTTTTTTAAATATTTAATTTTGTAATATATACAGGGTGATTTATGACGTCTGGAAAAAACTACACCTATGTGTAATATAAATAAAAAACTTCAAATAAACATATGTCCGAAAATGCTTTCTAACGGAACTGTAGCCGTTAGAAGTTTTTTACAAGTAACATCAATCGCGTTAGCTTTGTTTATTAAATCAGGAAAAAAAAAACAAAAACAATGAACGTATGGGACTAAACTCAAAGTAAGTGATTCGGTGGCTATCTGCCTGGAAATCGGCGCTGGTATTCTCTTGATGCTTGTAATGCATTTCTATTACAAAATCCATAAATAAAATTATATCAGCATACTCATGTACTGTGAACTCATCCATAATTAATTTAATGTTGATGTTCGAGAAAATTATTGTGACAAATAAATTTTTTTTCCTGATTTAATAAATAAGGCTAACGCGATTGATGTTACATGTACTCACGGCTACAGTTTTGTTAGAAGGCATTTTCGGACATATGCTTATTTGTAGTTTTTTATTTAGATTACTCACAAGACACGGTGCAGTTTATATATATATATATATATATATATATATATATATATATATATATATATAGGTATATGTATGTATGTATGTTATCAATAAGAAAGTTTGCATTATAAAAAAAAATATTTTTTAAAATTTTATAGACCATATTAATTATTCAATACGCATTCTCAGTGAAAAATTGTATTTATAAAGTAAAAGTTAAATTTACATTATTTAAATTACTTCTTGCGTTGAATATCGAGCAATTACTATTAGAATCATTTAGATATTTAAATATAACAATGATTAAATAGAATAAAATTATTAAATTATTTACCATTATTTGAAAAACTCATTAAATAAATTATTTGACAACATTATTATTTATGACATATTATGCGGTCTCAATTATTCTACCAGGCTGACTGAAGTGCTGACTTATGAGTCTAGTTCAGTTTAGCTTTCCAAGGCGAGATCGTAGGTTCGATTCACAGATAGCGAATTATTTTTATTTTTAATAATTACTAAATAACAATTACTACAATTCAAAATAGCAGAATACTTAATAATAATAATACTATTTAATAATTATTTAGTAGGATTTTTAAATATAGCCATAACAATACTAATAATGTCAAATAATTTATTTATAATAATTTGTATTTAATAATGAAACACATTTGAATGGTTTTATTGTATTCAATCATTTTGATTTTTTAATATCTAAATGTTTCTAATGATTGTTTCTCGAAATTTAAATCGAGAAAGAATTATTTTGTGTATTGTTCAAACAAACAACTATATATATACATATATATATATATATATATATATATATATATATATATATATATATATATATATATATATATACTAGGTGTCCCATTTTAATCCGCCACTTGCAATAACTTTAAAATCGTAAATCGGACAAAAAAATGTTCCGGATGAAAAGTAAATGGTTTCGAGGGGGACATCTGATGCAGAGACCCTTGTCACCCGTGGACCCCCTAAAAGGCGGGAACGGGGAGCAACTTTAAAATATTAAATGGAACCCCTTATTTTTACTACTTTGACTGCAAGGAAAAGTAGTATAGCGTTTGGTACGGTGTCTGTAACATTTTCAAAAAAAAAAAAATTGTATAGAAATCCTTCATATAGCCTGTGGATGACGAATCTGAACTTAGTTTATGTGGGTGTATGGATATGCGTCGTCAGCTCGCTTGCTCGGTCGTCAGACAAAATTTTGTGATCGCAACTCCTCCTAGACGGTTCAACCGATTTTAATGAAATTTTTAGGATAAATTTGTCTAGTGCCCAAAATGGTCATGTGATTTTGTTTTTTTTTTCAGTGATGCCAACTTTCCGAGAAAAAAATTACTAAAGTTTTTAGAAATTCATATTGGCTACGTTATTTATCCGATTTTGATCAAATTTTCAGAAAAGATTTCCCTAATGCTTCCATTAATTACATAATTTTATTAATATTCAGTGTTGCCAACTTTCCGAGAAAAAATTACTAAAGTTTTAAAATTTTTATTATGGCCATGTTATTCAACCGATTTTACTCAAATTTTTACAAAAGATTTTCCTAGTATTCATATAATTTATGTAATTTTAACAAAATACAGTGTTGCCAACTTTCCGAGAAAAAATTAGTAAATTTTTTAAAAATTTATAATGACCATTTTATTTAACCGATTTTAATCAAATTTTCATAAAAGTTTTTCCTAGTGCCTAAATAAATTATGCAATTTTAACAAAATACAGTGTTGCCAACTTATTGAGAAAAAAAATCACAAAATTTTTTTAAAATTCATTGTGGCTACATTATTTATTAGATTTTGATCAAATTTTCAGAAAAGTATTTCCTAGTGCCCACATAAATTATAATATTATTAAAATACGGTGTTGCCAACTTTCCGAGAAATGTCAAAGTAGTCTATATATGGGTTTACCCATATACTTCTAATCTTGTTTATTACAGATTCGGATAGAACATTAAAAAGTATGTAAATTTTATTTGCAGACTTTTTTATCTTTGATAGATGGCGCTGCAAACAGCATTTTTACCAGTTTGACTGCAAGGAAAACTGGTATAGCGTTTGGTACGATGTCTGTAACATTTTCAAAAAAAAAAAATTGTATATAGAAATTCTTTATATAGCCTTTAGATAACGAATCTGAACTTAGTTTATGTGGGTGTATGGATGTGCGTCGTCAGCTCGCTAGCTCACTCACTCACTCACTCGCTCGCTCGCTCGGTCCTCAGACAAAATTTTGTGATCGCAACTCCTCCTAGACGGTTCAACCGATTTTAATGAAATTTTCAGGATAAATTTGTCTAGTGCCCAAGATGGTCATGTGGTTTTGGTTTTTTCCAGTGATGCCAACTTTCCGAAAAAAAAATTACTAAAGTTTTTAAAAATTCATTGTGGCTACATTATTTATCCGATTTTGATCAAATTTTCAGGAAAGATTCCCCTAGTGCCCACATAAATTACGTAATTTTAATATAATACAGTGTTGCCAACTTTCCGAGAAAAAAATTACTAAATTTTTTAAAAATTTATTGTGGCTACATTATTTATCCGATTTTGATCAAATTTTCAGGAAAGATTCCCCTTGTGCCCACAGGTATTTCGTAATTTTAATAAAATACAGTGTTGCCAACTTTTTGAGAAAAAATTACTAAAATTTAAAAAAAATTATTAAGACCACGTTATTTAACCGACTTTAATCAAATTTTCACTAAAGATTCTCCTGGTGCCCGCAGAAATTATGCAATTTTAACAAAATACAGTGTTGCCAACATATCGAGAGAAAAAATACTAAAATTAAAAAAATTTATCCGATTTTGATCAAATTTTCAGAAAAGTTTTTCCTACTGTTCACATAAATTATAATTTTATTAAAATACGGTATTGCCAACTTTCCGAAAAAAAATTAATAATTGTCTAAAAATTTGTTATATGATTTTAATGAAATTTTTACAGAAGATACTCCTAGCGCTTATAATATTATATATTAGCAAAATACGATGTTGCCAACTTTTGATGAAAAATTTTTTTATTCCTATTTGTTATCATTTAAGTGATAATGTCAAAGTGGTCTATATATGGGTTTACCCATATACTTCTAATCTTGTTTTTTTAGTTTATCAGTCTTTAATTTGAAAAAAAAGGTGTAACTAAGTACGATATTCAAGTTCTTTTCAGTTCTGAGGGAGGGGGGGAGCAAGGGTCACTGAATCAGATATCCCCTCAAAATAATTAACTTAAAGTTATCCCCCTCGAAACCATTAACTTAAAATTAATGGTTTCGAGGCAGATATCTGATGCAGTGACCCTTGCCCCCCTCCTTCCATAGAACTGAAAAGAACTTGAATATCGTACTTAGTTACACCTTTTTTTTTCAAATTAAAGACTGATAAACTAATAAAAAAATGCTGTTTGCAGCGCCATCTATCAAAGATATAAAAAAAAGATGTAAAATAAAATTTACATACTTTTTAATGGTCTATCCGAATCTGCAATAAAAAATAGGATATTCCATTTAAAATTTCAAAGTTGCCCCCCGTCCCTGCCCCCCAGAGGGTCCGGGGATAGCAAGGTTCTTTGCATCAAATGTCCCCCTCGAAACCATTTACTTTTCATCCGGAACATTTTTTTGTCCAATGCACGATTTTAAAGTTATTGCAAGTGGCGGATTAAAATGGGACACCCAGTGTATATATATATTTCATATTTTATATTTTATAGCTAGCTATTGTATTCTGCTTTTATTATACATGAATAATATAATATTAAAATACAAAAAGCTTTAGAATTAAGTTTATGAAATAGAAAATTTGTATAATTAAAAACAAAACTGTATTGGAATAAATATGCCAACTATATATACATATATATATATATATATATATATATATATATATATATATATATCTATATACATATATATATATATATATATATCTATATATATATATATATATATATATGTATATATATATATATATATATATGATATATCTATATATATATATATATATATATATCTATATATATACATATATATATATATATATATATATATATATATATATATTATAAATACAGTCAAACCTGTTTTTTTGCAGTCTCCCGACAATGATTATTGAAAATTAATATTTTTTGCATTTTATTTTTTTTATTTTCAATAAATTTTACAGCCAAATCAGAATGAGTTAGAGAAAAAAGTTACTTAGATATTATGTAGCTAATTTTTTTCTCTATTTTACTAAATTTTTTCAGATTTTTTTGAGCAAATTTTTAAAAAATCCCAAGGGTGCAGCTTATGTTTAACTTTAAATATCTCGAAAAACAGTGACTTTATCGTTACAAAGGAAGAGTATGTTTTTTACACAGAAAGTATTGGAGAATCGAAAAATTGTGCTAAAATGACAATTCCGCCAGTGGCGTAGAATTTAGGAAGGATCAACCTCTCACTT
The DNA here is from genome assembly GCA_963966155.1 of Clivina fossor. Lineage (NCBI taxonomy): Eukaryota > Metazoa > Arthropoda > Insecta > Coleoptera > Carabidae > Clivina > Clivina fossor. The sequence continues at coordinate 34,868 of CAWYQG010000123.1, forward strand.
GCCCCTGTTGTACGCCACTGGCAGTAGCCAAAAACTTTTATTTAACATAATTTAGTATGGTGTACGGTACCTACATTTCCTGCCAAGTATTATAAGGATACGTCAAATAGTTTTAAAGTACTGGGCAAAAATCTTTTTAAAATTTTTAAATAAAACATATTAATATTAATATTAATATTAATAAATTTTGAACCACGGTATGAAACCAGTAAAAAATCGATTAATTACAACGGTTAATTATTATTTTTATAAATATTTTGCGTAACTCTAACTGTTATTTTGAAATCCTTAAAAACTGTTAACTTTTAACTGAAAAACTGAAACTTTTTTTTTCGGAGATCCAAAATATGAAAGCCGATTTAGAATATAAAAAACCGGTTAAATAACTGTTTACCGTTAACCGTTTACCAATATTTTTATAAGTTACAAATCTTGTTTTGAACTGTTACAGTTTGTTAAAAAATAATTTTTCAAATACCTTTTTAAAACTTTGATAAAATTTCAATAAATCATATATGTCAATTTGCACATATTTCGAGTTTTTGTCACCACCTAATATTTCTACATAGTTTGCTATAAGTTTGCTTATATCTTGTACATCTTCGTCAGTTAAAGAAGTTTGAACAAGTAAATGTTTCGGAAAATTTGTTGCAACAGCTGGCTCAATCTGAAATACATAGTTATTATTTTTATTGGATTTACTTTTTATAATATTTATTACTTTTATTTCATTACTCTACATAATAATTAAATTGAAATGTTTTGATAAATAATGATAATTTTGATAATTAATTTTGCTGTATCACATCACGAAAAAATTTATAAATTAGTTAATTTTTTTAAAAACATATTTGTAGGTTTTATACAAGGTGACCTATCAGCTCTAGGACAATTTTTATTTTAAGAAGAAAAAAATCGTCTTAATAAAAACGTTAGAAGCTTTTGAAGATGACAATTGTAAGACACAGAAATAAATTTGACTATGATAAAAAGAAGTTGTTTTTGTCATACTTGCAATTTTTTTCTTATCGGTGTTCTTATCAAAAATTTATACATTTGCAATTGAAAAATATATAGATATAATTTTTATATGTGTTTTGTAACGTTGACAAATGACAAGACATATTTACTCATAAAAAATAATTCAAATATCTATCATACGTTGACGCCGAGTTACAGAGTCTTTTATTTGTCAATGTAAGGTATTACATTCAAGCTTGAAGTTAACGTTTCGAACATTTCTTTTAACTTTTAAACTCAAATTTGATTATGTTAATTTATGTTAAGTTAATTAAACCGTGTTAAATTTGTCAAGGTTTTAACTCCTTAATTAAAACAAAACAAGCGTTAATATAATATTTCATTCTTAAAACCTGATCAGCTTTTATCTGTCAAAGATTATAGATCTAGTAAATCATCCAGTATATGTAAGGCTTTGAGTTCAAAAACGCTCACTGAGCAAAAAAGCAACCATAATACGTTGTGGCTTCTCAAATTTAGCCACAAAGCAAACGGATTGTAGGCATTTATTAATGAAGTCACATTGCGTGATGTGATAAAAACCATTTATAGAAACTTGACATATTTGAAGAGTTTTGTACTAGATACGGTTGGGTGAAAAAGTTAGTAGGAATTGTTAGTTAGTAATAGTAGTATAAAAATTTACTACATTTAAAAAAATGGCAGTTAAGTAAAAAGAATTTTTGTGAGTCACTTATAAAAAAACAATTTCGTACTTTTGGTTAGGTTTGTGAAAATGTTTTTTTACAAAAATTAAATACACTATAAAAAAAGTTATAAAATCCTTTTTATTTATACCGGGTGTAGAAATGAAATGTGAACCATAGGGATGTCAATGTTATTTTTTAAATACGGCTGTATCTCTTTCCCTATTGACTTTAGAGCAAATATTTAAATACAAAACTTGTTCAAAATGTAAAAATGCATGGTATAAAGTCAATTTTCTTACATAAATATTAATATTTTACGATATACAGTTGTTTATATTGTTGAAAAGAAAAAAAAATACTGTACTTAACAGTCTCACAGCCTACTTAGAACCCCATATGAAAATTGAAAGTTACTGTAAATTTCTCGAAAACAAAACGAGATATAAAAATTTTGAGAACTGCTCCAAATTGCTTGTTAAAAAATGCCTAAATAACGTGCAAGTTCAAATTTTGCGTGAGTTTAAATAAATAAGTAATAAGCGAAAAACGAAATTGACCAAATTTACATTTTTGCTTACATCTAGTCACCAATGCATTTTTTCGAATAAACAAAAGCATTTCTAAATTCATCCCTTAGTGAGGCAACTTTTGTCTAATTTAACCAAATTCGTATCTCTTATAGTTTTGGAGATCCCAATGTTATAGCTCATTTTTTAGTGATTAACCCTGTATATCGTAAAATATTAATATTTATAAAGTTGAAAGTTTCAGCTGTAGGCACTTGGTGAAACATTTTTAATAAAAATAAACAATAAAACACTTGGTGTAAGTTTCACTATATTTATTTGACTTAATCGATTTCGGCTTTCTAGGCCCTCATCAGAAGTTTATACAGAATGAAATATTAAGATTATTTGTAGTTCTTATATACTAAAATTACAGACATATTACAATATTATAACGGTACAAGGATACAGACATTTAACAATAATATAACAGTACAAGAAATATTAAAATCGGGTAAAACCTTTTATAAGTACTTCTAATGAATTTGAGTTGAACAAATCTGTTTGGTCATTAAGTACATTTAAACCCATAGCTATTGCTTTTTGGATTTCATATGCTTCTAAGAAGTTCATTTTCGAACCTTTGTTGATTGTATGTAAAATATCCAAGTCTTTGATGTCACAAGTGTGACCTGCCTCTATTAAATGTAGTGCTAAATGAGAATCATGTTTTTTATATTTGAAGGAACGCATATGTTCATAAAATCTAATTCTAAAGGATCTACCTGTTTGGCCAATGTAGACCGCATCACAATTATTGCAATTTATTTTATAAATACCACATTTACTATATTTGTCTTTGAAAGTTAATTTGTTATTAATTAAAATATTTTTAAAATTAAGATTGTTATAGTAGGCGGCTGTAATGTTATTTTCTTTCAATTCATTGCCTATTTTTGTACTGGTGTTACCGATATAACATAATCTGCGATAATTTTTTGTTTCAGGCTGTTCAGGTATTTTATTAAAAAATTTGTTTAAAATAATCTGTTTATTTTTCTTAAATACTAATTTGTCTACTACTTTAGGATCATACCCATTATTGTTAGCAATTTGTTTAATAGTATTTAATTCTAATTGAAAATTTTCTTTGTTTAGAGGTATAGTTAGAAGTCTGTGAACATAACTATTAAAAGCAGCCATTTTTATATTGTTTGGATGGTTAGAGTGTGCTGGTATTACGGTATCTGTATATGTAGGTTTTCTATAAATTTTGAAAATAAATTCGGAATTAATATTTTGTATACTGATGTCTAAAAAGTTTATTTGATTATTATTTTCTTTTTCTATGGTGAATTGAATTGATGGATTTTGGTTGTTTATAAACTGCAATAATTGATCTAATTGTCTGTCGGAACCTGTGAATAAACATATGATATCATCAACGTATCTGTACCAGAAAATTATAGAATTGATTAGAGGATTTCTAGAATTAAATATTTGATCTTCTATGTTATTCATAAATATTTCCGCTAATAAAGGACTTAAAGGTGATCCCATAGGAAGGCCATCTTGTTGTGTGTAAAAATGATCATTGAATTGGAAATAATTTTGTTCTAAACAAATCTCCAGTAACGACATAATTTCTAGTTGCAAAACTATATTAACATTATTTGAGTGTAATAATTCTTCTAAAATATTTTTGAGTTCGTTGATTGGGATTGATGTAAATAAACTATTGACATCAAATGACACTAATTTTGCATTTTTTGGTATAGATACATCTTTGATTTTGTCTATTAACTCTAATGTGTTTTTTACACTGTGTATTGGTTTGAAATTTAACATTTTTGGTAGAATAATATTTAAAAATTTACATAATTTATATGTAGGTGCTTTAGTATATGAGACGACAGGCCGGATTGGGTTATTAAGTTTATGTAACTTAGGTAAACCATACAGTATTGGTGCTGTGGGGTTCATTGTTAAATATTTAAACTTTGAGTTTTCGTTAATTAATGAATTAATATTTTTGAGAGTGGATTTTAATTTTTCCTGATATTTCGGAGTAGGATCTTTCCGTAGTTCATTAATATTACTTTTATTAATAAATTCTTCTACTTTGTTAATGTAATCTATTTTATTAAGTATAGTAATAGAATTACCTTTGTCACATTTTGTCAAGACTAAGTTTTCATTCTTAAGTTTAGTTTTTATAGCGTTAATTATGTGTTTAGAGTTACTATGTTTACCTATAGTATGTGACTTATTTATGAGTGATTTTATGTGTTTTGAGGTACCTGAAGTTTTGGTATTTGTAGATTTGAGAGCTACCTCTACATCTGCAACTACACTAACAATGTCTTTTTCACATGGCTTAAAAACAGGAGCAAACGACAGACCTTGATTGAGACATGTTACTTCTTTTTCTGTAAAAACGGAAGTAGATAAATTTACTATCCTGGAGTGAAATTGGTGTGAGTAGACTGCGGATTCTTCTTGTTGGTTGTCACTATGATTGTTGTTTTGTTTGTATACATTTTGGTTGTTTATAATTAATTGTTCAAGTTTCTTCTTTTGTTTGATATACTGTTGATGTCCGAGAAAATTGACTTCGTTACGTATGTCGCGGTCTAATAGGTTAAACAACAAAGGATTCATTGTTTGTGATAGTTTGGAATGGATTAAATATAAATGTAAATTTAAATTATCCCTATTGTTGTATAGCAAAAGACATTGTTAGTGTAGTTGCAGATGTAGAGGTAGCTCTCAAATCTACAAATACCAAAACTTCAGGTACCTCAAAACACATAAAATCACTCATAAATAAGTCACATACTATAGGTAAACATAGTAACTCTAAACACATAATTAACGCTATAAAAACTAAACTTAAGAATGAAAACTTAGTCTTGACAAAATGTGACAAAGGTAATTCTATTACTATACTTAATAAAATAGATTACATTAACAAAGTAGAAGAATTTATTAATAAAAGTAATATTAATGAACTACGGAAAGATCCTACTCCGAAATATCAGGAAAAATTAAAATCCACTCTCAAAAATATTAATTCATTAATTAACGAAAACTCAAAGTTTAAATATTTAACAATGAACCCCACAGCACCAATACTGTATGGTTTACCTAAGTTACATAAACTTAATAACCCAATCCGGCCTGTCGTCTCATATACTAAAGCACCTACATATAAATTATGTAAATTTTTAAATATTATTCTACCAAAAATGTTAAATTTCAAACCAATACACAGTGTAAAAAACACATTAGAGTTAATAGACAAAATCAAAGATGTATCTATACCAAAAAATGCAAAATTAGTGTCATTTGATGTCAATAGTTTATTTACATCAATCCCAATCAACGAACTCAAAAATATTTTAGAAGAATTATTACACTCAAATAATGTTAATATAGTTTTGCAACTAGAAATTATGTCGTTACTGGAGATTTGTTTAGAACAAAATTATTTCCAATTCAATGATCATTTTTACACACAACAAGATGGCCTTCCTATGGGATCACCTTTAAGTCCTTTATTAGCGGAAATATTTATGAATAACATAGAAGATCAAATATTTAATTCTAGAAATCCTCTAATCAATTCTATAATTTTCTGGTACAGATACGTTGATGATATCATATGTTTATTCACAGGTTCCGACAGACAATTAGATCAATTATTGCAGTTTATAAACAACCAAAATCCATCAATTCAATTCACCATAGAAAAAGAAAATAATAATCAAATAAACTTTTTAGACATCAGTATACAAAATATTAATTCCGAATTTATTTTCAAAATTTATAGAAAACCTACATATACAGATACCGTAATACCAGCACACTCTAACCATCCAAACAATATAAAAATGGCTGCTTTTAATAGTTATGTTCACAGACTTCTAACTATACCTCTAAACAAAGAAAATTTTCAATTAGAATTAAATACTATTAAACAAATTGCTAACAATAATGGGTATGATCCTAAAGTAGTAGACAAATTAGTATTTAAGAAAAATAAACAGATTATTTTAAACAAAATTTTTAATAAAATACCTGAACAGCCTGAAACAAAAAATTATCGCAGATTATGTTATATCGGTAACACCAGTACAAAAATAGGCAATGAATTGAAAGAAAATAACATTACAGCCGCCTACTATAACAATCTTAATTTTAAAAATATTTTAATTAATAACAAATTAACTTTCAAAGACAAATATAGTAAATGTGGTATTTATAAAATAAATTGCAATAATTGTGATGCGGTCTACATTGGCCAAACAGGTAGATCCTTTAGAATTAGATTTTATGAACATATGCGTTCCTTCAAATATAAAAAACATGATTCTCATTTAGCACTACATTTAATAGAGGCAGGTCACACTTGTGACATCAAAGACTTGGATATTTTACATACAATCAACAAAGGTTCGAAAATGAACTTCTTAGAAGCATATGAAATCCAAAAAGCAATAGCTATGGGTTTAAATGTACTTAATGACCAAACAGATTTGTTCAACTCAAATTCATTAGAAGTACTTATAAAAGGTTTTACCCGATTTTAATATTTCTTGTACTGTTATATTATTGTTAAATGTCTGTATCCTTGTACCGTTATAATATTGTAATATGTCTGTAATTTTAGTATATAAGAACTACAAATAATCTTAATATTTCATTCTGTATAAACTTCTGATGAGGGCCTAGAAAGCCGAAATCGATTAAGTCAAATAAATATAGTGAAACTTACACCAAGTGTTTTATTGTTTATTTTTATTAATATTTATGTAAAAAAAAATGACTTTATACCATGCATTTTCACATTTTGAACAAGTTTTGTATTTAAATATTTGCTCTAAAGTCAATAGGGAAAGAGATACAGCCGTATTTAAAAAATAACATTGAAATCCCTATCGTTCACATTTCATTTCTACACCCGGTATAAATATTAATGATTAAACAAGATTAATAGCATATGGGTAAACTACTTTGACTGTAATATCTTCGAGGTTAGCACTGATATTCAAAACTAAAATTGTTACAAATTTAAGTAACAAAAATAACATTCATAGTGACTTCTCGAAAAAAAAAAATAATTTTCTAAAAATCATTATGGCTACATTAGTTTTCCGTGATTAAATTTTAACAAAAACTTCTCTTACAAAAATTATATAATTTTACTACCGTACAAAGTCATCAAGTTTCCGAAAGAAAAAATAGTAAAATTTTTAAAACTTAATTAGGGTTACGTTAAAAAAATAATTAAAGCTACATTATTTGTCCCATTTTAATTAAATTTTCAAAAAATTTCTCATAGTTCTTAAATAAATTATTTAATTTTAATATAATACAATGTTGCCAACTTTCCGAGAACAAATACTAAAAGATTTAAAAATTTATTATGATTACATTATTATCCGATTTTAATCAAATTGTCGCAAAAAAATTTTCTAGTACCCATATAAATGTCGAAACGTCGTCATCAAAATCGACAACCGACAACGCGGAGCCAATCCCGGAAACCAAATACGTCATATATATATATATATATATATATATATATATATATATATTTCGATTACTTAAGACTTCAAATTTCGGAAATAAAATAAAAACAATATTGTTAGAAAAAACGGGACAACCTCATTATTTAATCCAAATAAGAAAAATAGAATATTCTGTACTTACTATTAATTGAAAATTGTCATTATTATATAATTTTGAACGTATTCTTATTAAATACTCTCTGTATAAACCAATTTGTTTCAATTTCTTGAAAACTTCAATCCAGTCAAATGCTTGTTCATTCCAGTTATCGCCTTCCAACATTGGCCAGCCACCAATCAGTGTGAAAATTTTATGAACTGGTTTGAAACCACGTCTCCATAACTGAGCTACAAATTAATTTTTAATTAATTTTGTTTTTCGTAAAAATTTTGTAGCAAAAGTAGGTGTTAGTCAGTTAAGAGGAGCGAATATCTAATAAATGTTTGGTTAAAAGAATAAATGTGAGTAGTATAAAATGAGAACGTCTGCGTTAATATCCGATGAGAATATATAATTGAGAGCGTTCGGTATCCGGACAATTCACCGAAAACAGTTCACCGAAAACAATTCACCGAAAACAAATTCACCGAAATAACAATTCACCGAAGTACCAATTCACCGAAAAACAATTTATCGAATAACCAAATGAAATAGAATTAAATTAAATTAAAATTAATATTATGGATATTACGAATGTCTTTAGAAAAAGCGTATTTATTTTTTTCTTTAACATTTTAGGGAGGGGTGGTGGGTAGGTTTTCTAATTTTAATTCAAAGTTTTTTTACTATCTGTAATATAGTACATCAGTTAGAATCACTAAAAATTCAACTTTTACGAAATAATTATATCATTTGTGCAAAATTACGGTGAATTCTTTTTCGGTGAACTGTTTTTCGGTGAATTGGTACTGCGGTGAATTGTTACTTCGGTGAATTTGTTTTCGGTGAATTGTTTTCGGTGAACTGTTTTCGGTGAATTGTTTTCGGTGAATTGTCCGCGACCCCTAAATTAAAAAATTGATCATTAAATATGTCCATATTGAGCATATATGCTATTTATTTTCGATAGAGGTGGGCTGGTTTTAAATTAATCACTCTGTAGTATATAAGTATAATAATACTTCGAAGTAACGCCAACAAAGAGCACGTAAGACATATTTGCGTAACTCGAGGTAAAATTTTGCATATAAATCCATAAAGTGTTCGTTAAAAAGACTGCATCATATCAGAAAAATTTTATTATTTGTTTTTTAAAAATAATTATAACGGAACTATTTAGCGTTTGTCCAAAAACCCTGGCTATAGTAGGCGAAAGTACTGATATTACTTCCGCTATAGGTCAAATTAAACAATATTAAAAAAAAAATCAGGTAAACTTATTCTATCTGTAAAACTTTTGAAAATATTTATATGAAAAAAAGTGAAGGCTAATAGCGTTTTGAATTGACTGACCTAGGGCGCACTGAGAGTGTTTTTGTTGAGAGTCGCGTGTTTGACTGGTAATTTCTGGGCAGAAATTTTGCTCGATTTGTATTCGATTCGTCCGTTTTGATCGCTTTCAGGTCAGTCACAGTGCAACATTTATTGTTCGCTTTTACTGGCTAGAGCAAGAGCATAAACACTTAGTGAATACGTATTCCAGTTTTATTTTCAACAACAAAAAATTGCAATTATAATAATTTTACTTGATTCATTATCTAGCAGTAATGAAAAAAGATATTATGTTTTTAAAATATTTAAAGTAAAAAAAATATGGAAAACAGTTTTCTTATAACATTTTAATCATCATCTAAAATAATATTTTTTAAAATAATTTGATTTTCTCTAGATTTTATAATAATCATCTCCTGCCATGATGCTTGGATCTCTTGCATGAATCAAATACGAAGCCAAATTACTATCACCGAATTCTCGAGCATGACATCACATGTTCTAAAAACGAGTGACCTGAGTGCATACCAATTGAATTTCGGTTTCTATAACCGATTTAAATAAACATTTTCTTTAAATATATGTAGGTAAACTAATTGTTTCAAATTTGTAACATTTATATACAAAAAATCAATAGAATATTGGTAAATATGAATTTCTTATATTGAAATAAGTGTTTTTATCTAATCTGGTATAAATTTTATATTACATATTATAAATTTAAGAAATTATAACAAATTTTCATCAAAGTGGTAACACCAATTTAAATTTTTTTATAAAAGTTTATTTTTTATTTTATATTTTAGTTCTTTTGGTTACATTTAAATATTACTTTTTTTACAAAAATATTTTTATTACTATTTTTTAAATCAATTAATTTTTTTTAGAGCTGGTATTTTTCAACATAATAACAGTGACACCCCGACTTATAATTTTTACTTGTGGTACTACAACTTGGTATTTGTTTTATATGGCACCTTCAATTGTTAATTTTTTAGTTAAATAATTTATCATTTTATATAGTTAACATTATTTTATAATATGTATTAATTAATTAAAGTATTAATTAATTGACAAGAAGAAGTCCAGACAAATACACTAAAGCATTTCAAATTAGAAAAGAAAAATGTTACAAAGCAAAATAAAAATTATTTATTGTCAAACAACCCAAAAAATCTTCGAAATTCTCCGGTACAGATAAACATTACGGTCCAAACGCTGCTGACATTGTTTCAGACATGACGCCTTAAGAATTTAATAAAGAAAAAAATATTTTTTTAAAAATTCTTAGAAAAGATGCCAATGAAATTGAAAGAATAGAAAAGGAAACAACAGGTTAAAATTTCATCCAAATTTGGTATTCTGAAAGATCAAAAAGAATTACAACATCCAATTTTGGTCGAATTTGTAAGATGAGGTTATCAACGAACTGTGCAGCAACAGTTAAATCTTTACTATAAAATAAATTTGGTGACAGTGATTCTACAAATTATGGCATCGAAAAAGAACCATTAGTTATTGCTGCATTTGAAAAACAATATAAGATAATAGTCAGACATTGTTAACTTTTTATAGATCTCAATGATTATTATCTGGCTGCAAGCCCAGATGGATCAATTAATGATGCAGGTCTTGTAGAAGTAAAATGTACAGCAGTTTCATTGAACTTTACTTGATGCAATAAATAAAAAGATAGTTACATTTGCAACCTACAATAATAATAAATTTTATTTTAACAAAAAATCATAATTTTTATTATCAAATCCAGAGACAACTTCACATTACCAGAAGGGATTACTATAATTTTGTATTTTGGACATTTTCAGGAATGTTATTTGAAAGAGTAAGTTAAAATATATTATATTATTCAAAATATATTATAAAATGAAAATTATTTCAGACTGAAAGAGATGACACATTTTGGAACGAAAAAATGCATTATTATTATTATTATTCGTTTTTATTTCACACCACCTCAACTTGGCTGAGTTACCCAGGTGATCGGGGTAACGGATTTCTTACAACCCAGAGATAAAGTGAGGTTGTGGTGGACTGATTTAGTATCCGAGATCTGACCTAGATCTTAAGGATACTAAATGGTCTTCCTAATAATGTGTGCAGTGCCCAATATTGCCGTTTTTTGTAGTGATTGGATCAATTTACCATTGCAGCCAGGTATAGTTCCCAAGTACTTTGGTAAGTTTGTTGTGACAGCTCCAGTTGCGCCGATTATAATTGGTATCACTTTTGCTTTCAATTTCCACATCCGCTCTATTTCTATTTGCAAACTTTTATATTTCAGGATTTTTTCTGTTTCTTTTTTTTGAATGTTATTGTCCGCAGGGATAGATATGTCAATCAATAGGCAAGTTTTGTTTTCTGTGTTTTTAACTACAATATCCGGTCTATTTGATTCTATAGTTCTATCTGTACGAATTGACATGTCCCATAAAATTGTGAGTTGTTCTTTATTTTGAACTTTCTTTGGAGTATGTGTGTACCATTTGTCTGACACATCCATTCCTGCGGATTTGCAAATATTCCAGTGGACGTGTTTACCCACGTCGTTGTGTCTATTAATATATTCGTTTTTTGCTAGAACGGCGCATCCTGATACTAGATGATGAATTGTTTCTTGATTTGTATGGCATAACCTACATAAACTATTGTCAGTACTTTTGTGTATTTTCTTTTTAATGTAGTTGGTTGAAATTGCTTGTTCTTGAATGGCAAATATTAAAGATTCTGTTTCAGGTTTTAAGTCTGAACGGGTAAGCCAAGAAAAAGTTGATGTTGTGTCAATGTTTGGTATTTCGGTAAGCTGTTTTATGTATTGACCATGTAGTTTTTTTTGTTCAAAATTTTTCATTCTTTTCTTTACGGATAGCTTTGATGTTTTTTCTTTAATTAATTTTGCTATTTTGGTTGTTTTTTGTTCTGTAGTGTTAAATATAATGTCATTTTCATTTGTGTTAAGATCTAATAAAAATTTTTTTGCGCAATTATTAATTGATTTTGTTGTTTTCTTTTTTAGGTCAAATCGGCGTATTTCTTTAAGGAAGGAATTTGTGGAATTTTTTAGGTAAGCCTGCATACCAATTATTTCAATTTTGTATGTGTCAGTTAAGCTTTTAAGTCCTCGTCCTCCTATTTTTCTAGGTATGTAAAGACGATCTATATCTGCTTGGGGGTGATGAAATTTGTAAATTGTAAGTATTTTTCTACTCTTTCTGTCTATATCTTCTAATTCTTTTACTGTCCAATTTAATATCCCAAAACTATAAGTCATTACTGGGAGAGCCAAACTTTTCATTGCTATTGTTTTGTTATTGCTATTCAGATCCGAATTTAGTATTAATCTTAATCTTTTGCAGTATTCACTTTTCAATTGTTGTTTCATTTTTTCATGTTCAATATCTTGCGATTCTTCTATACCTAGGTATTTATAGGAATCAAGGCTTTCTACTTCTAAGTCTAATTCGGGCGATTGTGGTAATTTAATGAAAGAATCAAGCTTCCCATTTGTTATTGTTGCTCTAGCACATTTTTCATAACCAAATTTCATTTTAATGTTACTACTAAATTCTTGTACAATGTTTAAAAGTTTTGTTAAACCGTTTTCTGAGCTAGAGTATAGTTTCAAATCGTCTATATACAGTAGATGCGAATATGGGTGACCATTTTTAAAAATATTGTAACCAGTATTACTATGCGACAGTAGTTTTGTTAATGGAAAAAGTGCAATGCAGAAGAGAAGGGGAGACATGGAATCACCTTGAAATATTCCCCTATTAATTTTTATTTTACCTAGGCTTTCTATTCCAGAGTTCGTGGCTATGGTTAAATTAACATTCCAGAGTTGCATTGATTCTTTTAGAAAATTTATTATAGTTTCGTCTATTTGATATTTTTTTAAAACTTCAATGAGCCAACTATGTGGGACGCTATCAAAAGCCTTACGGTAGTCTATCCACGCCATATGTAGATTTGTTTTGTTTTGTTTGCAGTGTTCTAATATTGTTTTGTCTATTAATAATTGGTCTTTACATCCATAACTTCCTTTGTAGCATCCTTTTTGTTCAGGCGGAAATAGGTTATTATATTCTAAGTGTTCGTAAATTCTGTTACTAATAATAGAAGTTAAAAGTTTGTAGATCACAGGTACACAGGTGATAGGTCTGTAATTGCTAGGAGTTGATGGATTATTTGACTTAGGTATTAGGATGGTTTTTCCTTCTAATAACCAGTTTGGTATGCTTTCTGTACCTTTTAGAATTTTCTGAAATGATTTCGCTATGTGACTATGCATTGATGTGAGTTTTTTTAACCAAAAATTTCTTACGCCGTCCATTCCTGTGGCTTTCCAATTTGAGGCTTTAGCTACTAGTCTTTTTATGTCTTCTGTAGTTATTTCAGTTGACTGCATTGATTTATTGATTGTGATGCTGTTAGTTGCGCTTTGTATAAGTTGTGTGTTTTCATGTTCTATAGGTTTGCTCCATATATCAGACCAGTAATTAATTAAACTTTGTTTATCTGGCATTTCGGTTGGCATGATATTTGTGTGTTTGAGTTGTCTATATAACTGAGATCGATTATTTTGGAATAATTGGTTTTGTTTGAATCCGTTGGTTCGTTTTTCATATCTTTTTAATCGTTGGGCTTTTGCAGTTATTTTTTGTTTCAGTGTTTCTATTTCTATTTCGCATGTTTCTATGTTATCAATTTTATATTTTTCTTTTAAAATTTGCAGTTGTTTTCTATTTTTCAATTTGTTTTCTATGTATGCTGTTAATTTTGATAGATCTGATCTCATTTGTTCAATTTGTTTATTTATTCTTAGTTTCCAGGGGGGTGTATTACAGTGGGGTTTTTCTTTTATTACCGTTGGTTTTATGTTTAAAAGTTCTTCTGCCGTTTTTCCTGCTGCATATATTATTTGATTAATATCAGTTAAGCTGAGTGTGCAATTACTATACAGATTATATAGAGTGGTATCAATATTTTTTACGATAGATTTAAACTCCCAGTTTTCTTTTAATTTTTTTTGTGGTGGGTGATTTATGCTTTCTGATTCCGTTTGGAGGTGATTTTTAAATATGGTTGTTACTCTACTCTCTATTGTTAGATTTTGATTATTTGTATATTCGAATTCGGGTGAACATGTTGGTAATATTTCATTTTCAATAGATTTGTCTTGCTCGACTTCTTGAGTACTTGGGTTAATAATAGAGCTAACGTCTGCAGAAATTATTGTATGGGTTATTGTTTGGTTTAGGTTTTGTGTATTATTTGTGTCATCTATTGTTTCTTTATGAAGCTGTTCACAGTAAATTTTTGCATCATTTCTGATTTGATTTATTTCAGATTGCTTGAGTTTATCATTGTTTAAAATAAAACGTCTTTGTGTTGCTAAGGTATTTGCGGTTAGTTGAGGTCTTGCGTCTGCAAAATTATCTTTCCACACATTAAAAGTGCCTTCTGTGATATTATTAGGCCATAAGTGTTTTGCTACGAAATAGCACCACAGTACATTTTTATATTCGGTGTTTGACCAATTTTTCCTAGTTTTTCTATTTGTGGGTATTTGTTGGGATAAAGTGGTGCTTTGAACTGAATCGTTGCATGTCACATTTAATCCCGTTGGCTGTTGACCTGCCTGGTTATTGTTATTGCTATTCGTAGGTCTTGTTTGTTTAGTGTTTGATCTCGTGGTCCGTTTAACAATGCCTGAGTCAGTTTCCGTTGATTCCAGTCCATGTTGAGAACGGGTCCGATCCGAAGTACTAGGTTCCTCCGGCCCGTCTCGCTGTATTTTCTTTTTTCTTAAATCCATATTTATACATTTCACCTTGTATAAGGGTTTGCCATTTTATAGCTTCTGACCAGCTTCTAGTTCAGCCGCCTCTAACATGAGGAACAGACGCTGTTGAACGCCGCACCACTGGCGAGCAGACGCGTTCGGTAGAAAAATTCATCCGCCCTGGGCCGTTGATTGATCTACGCTGTGAGGTGCTCTTAGCTTCATCACTCTCTGCTAACCTGTCCAACTTGGGTGACCCTGCCAGGAGCATAAACTCCAGTTGGCATAGCTTAGCAGATCATTGTGACTACTGACACCGGGCACCACGTGAAGGCGACACCCCACGCCCGGCTTATTATTATTATTATTATTATTCGTTTTTATTTCACACCACCTCAACTTGGCTGAGTTACCCAGGTGATCGGGGTAACGGATTTCTTACAACCCAGAGATAAAGTGAGGTTGTGGTGGACTGATTTAGTATCCGAGATCTGACCTAGATCTTAAGGATACTAAATGGTCTTCCTAATAATGTGTGCAGTGCCCAATATTGCTGTTTTTTGTAGTGACTGGATCAACTTACCATTGCAGCCAGGTATAGCTCCCAAGTACTTTGGTAAGTTTGTTGTGACAGCTCCAGTTGCGCCGATTATAATTGGTATCACTTTTGCTTTCAATTTCCACATCCGCTCTATTTCAATTTGCAGGCTTTTATATTTCAGGATTTTTTCTGTTTCTTTTTTTTGAATGTTATTGTCCGCTGGGATAGATATGTCAATCAATAGGCAAGTTTTGTTTTCTGTGTTTTTAACTACAATATCCGGTCTATTTGATTCTATAGTTCTATCTGTACGAATTGACATGTCCCATAAAATAGTGAGTTGTTCTTTATTTTGAACTTTCTTTGGAGTATGTGTGTACCATTTGTCTGACACATCCATTCCTGCGGATTTGCAAATATTATTATTATTATTATTATTCTTTACTTCACCTCTAGAGGTACACAACATTGTATTATTATTATTATTATTGTATTATTATTATTATTATTATTATTATAAAATTAGAAATCCGGACTATAAAAAAAATGACCAAATAATATATATATATATTACGAAGAATCATTTTAGTTTTTAATGCTGATATTTGAAAAAGTTAGTGTTTATTTCAAACTTTTAAAACTTTATTTATATCACGCAAAATGTTGATTGTGTATTGGTTGAATTTATTATTTATAAGTTCCAAGATGGCGGGTAGTAATAACGATGGTGAATATCAGAGAGTAATTTGTAAGTTTTGCAATAGAAGTGCAATTAATAATACAGTGAAATGTGAGGTATGTGAAAGTATTTTACACAAATATTGCTGTGAAAAGAAAAATTTACCTATAAATAAACAACTAACAAGATGCTGCAATGAAGAGGAAGAATATGTTGACGCTAGTACTACAACTGAAGGCGAAGTAAACTTCCTAAAAAACGAAATTATTTTTCTGAAAAAACTACTAACAGAAAAAGAAACAATTATCAATGACAAATGTGTAATTATAAATGACAAAAACATTATAATCAGTTTGCTAAATGAACAAATATCGTACTTTAATAATCAACAAAATATAAAATCAGCTGTTGAATCTGATCAAAGGTCAACTAGAAACAAAAAATCAAATACAGAACTGCCATCTAACAATTCACACATGAAGTCACAAGAGAAAACTGATATGGCAAAGAAGATTCCTCAAAATTTGGCAAATAACGACAAGAAAAAACCCAAACCGAACGTGACCGGGACACCGTCCGCATCTACCGACACCGAAACAAGTAAAACGAGTACAACGATGTCAACAAACATGGAGGCAACGCAAAACAAAATAACAACACGGATGTGGAGCGATGTTGCCAAAATAAACTCAAATAAAAGTGTTAAACATGTGAAGAACAATAACGTTGTAATAGGAACCTCAATTAATAGTTTTAATATAAAAGTTGCACCTAAAAAAGGTTTTTTATACGTATCTAGGCTCGCACCGGACACCACTGCTGATGAACTGAAAAACTATTTGAAATCACATTTTCCAGAGGTAAACTGTGAAACTATTCTGTCAAAATACCCACAACACTATTCATCTTTTAAAATTACAATTAATTTAATGAATGTAAACCAAGCAATGTGTCCGGACATATGGCCAACTGGTACGTATGTAACACGTTTTTTTTTTCAGAAGAGAACCAAAAAAACTACAGACATATAACAAATAATCAACTACAGAATATTAATCAACAAGACAAAATATTATATCATCCTAATGTGAAAAACGCAAACAACAATATCTATTGTATGAATGCACAAAGTTATCTTGCAAATAAAACAGAGATAGATAATTTTATGAAAAATCAAATACCACTTATTTTCTGCTTAACTGAAACGAGAACAACACCCGACATTGAAGATGTTGAATTGTGTGTTCCACATTACAATTTAGTTCGATGTGATTCTTCTACACGTTTTACTGGTGGTGTGTTAATTTATGTGCATTCAAATTTGAAATTTAAATTAGTCAGTAAAGTGCAAGAAGAAAAATGTTGGTGGCTACTGACAATAACATTCTGCTTACAAAGTGTTTCATTTGTGCTTGTTGCTGTGTATCGCTCACCAAGTAGTAGTGCGTCAAGTTTCATTTCGTTTTTGGACGAATGGTTCGAAACAAGTAATATATTGAATCAAACGGTATTAATCGTAGGTGACGTCAATATAGACTGGTTGAATTTAGATAACTTTTATACAAAAAAAATTAAAAATGTTATTGAGGTAAATGGATATAAACAATTAATAAATAAACCAACAAGAGTAACTGACTCATCAAAAACTTTAGTTGATTATGTGATATCAAATGACTTTAGCATCAGTGGTGATGTCTTGCATACACCAAAAATTGCTGATCATAGCATAATTAGAATAAATCTCTGTCAGTCTTCTCATATGACTGGTACAAATAATAAACTAAGAAAAAATAAAATAGATAGTAATAAATTGTTACATAGTCTGCTTTTATGTGATTGGAACTATGATATTGCTGGGGTTAATAAATATTACGAAAATTTAAGTAATAATATATTACATTGCATTAATAATAGTACGCAAGTACATATACAGATTCACAGGGATAAATTGTGGTTCAATAATAAAATTAAGTTAGCAATTTATGATAGGGATATAATTTACAAGAGTTTTTTGTTGTCCAGTGATATAAATGACTGGAATGAATTTAAAATTAAACGCAATAAAGTAGTAAATTTAATAAAACAAGAAAAAAAACTTTATTATGAAAATAACATTGATAAATGCAAGAATAACTCTAAATTAATGTGGAGAACTTTAAAATCACTCACCACACTCAATAAACAGAACAATATTAATTCAATTTGTGTTAATAATGTTAATTATGACAATGTAAATGATATTGTAGAAATATTTAATAATTATTTTATAGATAGCATTAATGAGGTTAGAACATCTATTTCATCTATCAACAATTTTAACCCACTAATAAATGTAAGAGTAAACGAAAATATTGAATTTACAGAGTTTGATACAATAACCATATCAGATTTGAAACAGATAATTTTTTCCCAAGAGAATAAATCTAGTGTGGATGGAATAGATGTTCAACTGCTTAAAACATATTTCGATATATTGGGATATCCATTGTTGAACTATATCAATGAATCATTGCGTAGTGGCACAGTACCGAATAAACTAAAGATTTCAGTTATTGCTCCCATACCAAAAGTTACAGGAACAAATAAAATTGATGAATTCAGACCAATAAATATGCTACCAATTAGCGAAAAAATTCTCGAAATAATCGTTAATAAACAATTACTTGCATATTTAAATAACAATAATATATTAGTGTCAATGCAATCTGGATTCAGAAAAAATCACTCATGCGAAACAGCACTGAATCATTTGTTAAATGAATGGAAGTTAGCTATAGACAATAAAAATCTGATTTGTGCTGTGTTTCTTGATTTAAAAAGAGCTTTCGAAACGTTAGATCGAGACATTTTAATAAAAAAGTTAGCTGCTTATGGCATAAAAAATACAGTTCTAAATTGGTTTAAAAATTATTTAAATGAAAGAAAACAGTGTGTTAGATTAAATAATACTTATTCTTCTTTACTTCCAGTTGAAATGGGAGTTCCGCAGGGAAGTGTATTAGGACCTCTTTTATTCATCATTTACATAAATGACTTACCGAATATACTAAAATATTGTAAAATACACCTCTTTGCGGACGATACTTTAGTTTATTTGGACGGTAGTGACAAAAATGATATAATCCAGCATGTAAATAAGGATCTCGAAAGTATATCTAAATGGATGAATAGCAATAAATTAAAATTAAATGAAAAAAAGACAAAGGTAATGTTCTTATCGTCATGGGCAAATGTTGATAGTGATTTGAATTGCGTAATAAAATTGAACAATGTAAAATTAGACTGGGTAGAAAATATTAAATATTTGGGAGTATTCATTGATAATAAATTAAAATTTGATATATATATTCAACATATAGGTAAAAAAATTGCTAAAAAAATTAATTATTTATCCAGAATTGCTGTTCATTTATCTTCATGGAGTACGTTACTTATTTACAATACAATTATTCTTCCACATTTTACGTATTGTTCTACAATTTTATTTATGTGTTCCAATACAAATATAGAAACTTTGCAAAAACTGCAAAATAAAGCCATGCGAATAATATTAAAATGTGGAAAGTATACTAGCATCAACTGTATGCTGGAAATACTAGGCTGGCTCAGTATTAAAAATTTTGTAAAATTGAATGTATTGCTATTTATACATAAAATGTTAGCACACAAATTACCTGCATATCTACATAATAACATAACATATGTTTCTGATGTGCATAATTACCCCACTAGACAAACTACACAATTATATGTGCCTAGGACCAATATGTCAAAAACATCATTGTCCATATTTAATAAAGGTATAAATATGTATAATAATTTACCAAATGAGATTAAAAGTGTAAAATCTATTAAAGAATTTAAATATAAAGTAGGGTTATTGCTTAGAGGTATATAGATGACTACAAAATGTCTTGTCAATTGTTTTTCTGATGTATAATATTTTATTGTGTTTCTATTGTAAATTTTTATTGTAGATTTGTATGTGTACAGTGTTTATACTAGCGTAAAGCTAATTAATAAAGTATTATTATATGTCTTAGTATGTAATTCATGTATTTTTTTTTTTGACTTTAGCTAATGTATATATTTTGTATATTTGACAGCTTTAATAAAGTATTATTAAATATTAAGTGATGATAAAATGTGATTTAAAAATTGTTTAGTAATTCGAAAAATTGTTTTTTTGTAGGGCCACAACGAAGAACATAAATATATCTAAGATAAAAATAGTCAACTATCATTTGGTAATAGATCTCATTAAAAAATTAAAATATATAAAAATATAAAGTAAAATTAGTGTGCAACCAAAACAATAATATCAATTAAGTTTTTGCAGTTTTTAAAAGTTAAATTTATTTTTTTTTTATTAAATTGAAAATATAAGTAAAATTGAACTAATAAATTGTTTGGTAATTTAACAGTAATATTGATATATTATGTATAACACTAATTGTAAAATAAACCAATTTGTTGACGTACATGTAATTGCAACAATTGTATAAAAACTTAAACAAATTTTTATATAAAAATTTAATAATTTAAAATCATTATCTTAATTTAATGTAACATTGTTTTGTATTATTTCATATATATATATATATATATATATATATATATATATATATATATATATAATTATATATGTATATAAATTGTAATAAGTTTGAATTATTATATAAATTTTACAATATATAGGGACAATTACAATAAAATGTTAAAATTTGCTACTAATTATTGTAATTACCTTAACATCCATTGGATACAAGATATATATTGTGACAAAAATACTTTTTGTCACGCGGCAAATTTTATAAAAAAGTAAGATTTTATAAAGTATTTATTTTTTAGTGAAATGGTATGACTGATATACCGTGTAAAATTAGCATTCACATAAATACCCGACACTGTGAAAACTCGTTCTCTTTGGTAGCGCTGTCTCCGAGCAAACATCTACTGGTCTGTCTTCGTTGTGTCTGTCGTGATGTTTGAAGGTTAATTTTCCCATGCGGTTTCGTAAAAGTAATGTATTCAAGGCTGGAATTGTTCGGTTTGGATTTGAAATCATGTAAGTTGACAATTTGTTTATTTGGTATTACGTTTGAATTCTTATTCATGAGATTTTGTGGATATTTGAAATATTTTATTAACGTAAATTTTGCTCTCATGAATACGATTTGGTCAACTTACATCCGATTACATTTTGTTATATTTTGTAACGTCAATTTCTTTCTTGAATAATTTTATTAGTTATTTTGTTATTGAGTTATAATTCGTAGAGTTCAATTTATTAGAGTTTGTATCGTAATATTTTATTCGATGATTAGTAATTTTAATTTAATAAATTAACCTTGAAGCAGCAGCAGATTCTTTTTCCAATCCTTTTTCCTTCTTTCGTAAATACTAGTAGATGATCCTTTCCGATGTCCGTTTGTGAAAGTACTCCAGTGCGTGTCATTGGCTGTGTTGTAAATTTTGAGCCACGTGCTAGACCGCGTTTTGATCTTCAAGTTTTTGGTTGCAGTGTTGCGACACTGAGTTTGATAATTTTATTCGCGTTTAAAACGTACCGGCGTTTTAATGTTTGAACTTTTGCAGAGTTCGGGTTGTTGCAACGCGAGTTATTTTAAGACCGAGCGCCATTGTTCGTGTTGCAATGATTTTTTCTTTATCGTATCGTATTTTTTGTTATTATCGCAGTGTATAAATCTATGCTGAAGAAGCTATGTTTGGCTGCCGTGATATTTATTCGTCGTATATTTTTTGATTGTCGCGGTGTATAAATCTATGCTAAAGAAGCTATGTTCGGCCGCGGCGATATTAGTTGTTTGTGACCACGGTGTAAATCTCGATGAAATACTCTATGTATCGCGTGGTTACGATAATAAGATCAAACGCGTTCGACGGCTTCCAGATTTACAATTGCGGGATAGACATTTTGTCTCGACCGGCTGAAGTGCTTTCGTTGTTTTGTCTATCTGTTCCATGTTCTATGTTCCTCCTTCCGATCCTTCATTATGATCCTTTTCTTCTGTCGTATGTATTATTTTGTCTTGTATCGTAAGTAGCAAATTATTGATTTGATTGTACTATTTTGATATTGAATATATTTTTTTGTGAGCAAGTAATTTTAGTCTGTTTAACTAGAAAATGTTGTTAAGTAAATTTATTTTAGTACTGTTGAATTCTCTTTGAATTATGTAATTTTCGTTTCTAGTTAAATATTTTAACTTTACTTGAATAATTTTAAACCATGATATTTTCGCTTAGATTTTGTATTGTACGATTAAACTGCTGCTATCTATTTTGTTTGCTAAATGAATTATGTTATTGTCGCTTATATTTTGTACTATGAGATTCATTTTGTTTGCTAATTGAATTATGTTATTATCGCTTAAATTTTGAACTATGATATTTATTTTGTTTGCTAAATTCATTCACGTTACTTGAGCTATCTTTGAGTTGTGTAATTTAAATTGTAAATTGTATATTATTTTGATTTTGTATTAATCTGTTATATTGATGATATTGTATGAAACTATTGCCTATCTTTGTAACTTCGAGTGTATCGACTTTTGTTTCAAGTTCGATTTGTTTGATTTTATCATTTTTGTTATTTTGGATAAACCTGCTGTGCCCCCTCATGTTTAGATGATCAGGCTGTGTCTTTCAACGGCGTTCGTTCGGGATTCAGTTGTATTAGCAGCCTCAGTCTTTTGTGGAAGCCGAGTTTGGATCAGCCACTGAAAGGTATCGACCATACTCTAAATCGAGCAGGAATTATTGACTGGATGATTTTTTTATAAACGTACTAAAGCCCGCTGGGCGTATTCCGATTTCGAGGGCGATCATTCTCCTGATGTCTTCATCAACGACCACGCCGCTTTGCTGCGCTATACATACTGGCATCCCCTCGGCGCTGACGAAAACACAGAAGAAGATCTTCAGTAGCTAGACCACCCGCTAACCAGCAGACATCAAACAAATTACATACATTACTCTGTATTGGAAAAACATATCATTCAATAATAACAACTTGTCTTACACACTCATCGTAAGTTATCTTTTTATTTCTTTAATTACTTGCATTTCTGAAACAAATTCTCGAAAAACGAAATCAATCCCTATCCCGTTAAGTTCCTTTTTGAGATTCGACAAAGCTTCTCATTTTGCTTCAATATTCCGCTTTGTCTGGTGCCCATATTATTATCTAACATCATAAATAAAATAAAAAGTTCCTACCACCTCGAACCTACGACCCAGCTCTCCTCCGAACCCCTGACTCCGGTGCCCATTGTTGTGGCAGGTAGGTTAAAATCAGATGAATAAAATATTTCAAAAATTTGACATTTTGATTAGTTTTTTTGTCACAAAAAGATTTAACTTTTAACATCAAATATTTTCTTCATTGAAATGTCACAATATATATATATATATATATATATATATATATATATATATATATATATATATGTGTGTTTTATTTATTTTTAACATATTTGAAACATATTTTGTTAATTTACTTTTTTTAAAAAACAGTTTTATAATTAAAATTTTAATAAAAACTGTTAATAATTAAAAAAGTATTAATTTTTACTTAGTGTATTATTTATAAAATTTAAATAGCATTATAAATATTTTTAATGATAAAAAATTTATTGTTCCGTTTCAAATAGAAGAGTTATTTTATTTTATTTTAACAGACATCAAACTCATATTACTTGCGGACCGAAAATATATTCCAAATCTAACTGGCGGGCCAACAATATTAATAAATATAATTCAGAAATAAATTTAATACCCTTAATTATAATTATTTATTATTTTTCAAAATTTATGTTAATTTGCATAAATTGTTTTAATTTTTTTTTTATAAAAGTAATAGTTTACTAGTAAATATTACAAAAAAATATAAACAAAATTGCAAAAATACGAAAAAACATCACTATTGTAATATTATTTCTTATTTAAATTTTTTTTATAATTAGCTTAGCCCGCATAGCTTTGTATTTTTTATATATTTCTGAATGAGTATCTAATTTTCTGGGATAAATAAAGCTATAGGTAAGTTAAAGTTTGGGACAATTGATTAAGTGGTTAATTGGTATTACATAATAAAATTGTTAACAATTTTATTTTTCTCTGTTATAGCATCAAGTTTATATTATTATTCAGAATTATTTGTTTGAATATTTTTGTAGCATTTGGACTTTCAAAAATAAAATTTTTGTAAAAATATTTTGTATTTTTTATAAATTTATTTATTGTTGGAAATAAATATTTAAAAAAAAATCTAAGTATTTATTGTATTTATTTAATTAAATAAATACTCGATATATACACGAACGTTTCGAAATGCATCTTAAAAAACATCATAACGCCACAAGAGGTAGTAAGCTACTGATTGATATAACGCCTATTTTATAAACAATCTAGTACACTTGATAGTGGGGACAGTTCGCATGAATCCTTCCTAGGCCTACTTCGTCCCTCGCCTACACCCCCCTCAGAAACTTTGTGCATGCAAGTGAACCCTTTTAAGAATAGGTAATTTTTTATAGAAATTAGAAATGTCGTTAGGAAACATTAAAAAAAAAATTTTGTATTTTAAAATAAATATCATTCTGAAACTTTTTTAAAATAACTTTTTCAAAATTTTGACAAAAAAAAATTTGACCTATACCGGAAGTGATATCAGTACTTCCCCTGGTCTTTAATCAAGCATCAAAAAATCCTATAATAATATTTTTTAAGAAACAAATAATAAAAAAAAATTCTCTATGAAGCAGACATTTTGGCGGATGCCATACAAATTATAAGTAATTATAACCACAGGCTAACAAAAACTTCTACTGTTAAAGTAAGCATGTAATCTAATGAAAACGTTTCATTAAAGAAAGTTATTTTTGGTACAAAATTTACTAAACTTGTTTGACGGTAAAGTGATTTTTTTTGTCACACTAAATTTTGTAGCTATAATTCGATCTTTAATAAAGTCTACGTTTTCCAAAATTAAAATAAAAAACGCTTAACTTGAGTTCGTGCCAGTCGGAGTTGTGTAAGTCGAAGTATTACTGTACTCCATTATTTTGATATTTTATCTATATATATATATATATATATATATATATATATATATATATATATATATATATATATATATATAGTGGATATAGTGAAGTGGATATAGTCGGCGAAATAAAAAAATTTGTGGAAACACAAATTAGTGATCTACTGGATAACACAAAAAACACAACTGAGGCATTTGCAAAAGCACAAACATTTTATAGGGCTTGTACGAATGAAAGTAAGTAATTTTATTATTATTCTTTTCATTCTCTTACATTTAGTTTTAATTTTGGAATTAATCCAAAAGCAAAGTAGATTTTTGGGCTTTAATAGTTAACAATTATATATATATATATATATATATATATATATATAACAATTATATATATATATATATATATATATATATATATATATATATATATATATATAATTGTTAACTATTAAAGCCCAAAAATCTACTTTGCTTTTGGATTAATTCCAAAATTAAAACTAAATGTAAGAGAATGAAAAGAATAATAATAAAATTACTTACTTTCATTCGTACAAGCCCTATAAAATGTTTGTGCTTTTGCAAATGCCTCAGTTGTGTTTTTTGTGTTATCCAGTAGATCACTAATTTGTGTTTCCACAAATTTTTTTATTTCGCCGACTATATCCACTTCATTTGCATCAACAGGTATCAGTTTATATCTTAAAAAATTTCCGCACGCAAATTCGTACATATCATAGCATGGGTCAACAGAAACATCCATCCAGTCTAGTAACACTGACGTACTTGTTATACAAACTACAGATTTACATTTTTCACCGTCTAGAAACAAACAAGATGACCTTACTAGAATTACAATTATGAAACACCATGCATCTTCAAATAACAAAAGAATATATGAACCACTATATTTGATGACAAATTATGTACTAAAAATGTACTTGATTTATCTGCATATCTAAAATTCATAAAATACTGAGTCTTTCATAAAATCTTTAGTCTTTTTCTTAATTCGCCAGTGACATATTTGCTGGTACCGGCTTCAGTTTCAATTGAAATGTGTTAAAAATATTTATAATTAATTTTTACATAAAATACAAACGGGTCTAGAAACATTCTTAGACGACAATTTTTGCCCATACTTTTTCGATCACATCTTTACCGACACAAGTTTTCGCCCACAATTCTTTGCTACCACAATTCTTTGCCGCCACAATTCTTTGCCGCTACAATTCTTTGACCACAATTCTGCGCCGTATACATTTATTTAAAAAAATCAAAAATTTACTTTTTAACCCAATCTATCTAGCAATGATCGTACCCAAAATCTTCAGGTGTATGAACTTTAAAAAAATAAAATTAAATAAACTTTTTAACTCAAGCTATCGAGCAATTAGTCAACACTGAATTGTGGTAACAGATAATTGCGACGGCAAAAAATTGTGGGCGAAGAATTGTGGGAGAAGAATTGTGGGCGAAGAATTGTAACGGCCAAGAATTGTGTTCGAAGAATTGTGGGCGAAGAATTGTGTGCAAAGAAATATAGCCTCTAGATGACAAATCTGAACTTGGTCTGTGCCCAAAGAAATTCTATAATTTTATCTTAATATAGTTTAAGTAGGAATGAAGTGTTGCCAACTTTTCAAATAAATAATACTAAAATTTTACCTCTATTGACTACACTAGTTATTCATGTTTAATCAAATTTTCAAGGAAAATTTATTTAATGTCCATAATTACATAATTTTATTTTTGTCCAATGTTGTCAACTTAAAAAAATATTACAATTTCACATTTATTTAAATGATAAATATTTTTAATAATATTCAAATATCTACAATTGCCTGAAGCCGGGGTAAACTTATTATTTTACATTTATTGTTTTATTTAAGTATGATAACACTAAAGTAGTCAACATATTATTTTATCGATATACTTCTAATCTTGTTTAATTAAATATTACAAGGCCGCATCACTTATCCCAAATTTTATAAGATCTTCCCTATCATATATCTTAAACGCTTTTTAGCCATCCGTGCACACGTACCAAATGCCAAATCAGTCAAACGGCTTACCACGCATTTATCCGAAATGCCGTACATCCGTATCGGCTACTGTTATTACAGTTGAAATTATAGTTGTCCAGTTAAATTAAAGATACAAAAGTTTCTGATATTAATTTTTGTCAACACGTATAATAAATTTGCATTTTTTGTATAATTTCAAAAATCTGTTTTTCCACAAAAAATTTTTTTTAATAAGTTTTAGATTTTTATTTTTAAGCGACCATATATTCGTTTTCGTGGAAGATATATTTAGAATTTTTTTAAATAACTTTTCTATATGTTTTTTCTTAATCATTAATAAAAAATAAACGAACTAACTGCTATGTTTTTTTTTAAACCAATATCTTTTCCAATTAACAAATTTTACGCCTTAAAAATAAATACTTAGAGTAAGCAACTAAATTTTAGGAAAACATCTGAAGAATACTTTTATTTGTCATATTGTTTGTAAGATTTTATCCTTTGTGAATATGTAAAATTGGAGCATCTTCAAGGCGCGTATACGCGCGTGATTTTTAATCCATTTTATCCGTTAAGTGTTAATATATTATTAAATTTGTATATATTTTACTTTATGTAAATGTTGGGCTATTTATATTATGTATTTCTTGTGTAATTTGTGGTTATTAAATTTATTAAATAAAGTAATTAAGTAAATATTTGCACTTAATATTAATAAAAATAAATATAATATTTAATTTAATTTCGCATGTAATACATCGATTTTATTATAGATTTGATGAGGTACTATTAAAAATATAAAACTGTTAAAGTTTTGAGATTTGAAATGTTGAACAAAAATATCAGTGGGAGTTTTTTTGCCTTATGTTTATATAGTTATTTTCAATGTTTTTATGTTTGTCTGAATGCGTACTATGTTTCAAATTCGTAATGTTTTCGATATAAGTCCACGATCACCAGCGCTGTGACAGACGTTGTGTATCAGAAGATTATGGACAAGGAGTCGGCCCATGATGCGTGGAAGGAACTGAAGCGGAATTTCGAAACTTCGTCAAGGGACCAGTTATTCAAAATATGCACGGATTTCTTCGCTTTCAGCTGGATATCACGGGAAGATGTTTCAACGCATATCGCAAAATTGAGAGGTTTGTGGAACGAGTTAAATAATGGACTTGTATCCAAAGATGAGACTAAGTTGCCTGATTTGATATTATTTTGCAAAGTACTAAACATTTTTCTTAAAAACTTTGAAACATTTAAATCTAGTTGGATGTTGTTGACAAGAAATAAATACAAAACTTTCGATGAGTTGACAATGCAAATGTGTATGTTTGAGAGAAATTTCACAAAAAGTTCTATAAGTGAAAAAGTTGCACAACAAGCATTGTTGGTGACATCAGATATAAACAATCAGGGTAAAGTCTTTAACAAAAAAAAAACCTTTCAATAAAGTCAAAAATTGCAATTATTGCAAGAAAAAAATCCAGAAAGTGGTTCGCAGATGACAAGCCAGCGAGTAATGCCAACGGGAACAAAAACCAGGAGAAAACAGAGACAACATACATGGCTCTAGTATCCATCAACAGTGAGGTTTTTTTAATGGAGGTGGACAAAAAGGAATGGTGGATTGGCAACGGTGCGACCAGACACGTGACGAACTGTACGAACTGTTCGAACTCAATCATATAAAGACGCCCTTGAGCACAAGGTCGAAGCAGAATGGAAAAGAGCAATAGACGGAGAAATGACTTCTCTAAAGAAAAATCAAACTTGGCAACTTGAAGACCTACTAAGTGGTGCTAAGGCAATACCATGTAAATGGGTTTTCCGGCTGAAAGCAAATGCAGATGGCAGCATCGAGAAATACAGGCTAGACTCGTCGCAAAAGGTTTTGTCCAGCGTGAAGGCGTTGATTACAGTCAAACCTTCAGTCCAATGGCAAAAATGTTAACAATTCGACCCATTCTGAGCATTGCTACAAGTGAAAATATGCATCTCGCGCAGTTTGATTTATCAACGGCCTTCTTGTACGGAGAACTTGAAGAAGTTATTTACATAGCACAGCCCAAAGGATACGACGATGGCACAAGTAAAGTTTGCTGACTGCAAAAGAACTTGTACGGCCTTAAACAAGCCCCGAGGTGCTGGAATAAGCGTTTTGGAAATTTCCTGTTTAATCTCGATTTCAAAGCAAATGAGGCTGACCCATGCTTCTATATTCGACGAAAAAAAAACAAGTAAACTCATGGTCATTTTGTATGTGGACGACGGACTGGTCGCAGCAACTGACCAACGTAACCTGGGAACATTGTTCGATACGCTGAAGACAAAGTTTGAAATCACAATATCGGACGGTACCTTCTTCCTGGGTCTACAAATTCAGCAGAACTCGCTTGGTAGCAAGATCAGTCAGCAAACCTACGCTGTAAACATTTTTAAACGATTTAACTTTTCTGAATATAAAGCCGTATATACACCTATGTTAAAGAATTCAGATCAACTTCAACCAGGGAAAGACGATGACGGGAAGCAAAAGTTTCCATATCGAGAGGCTGTTGGTGCATTGATGTATCTGATGCTAAAGACCAGACCTGACTTGGCTTTCAGCGTGAGCTTCTTGTCGAGGTCCCTCAAAAATCCTACCAATGAAGACGTGACACGACTGAAGCGAGTCTTCCGCTACATTGCAGGAACCGCGGACTATAGAATTTTCTACAAATCAGAAGGAGAAACCAGCAGTATCGAGTATTACAGCGACGCAGACTTCGGAGGTTGTTCTGCGAGAGGTCGGTCAACTTCCGGAGTGATCACCATGTTTACAGAAGGAGCTATTTTCTGGTTTAGTTAACGACAAACTATGATGGCGACATTAACTACTGAGGCGCAACTTGTGGCAGCACATGAAGCTGTCAAAGAGATCATATGGTTAACTCGACTAGTTAAAGAGGCTACGACGCTGGAGCACATCCCGGTTCTACAAATCGACAATGCAGCAGCGGTGAAGTTGGCACTGAATCCATAGTTTCATCGCCGAACCAAACATATTTCTATCAAGCATTTCTTCATTCGAGAGAAACTGGCTGAAGGGAGACTCGATGTACCAAAGATTTCAACACACCAGCAGGTTGCAGATATCATGACAAAACCGCTACCAGAAATACATCTTAGGCATTTAAATAATAAGATGGGACTACTGTAATAATTTTTATTCAACAAGGGAAAGTGTTAAAGTTTCGTGATTTAAAATGTTGAACAAAAATATCACAAGATATGGGGAGTTTTCTTGCCATATGTTTATATAGTTATTTTCAATGTTTTTATGTTTATCTGAAAGCGTACTATGTTTTAAATTTGTAATGTTTTTAACGGCTTCAACAAATGCAAGATGCCATCTTTTGTAATGTACACAGTGTAAGCTTCGAATACTAAATAAACAGAAAACACACTGAGATTTGATTGTGTCGTGCTTTGTTTTAACCTCAAAATTCTGTATAATTTTTATATAGTGTTCATTTGTCAACAACATTGACAATAAAAAAATATAGCAGAAAATATTCAATTAGATTACGCTAGGAAACCAGACTTATATAAAAACTCTAATTAATATTTCAAATTTTAGTAAGTTTATAATTAATTTGAAAAAACATAAACAATGCAATACGATAGAGTAAATAGTTTTTACTGTATTTGTTACTAAATCTATATATATATATATATATATATATATATATATATATATATCATATTTTAATTTTATTGTCTTAAAAAAATAACGGTTATTATATAAACATACTTTAAGGTATGAAACAGATATTGTCAGGCTACAAGTTATTTTCTTTAATAATATGTTGATAAAAATTATACAAGAGCTTTCTCTATTTTCAGCTAAACTACTCAACATTAAAAGTGTGCATTATGATTCGAAACACGTGATTCAACCCGACCCGATTCGAACTACCGCCGTATTTCTGGTTACCCATGAAAAGATAGATACAAATCGCATCTGGTTACGGGTCGGATCAGGTTAAGTTAACCAGACATGACCCTATTGGACCCGCTCTGACCCGTTGTCCAAAAAATAAACTGTTATCCGAAATATTGTTGAGTGTTTACCCGTACGGGCAACAGTTCATTTCTTGGGTAACGGATCAGATCGGATCGTAACGGGTCGAATTATGACCTGCTATCTAATGTGGGCTTGACTGATTATTCTAATTATAAACAATATGAATTTCAAATTATTTTATGTGTATTATATATGGTATGCGCTTTACGTAACGGATTATTGAATTGTCTTGATTTAGATGCAGTGATTTTTATACGTAGATTTCATGAGGTAGCACTATGTCTTATTCTGTCTTGTTACGTCTACAACTCCATTATGCATTAAACTAATGATGCAAAATTGCTTCCAATTGATTGCAATACTGTAGTAGACTATCACTCGAAAAAATCATCGCCATGGAAACTTATTGCTCTAGATTTTGTAACTTTTATATTGTTTAGGTTTTTACTGATTTTTTTACGTAAATATGTTCTATAGTTTATCTACTAATCGCTGATATTAATTTCACACCAAAGAAATCGTCTTCATGGATAAAAGACATCATCTTCAAAGAGGTTTGTGCACAGGTAATCTGATAGATAACTGTGTAAATGATGTAAATATTAAACTAACTATAATATGATACCCAGAATACTACATAGTTAACAAATAACTATAATGTATGCATATTAGTTGGTAAACTGAGTAACTAAATTAAGTATAATTAAAGTATATTAAGTTATTTGCAAATTTTTATTTATAATATATATAATAATATATATATAATATATAATATATATAATATATATATTATATATTATATATATATATATATTATATATATATATATATATATATATATATATATATATATATAGTTTTTAAAATTTTCACTACCGTAATAATATATATATATATATATATATATGAGTTAAGGATAACGGATATGCGGTATATATTGAATAATCAGCGCCAATGTCAAATTATACAGTTCCATCACCAATTCAAACAAGTTTTATGATTTGATTACAATCTCAAAAATAATAAAAACAAATTTTGTATGTTCTGTTTCGCAAATTTCAAGAAATAAGTTTCAGTTACCAATATCGTTTATTAAATATTTTATTTATTGTGTTCTATAACATATTTTAAGTTTTATCAATATTTATTATTTTATGTTTGACAAAATATTTGCATATTTAAATTACATGTTTAATTATTGACGATTTTTATTTTTTAACTTATTTGGCTCATTAATTTACTTTATTATTTTTTTTTTTTAAATTAGTAACTTATTCGTTGAAATTGCGCTGTAGTATTATTCTGTATGTTTATTATTTATTATTTTATTTATTTATTAAATAAAGTGTTTTTCCGTATCATCGATGAATTTTAAGCAGAGTGTATATGTTCTTTCAATTTTATGCTTAACTTAAGTCATTTATTCATACATATAAGTTTTCATTAATTTCTTTTTCTTATCTCGTACTTATTATTTAAATGTTTACATGCTTAATCTTATTATTTAGTATTCTTCCTGATGAAACCAACAATTTTGGAGGCAAAATATTGGAATTTACAATAAATTGAATAAATCTAACAGATTTATTATTCAATATATACCGCATATCCGTTATCCTTAACTCATATATATATATAAATAAATTATTTCATAGGTATGTCATGAATCCATATATAAAAACATACTTTACTTTTTACGTAAAACTACTATATCTAAATTAAAAAATCTAATAATCGTAGAGATCATATTACATTACCACATATAATATACATAAACGATTTGCATTTCATATGTTCATTATTCGAATAGCTGGTTAAGCACACATTAGTCGGTTAACCACTCAATAGTTCATATTTCGAATAACATTTCACAGTCTCGACCTGAACTAACGCGTTTATACGAGAACGAGTAAAATAATATACTATTACCTTCAAAATCTCTTCTTCTCACTACAAAAACTTGAGTAACGCATATAACAAAAAATATCAGAAATAAACCAAATATAGCCATAAATAAGGATCTTTCAAATTCTGTTCGCTGTTTCAACCAAAGCGGACTCCTATAGAAAAAAATAATAAATTATTACCACTTTAAAAAATTGAGAAAGTTTGTATTAGTGACAAAAACTTTATTTTATGTGTTTTTTCTGCTTTATTTAAATTTTTGTTCGTACTACAAAATTTTATTTAGTTTTACTAACTTTTTGAATTTTATATAAATAATTGTGTGAGAAAAAAATTATAGCATATGCATATTTGAATTTACACTCGTCGGCAAAAAGCATTACCAAAATAGCATTGCTGTCAAAAAATTTTGAATATAGTATCCGGTCAACAAACCGCAATTAACCAGTTAACTACGATTAATCGTGTTCTGCACATAGTTAATGCAATCACTGTCAGTGACAATAGAAAAATGACAAAATTTAAACAACTTAGTTCAGCCTAGTGTGTTTTTATTTTCTAAATATCGAAATATATTTATGAAGGTGAGAATATCAAATAGAGTTGAATTGACACAACAAGGTTATAAAATAATAAACATTTTACAAATACAATAGGTGTATTCAATAGATGTATATAAGTAAGGTTCACAGTTTAAAATAATAATTCAAAGCAAATTTTTCAAAACGAATAATAAGAAATAATTTTGTGTAGTACTTAATATTCTATTCGTAGTTAATAAATTTTTACGTAAGTTTTTATGTTACATTTTTTATCGTATATGTGACAACTGAAAATATACATTTTATTTGTAATAAATATAGTGTTATTATGTTGTATTTATTTAATTATAATTTAATGTCAGAAGATACATGGATAACAAATTCTAACAATTAAGTTTATTTTTTAATTGCAACTATAAAAACCTATTAACTAACAATTTATAGTAGCTAGCACCAGCTAATACCAGTAAATCTGTTTCACTAATCAGTTGTAACCGCGATTATTCTCGATTAATCGCTTAATCGCGATTAACCGATTAAACTAATTAATAACGGTTAACCGATGAAATCGGTTTATAATTTTTTTAATTCCGTAGAATATTTTTAACACCACTACAAAATAGCATTTATATTCTAATTATAATGTTTTTTGAATTTGTTTTGCTTTATTTTCTTCATTAATCCTTGTTAATGTTTGTATCCAAATTTAAATAAATTTAAAAAAATATGTTATTGTTTTATCATTCAACTGAAATCCTTAATGAATGTAAATTCATAAAAAAATATTAGTAAAAACACACAAGTAATTAAAAATAAATACTTACGTGAAAATAGAATTGGCCATGCCAAAAAATTCAAGTTTTTTAAACAAAATACACAAATTCAACCGTCTAGACAAAAACGGACTGACGAAAATTTAAGATGTGGAAGCTATAAACAGATTGAGAAATATATTTTTAATACAAAATATAATAACAAAACTTGAAGGTTTTTGTTGTTATTTGGGTGACAAATTTTCTAGCAAAATAAGATGGTTTATAAAATCATAAGTAATATTTATTGTCATGATTTATAATATTAAAAATATAATATTTCAATTATTTTAAATATTACAATATTACCGAATTGTAATTAAATATAAAAATAAATAGCAATTTAATTAAAACAATAATTAATAAAATATTATTTTCTTTCTTCAAATAATTTTTCTTTTATCGAATGTTCAAGAACAATTGCTGTATATTATTTATATACCAAACACAAAACATGTGAATAATAATATATAGTATTAATTAACTGTTTACTGTACTGTTGGTATAATAAATTAATAAATTGTTAGTTCAATTCTTTTTAATACACTCTAGTCGTGAATTATATATATATATATATATATATATATATATATATATGTCGTAGCGATCTATCGAGTCATTGTGAATAGTTGCACATTTTGATTATCTAACAAAGATAAACAAGGTTATGCACTCGAGACCTTCGCTTGGCGAGGGGAAACGACAAGCGTTTAGCTTGGTTGAAGTTGGTGTGAAATCGGTGCGGGGAAGGCAGTCAGTAGACATTAGACAAGCTAGGTATGTGTCAATCAGTCGGTCTAGAATTGTAACCGAAATTATCACGATTCTCCTGTTTTGGTTAAATTGTTAATTCTTACACATTATGAGATAATGAGAATGTTATTGCGCTATCTACTACATATGATGAGAATGTTTTACGCTATCTACAACATATATATATATATATATATATATATATATATATATATATATATATATATATATAGAATATAAGAGGATTATGGCTGAGAGTTAGTTAATAATCAAAAGTTAATGGTGTTGCAGCCAGGAGTTGGCTTCATCACTCTTGCCTGCCACACCATTAACTTTTGATTATATATATATATATATATATATATATATATATATATATATATATATATATATATATATATATATATATACATTCATTGTGTCGCTCGATGAGCTTACGTTATCCGTATTTTTAAAAATATACGATATATCATATATATATATATATATATATATATATATATATATATATATATATATATATATATATTACGACGAGAGATCGACGATAATATAATTATAATCAATTATTCGGTCATAGTATTAAACAGTGAACTTTAAATTACGATAACGTTGGGCAATCCAACGATTTTGCTCCGGCCAGCTTACTCGCGTAGAGGGGGAAGATCAGGAGAGTGATAAATTCAATTGTTATCTAAGCTAAATTTTGGACGCCAGGTATTTTATTTTAGTATATTCTTTAAATTGATTAAAATACCAAATAAACGCGAGATGTCAATAACAAAGAATATACCACGAATTCTGTGATACACCATACGATAAATAAAACTAGAGAGTAGTTTAACAATGTGAATATATTGCAGTAATTATATGAAACATAAACAAACAAACAATAATTGCAATAGAACTTAATCCTAATGAAGATGAGTGATAATGAATGAAATGATCTTACAACTAATAACAAAAATTACAATTGCCGCCAAAAACAAATTTACATGGAAGCGACCTTGAATTTAATAGACAGTGTCGTGCGTATAATTTTTACTGTAGCTTTTCGCTCAAGTTCGGTAAGAAATATCATGTACACGTACGATAGTTTCACGTTAGCGATGAACAATAATATTAGCCAACGTAAATAATTACAACAGATCGAATTATCGATATTTAAATCAAAACTTTAGTTATAGTAATCGGTATTGATACGCCATTGGAAATCTCACACAAACCGGTACACTGCCGCGCACAAACGCAAATAGTTGAATGCGCGTTAAAAGTGCGCGTACTATGAATACGTCACTACCGGAATACGAATTTAAAATGAATACTAAATGGTCAAATGAAATAAATGGTTATTGTACTCATCTATCGATATTAGCACTAATAAAGATGTTCTAGAGGATAATACTCCGATACTGGGCTGATTTCCTGGTTGGTCGTGTATAGTTGATGATGACGATGACGACACGTGTTTATGGGGTTTAAACAAGGGTCACACTCACTATACGTGGCGACACACACACACAAACGACACTAAATTGGACGAATTCGCGATACTATGCAATTCATACTGGCTCCCCGTAAACTGGGTTACTTGTGAAAAGAACCGCGCCAAAATTAAACGATTCGATAACGGCTTTTCACAATCTTCGCGGTACACGTGCTCATACAAAATCCTCCACACGGAGTAAAACTGGCCTGAGTGCACGCAAAATTCATCAACGGTACTAATAAACGCAATAATTACACTCAGTAACCACGAATTAAACACGGTACCGCGAATTGCAATAATATCTTTGAATATTTTACAGAACGAGTAACTGTGTCTGTCTTCGACAACGGGCGAAAACCGACTCTCCTTTCTTTCTTTAAAAAAAAACCGTACAAAAAAAACGAAGAAACTGAACTAAACTTGCGGTTATTAAAAAACTACGATTTACAACGGGAGTAATTAAGTTGTTTATCACAATTTCGCGACAAATACAGAAAAATATGTGACGATATATATATATATATATATATATATATATATATATATATATATATATATATATATATACCGGGTGTCTACTTTTTTTTTGTTACATAGGGAATACAATGCTAAAATTTTCATTTGGTGATAAATTTTCCCCTAATTATTATAGAACAAAAGTACAAATACAAAAGTTGTTTAGAATTCAAAAATGCATCAAATGATGCCAAATTTATCAATATA
Organism: Clivina fossor; assembly: GCA_963966155.1. Taxonomy (NCBI): domain Eukaryota; kingdom Metazoa; phylum Arthropoda; class Insecta; order Coleoptera; family Carabidae; genus Clivina; species Clivina fossor. The sequence continues at coordinate 72,450 of CAWYQG010000123.1, forward strand.
GGATGTTCCGATCAAGAATTAGAAGCAAATTAAAATTTCCATTTTTGCGCTCTTTACATCAAAGTGCCATGGAAATTAAACAAATAATTTCATTTCTTCTGGAGTTTGAGTTTGACAGATCGTATTTATTTTATTGTTACGTTCTGTATTATTATTATTATTATTATTATTATTATTATTATTATTGAAAATAATGAATAAACTTAATGTAAATGAAAAGCTATTAAGTATAAAAAGTATTAAGTATTTATTATTTATTACAATGAAAGGGTATTTTACTCGGCTGTACACTACGTACTAGCTGTGGTTTTAAATTGTGAATGTCTCCATTATAATTTTAAGTAATTGTTTAATTTATTTATTAACTTCAAGTTATAAAAACAATACATTTGAATTAGATGACTGGCATTATGCCTAATATATTTATTATAATAATTTAAACTTATCCCTGAGGATGCTGTAAGTTGTGCAGTGAAACGTCGGATAAGAGTTTAATAAATAGTAAATAGCTGAACTCCGTAAAACTTTCTTTATTTATTACAATATTCAATATACCTATAAAACAGAAAAATTCATGAATACAAGATATAGGAGAACAAAAACGAAACTAACAATTTAAATTAAATGTTCAAATAAATCGCCATTAACTGCCAAACAATAACCTAATCTGTTATAAAATTCGTGACGTACAGAGCTTAATTGTGTTTGTGTTATATTATTGCACTCTTCAACAATGGCATTTTTCAAATCAACAAGATTTTTGATATGTCGTTTATAAATTTTCTCCTTCAAATATGGCCATAAAAAGAAATCGCACGGTGCTAAATCGGGCGATCTAGCTGGCCAATTAATTGGACCACCTCTACCAATCCATGAATTTGGAAAACATTGATCCAAATATAATTTAATGTTGCAGCTGTAATGTGCCGGACATCCGTCTTGTTGATACCAGACAACATTATCTTGAGTTGCACACTCTTCTAACTGCGGACCAATATGATTTTGCAACATATCCAAATATTTTTCGTTGTTTAAATTATTTTCAAAATAGGCCCAAATATACACCTGCCAAAAATTCCAGCCCATACATTAACTTTTTCTGGATATTGGGTACGTGTTGCTACCATTAAATGAGGATTTGTTTGGCTCCATATTCTAAAGTTTTGTGTATTAGGTTCGCCGTGTAAAGTAAACGTAGACTCGTCAGTAAAACAAATAGATTTCAAGAAGTTTCTGTCTAAATTGGATTTTTCCATAATAATGTTACTAAATTCGCTTCTAGCCATTTTATCCGCTTCAAATATCTCTTGGTGCGTGGAATATTTATAAGAATGATATTTTTCATTTTTTAGTACCTTATGTATTGTTGAAGGATGCAAATTTAATTCAGCACCAAGTTGACGCACACTAACATTTGGGTTTTCCGTTACACACAAAAGTATATTCAATGTATTTTCTTTAATTGCATTTTGATTTAAATTCTCCTCCTGATCTTCTGCGTTGATTTTTCTACAATTTTTACAACGTTTTAACACACTTCCAGTTTCTTCGAATTGTTTAATTATCCTACGAATAGTCATAGCGGAAGGTATGGGACGGTTTTCAAAGAAAGCGCTGAATAAATCTCTTACTCGTCGTATCGAATTTCCAGTAAAATACCATTTTACGCACTGAACTTTTTCATTTACCTTAAGTTTATTCATTATTTTCAATAATAATGATAATAATACAGAACGTAACAATAAAATAAATACGATCTGTCAAACTCAAACTCCAGAAGAAATGAAATTATTTGTTTAATTTCCATGGCACTTTGATGTAAAGAGCGCAAAAATGGAAATTTTAATTTGCTTCTAATTCTTGATCGGAACATCCTATATTGATAAATTTGGCATCATTTGATGCATTTTTGAATTCTAAACAACTTTTGTATTTGTACTTTTGTTCTATAATAATTAGGGGAAAATTTATCACCAAATGAAAATTTTAGCATTGTATTCCCTATGTAACAAAAAAAAAGTAGACACCCGGTATATCAACTTATATAGGGTTACATTAATAAAGTAACAATAACAGATTTATATTACATGTTTTTTTTAAAAAAATAGGGTATATATTTTGAACTTCAAGTTCAAAAAGTTGAGAAAAGCTTTCCTAATAAAACTCCCGTTTACAAATTGTAAATATTTAATTGTATTATTGAGATATGGTCCTTAAAAATGTTACCCATTTCAAACAAAAATTTAAATTTAAATACGTCAAAAACAATTAAACTAAAATATAATGTTTGTAATGTGTCACACGTGAAATTTACTCCTAAATTCAATAATAACATAAAAATAACATTTAAAATAAGAAAGTTTGGATCGGCTTCTCATTAAACAAGAAGTGATATTTTATTGTCGATATTGTACTTCAACTAAGCATATCGGAATACCCTTACGTGCTAAATTTTGTAACATAGTAATATATCATATATTTTTAAAAATACGGATAACGTAAGCTCATCGAAGGACACAATATATATATATATATTAGAGAGGTCGTTATTTTGGCAATGTCGAAGTTTCCTTGATCTCACCCACTAAAAAGTTTCAAAATGTTAAAAAAAATGTGTTCAAAGTTACAGCAATTTATTTTAACATTAACGCGTGCCGCAAGACGGATTTCCTTGTCCAATTTGCTTAAAAACGCATTTTAGAGACTTGGGCTGACACGGTTTTTGGATTTGATTTTTGGGTTAGAAATTGTTAACCTAATGCATTTTGGATTGTTGTACAAAATTACAATATTTTATATAGTCTTGACACTTGGCAGCTGTCTTTAAACCTGTCAAATTATTTAAAAAGCTATTTCGACGTTTTAAAGAAATTTTTTTTTATTTTTAAAGTTACTGACTCTTATATTTGATAAAATTCTAATTGAAAAAAGGTTTTAATAATTGATAGTTGTCACTAAAGCTGTAAAATTAGTTAAAAATGATATTTTTTAATTTAAAAAATCATTTTTTTGATGTTTATAAAATGCGTTTTTAAGCTAATTTGACATGTAAATCCGTCTTGCGGCACGGGTTAATATTAAAATAAATTGCTGTAACTTGGAACATCTTATATTTTTAAAATTTTGAAAATTTTAAAATTTAATAAACTTTAAAAATGAATTTATATGAAACTATATGTATATAAAAGCAGTAAAACTAAAAAACTTACTTGGTTATAATACTGATGGTCATATCAATACAGACTGATAAATAAAAAAAACTAAAAACAAATTGTACAATATTTTCTTTAAGACATGGATCTATAAATAGACCTTGCTCATTTGTTGTTATTATGACAAATTTTTATTACAAAATATATTTGCATTTTTATTAACGTCATCGATTAAATTAAACATGAAACTACTAATTGTGATGCAATATTAACATTTTGACATTTTGCTACATCTGTTATGATTAGCATATACAGAGTATTTCAAAATTTAACAATAGAACTTAAAATGTAAATAAAGAATCTATAATAAGTGGACAGGTTTATGTAAGTAAAATTTCACAAACGTTTCGTTTCAAAATTATTTGTATTTATTAATTTATTTTAAAAAATATCCAAAAGGCATATTTGGCTATTTAACGGATACAACATAAAAAAATCTATAAACATATAATGACACAAAAAAATAATCGAACAAATATCTGAACAAGTAAATATTTCAAAATTAAATTTCATGATCACACATTGTCGCAATAATATCATTTGACGTAAAATTGAGGATATCTATCTTGTTTTTAATAGTTTGATTAGTATCCACCATTTGGTATATCGTCGAGATAGTCTACTTTTTGCCCTTATTGCAGGCTTATAGAAATCTCTTCCTTTACGGAAACCTCCTCGTGAAATTCAAAACTAAAGTAAACCAGGTATGTAACTGCATTTACATGATCTACTTGCTTCAAGCAAAAATAACGAAAACAATCGAATAAAAATTTGTGCTATTCCAATTTCTGGTTAAGATCTTGTTATGCAATACATTACAGATTTCTAAAAACGCCGTTATGCATTCCGAAGAAATAAGATTTGATTATGATAAGTGGGATTTCAAATAAATGAAGCATATTCTAGTGTTGAGAGAATGAGAGATATAAATAATAAGCAAAAAAATTACACATCAAGGAGCTGTGTACAGTTTTGTAAAATGGAACCTTTTTTTCTTAAAAAAAAAATGTCAACTTAACAAAACAAACATTTAGATCTTTAATAATTTGTTTCCTGTGCATAAGATCTTCCAATAAGTAATAGAAAAAATGTAATAAGTACGCAGAAATAATATTATCAAAAATTTGCGTAGCATGAAGATGTTTCTACTAGTTTTTATGATGCATTTTTCATAAATTTTGTTTCAAAAAGCAACGTATAAGCGGAATTTTTACCGTCAAAAAACTTTAGTTAAAATTTATTTATTTATTATTATTGACACAACAGACCTGAGGTTCAAAATGTGTCATTACATAATAATACATTTAACATGTTGCAATACACAGCAACATGCAACGTATATACGTAATGCACATACAATTATAACTTACAGAGACAAAACAAAAATTTTCAAGAAGCATTGCATGTCTCGATCTGACACCCGGTAAGGACACTCGAAGAAAAAACTATGACACTATATTTTTCTCACAAATTATGTAACATTAGTAAACAACTAACGTTACGTCTATGAGCAGAGTATGAGCTGGTACAGAGTATGAATCACGAATATTCGAGTTTTTGAATTGCACCACACACAGTAACATAAACACATTGCACTATTTGAAAAACTTTATGACATCACACACACACACACAATGCGAGTTATGTGGCGTGCAGAAATATTGAACGATATTCTCACCTCAATTTAAAAGTGATTTTTGCCAAAATTACTTTACTTGAAATGACTTATTAAGCAATTTTGATTAGTTTATTTGAATTTTATTATAATAGATATAAAAAATAGAAATACTATTGTAACAATTTGCTATCTTTGTGCAACTTAAGATGACAAATTATACTTTTGAGTAAATCCTTTATCTGGTTAGATAAAGTTGCACTTGGATTTTGGTTATTGAATAATTACGATAGAACAAATATAATGAAATATATATATATATATATATATATATATATATATATATATATATAATTTTAATAAACAGACATTATTGAACAAATCCAAAATAATTACTTATAAATTTAACGATAAAATATGAATCCAAAATGTAACTTAAAACTTCTTACTGCTGCTCGTAACTCGATGTTAAACGTAACTACATTATGACCGTAGCTATCCGTGGACCCTAACTGACTCTCTGACCGTAACTACTCGTTGAACGTAACTGCCTCAGTCTTGAAGCTAACCCCTTTTTAAGTTACATTTTGGCCATCGAACTGGTCTCTGCGGGGAGGCAACGTAAACATAAATAACTGGTTCACTGTGCAATCAAACTTTGAACGTTATTGCAATATATGTTGAAATTGCTGACAGTAGCTCAAAGTTCGATGCACTAAAAATGCTTCACAAACATTTACGTTTGTTACAAATGTAAAAAGGAATTAAGTCGCGTCTTGAGCAGGGGAAGAATTATATAAACGAATCAATGTCACGTAAAGCACGTAATTATATAAACGAATTATTGACACGTAGAACACGACTTCATTCCTTTGACCGTTGACTCGGTACTTATGCTGAGTAAGCAAATGTCACTTTTATATGTAGTTTTAAATAAGAAATCAAATGTGACTTTGTTCTTGAGCTGTAATGTTCAAACCAATAAATACATAATAAAAAAAAATAAAGTTTATTTTTTTATTACAAATATTTAATTGAATTCTTTAATTTCGATATATCTATAATTGATATTAAAAATAAAAATTATCGATATATCAAAATATCGATATATACAGATAAAATCAAAATTATCTATTGATAAATTTTTGTTATAATTAGTTGCCAAGTACGAATATGAAATAACAAAGCAATTATGAAACGTTTTTATTTATTTTTTGAATTAAATATTCCAAGATGTTGATAACCATTTTTATTTTCAAATAAAAATTTTATTTATTCATTTTATTTAAAAACAAATAGTACATTATAAATTTTTCTGTTTTAAAAATTAAAATATATTATTCATTAGCATACACAATATGGTAAATGTAATAATGAACTATAGTGTAAATCGCTTATTCTAGTTACTGCATTCCTTAAAAACAAACATATAGCAATTTTTTTTAAATATATCGATTTATCGATATTATTGATATTATCGATATTTTTTAAATATCAAATATTGACATTGAAATTACAATATCGCCAAGCCCTTTTAATGAGAGACTATGAAAATGTATTGAAAATAAAAGTTGAAATACAAATTTTAGTTATATTTTTATTTTTTTATATTTCATTCATAATAGGTACATAAACATAATTAATAAACTAATATTTAAAAATGATTGAAAAATTAAAAAAAAAATATTTTCTCTGAAAAAAACACAAACAGCTGAATCGTCTCAATCGTCGCCGTCGTCTGCATAGTAACAGATGTGCAATTTAATATTTAGTATATTTGTATTAGAAATAAATTTTTAAATTAATCTGTATTTTTCTCAAAAAAGTTGTTATGTAAGATACTAATATTTATAATGGTCGGAAAATAATTTTTGAGAATATATCAAATCGAATTGTCAAATTGTTTGAATTTTTACGCCATCTTGGTAAACTAAGTCGAAAAATTTCTTTTTCATACCATATAGCTTATCAAAGTTTAAATGGTACATTTCTAAAAGATGAGACTTCAAATTTTTCCGAATTTTTCATTCAATTTTGTTCAACATTGGCCGAGTTATACCTAAAGATTGGTAATTTTTCTGATTTTTCGAGTGGCTTGTTTTTTTTTTTTTTTTGAAGAGTGTACTATATACTGTCTAGTAAAATATTCTATATTCTTTAATAATAATAATTAGTTTGTGGTATTAATTTTCATATTATATTTAATTGTTCAATATTTTAATAATCTCTAAAAATTATATTGTTTATTTTTAATTTAAAAAATACTGTTTTCCATATGTCTTCTAATAATTTTAATTATTCAAAGATAAATAAAAACTATTTTTGTAGTATTTTTTTTATAAAATATATTTTATATAATTTATGATTTTTAGCAAGTAAATTGTTTTTGATAATAATTATAATTATTAAAAATATAATAATTAAAATTAGGGGCGTGTTATGATATATATATATATATATTAAAACTAAATAAAAACTAAATAATACACTAGGGGTTATTGTCCTTAAGGATGACACTTTCAATGTCCGGTCGCGGAGCGAAGCGGGGTGGGACGAACAGGCTAGCAGACAGGCTGTATTGAACGACATGAGGGTATTTGCCAGGTAGTCGGGTTCTCGGTTTTATTGTTGTTCTGTAAAATTTTTGAGTATAAGCAAACTTGCTTACTTAGTGAGATGAATTACTCAATAATCATGCAACTATAATATTGATAGTTTACGATGAGCATCTAAGACAAAGCTTCAAATTTATTTTCCATTAAAAAATCTAGCTTTATTTCAAAAATTAATTAAAAATAATACTAATATTTAAAAAAAATTAAACTGCTAAAACTTCAACTCTAGATATATTCCCATATAAATTTCAGTAAAAGATTTTTGCAAAAACTAGTAATTTTAACTGGACTATCAGTAACAGCACCTCACAAAAATTTGAACAATCACATTTCTAGAAACAAGTATTTCGAAGAAAATTACATTTATATAATTAAATTTACGAGCAGTAAATGTGTAAGAATTGCATTTGATAAAATTAGGGGTTACCATGATAATAAAATTTTACCGATTATATTGTAACACAGCATATACTATAGACTGATAAAAAATGTGATATACATACTTATGTAATTTTACATTACTATTAACAGCAAAATAGCAGCATTTTGTAATTTTTACTGCGATAATAATTAACGTAATATACATTTATAGCATATGTAAATTTACATTAATTATTTCAGTGTATCCGCAATGTATGAGTATGCTATATTAAAAATTTGCGTTATTATTCTTGTGTCTAATACATTTTGTCAAAAAATCTAGTTTACTTAAAAAAATATTTCAAAGAGTTATTAGTTTGCAATATATATTAGTATTTTAAATTTAGAAAAAAGACAAATTTGTCATTCTAAATAAAAATAAATTTAGATTGAAATTTTGCATGTAGTTTTATTCCAGGAGACAACACAATATTAAAAAAAAAAAACTTGACATTACAAGATATGACAAGACGACAAGACTAAAAACAGAAAATAAAATATATAAAAAAAACTTTTTAAAAACCATGCTTGTATTTAAATGCACTAAAAAGAGGAAAATAAAATTTTCCTGGTTATCTAAAATTTTTAGAAAGAAATAAAAGCGTGGAGCGCTTAATCATCATTGCGAAATATATATTTTCCTGGAGCTCCACGCTTTCATTTCTTTCTAAAAAATTTGGATAACCACAAAAAAAATTATTATCCTCTTTTTAGTGCATTTAAATATAATCGTGGTTTTTAAAAAGTTTTTTTTATATATTTTTTGTTAGTAACGTTATAGTGTTTTTCGAAAAATTCAATGTGTATGACGGTTTATCGAGCAGCATTGAAGTATGTTATGTTTACAATTTGAAATTTAAATTATGATAAACATTATGGTTGTGAAATATTGTTTTATATCAATTTGATAAATATAAATTTTCAAATGAAATACGTGGTTTCGATTTTGGCATAACAGATATAGGCAACAGTGTTTTGTTTTGTACCACAAAAGGCGCTATATACTTGCTGATACATTAATGCGTCACGAAGAGCAACTTTAAAATTCAAATTGGCATTCACAGGGGGTCAATTCTCGAGCAATGAAATAGTGGTGACATATTCTCATCGAGTGACAAAATGGTCACGTGATCACTTTTTCACCTAGTGAAACAGAAATCGTATTCTCGAGCATTTTTTTCATTTCACTTACGTTTCATTTCCTTTCATCACACATAAAATATCTCATCATAGTTTAGTACGTGACATTGCCGTGAAATTCAGTGAAATTTGACAGAAAATGCAATAAAGTTATATTTTAAAATTAAATTGACTTTTTGTTTAACGTCCATTACATATTACAGTTTTATTTTAATATAATGAGTTCTGAAAATATATACATTATTTAGACAATCTTTTTTTATAAAATTAACCAGTTTAGGATATTAAAAAATCGATTAAAGAACGAGAAGCAATATTAAAATAGAGTTTTTGATACTGGTTAACCGTTAACCAATATTTTTATCGGTTAGATGCTCTGGTAATAATAAAAGTATATACTATAATGAGCAAGTTACTAAACTGGAATACCAGTAACAAAATCCAGAAAGTTTTGCAATGTTACATTAATGGATTTGTAGCTGAATGTTCTTACAAAAATTTTTGTTACTCAATGTTTTTATAATTTTTGTTTGTTTGCTAATTGTGCAAGATGTAATAAAAGAAACAAATAAATATATTTTTAATCTAATACTAAAACTAAAAGAATTTAAATAAATTATTTCACTAGTTACATTTTTTTTCCATTTTTATCAGTGTATCAGTGACAAATAAATAAATAATTACAAGTGCCAAATTTTGACAGAAAACAAATGCGCGAGCATGTCAAATCTAACATGTAAGACCAAGACCGTATATATCACGACTTTAATTGCACATGCATCCGAGACAGTTAAATGAAAAAAGTGAAAAAGCCTATGAAATGAAATATAAATGAGATGAAATATTTCATCTCATCTCACGAAATATACCATAACTCGAGAATCGGTACCCTGGAGACAACACAATATTATATATAAAAAAAAAAAAAAAAACGATTACAAGATATGACACGCTTATATTTATTTTTTTAATACAACTAATGACATCTGTCACATGAACTATTTTTTTGTTCAATAAACAATTGAATAATGTAAATGACAGATAAAAATTTTTGTTCTTTTTAGTGCATTTAAATATAAGCGTGGTTTTTAAAAAAGTTTTTTTATATTATTTATATACATAATTTTAGTGCTGTGTAAATTATTTGAAACTTAACTAATTAAGATTGAACGTCTGATTTTAATTTAAAATATAACAGAAGCCTAAAAGCATTTTTATTTTAAATTAAATAATTTTGTACTAATTTGAATTCTTTCTTATAGTACGGAGAAAAATGTAGCCATGACCAAAGACATAGTACCAAAGGCGCTCACAATATTCACAAGAAAGAAAAATATGAAAAGAAGGAGGTGATGAGGAAAAACATGGTGGATTCCATCATAAACATAGTCACGATAAGGTAAGTAATACATATTATAAATGAGATATTATGTTCTACAATTTCAGTTGAAATAATCGAATTAATAGAAACTCCTCTTATACGTATGTACAACTTTACGAAAGAAAAATTAAGAAAGATCATTTACATTTTTGTTTAAGCTTTGTATAATATGTTTTTAATCCTTTAGGGACCACATGAGTCTTCAGCAAAGTTATACCCGAATATATTCGAGGGTGACTTACATTCATCAAAACTCTTGCCCAAAATATTCGGGATAAACATCACCTATAGATAGAAAAATCTAGTTTTATTGTTAAAAGCGTTTATTACCAGTAAAATAAACATAATTATAAAATTAATAAAACAGATAAAAATACAATTACAAAGAAAGAAAAATTACTTACATTTCAATAATGTAATGGTTTTCTGATCCATTGGCAGAAAATTTGAAAACACTTCCACTAACATACAAATGGCACATAAAATTACCATAATAAAATAACAAATAAAACACATATTTTAAATTTTTAACAACTTGTTCACAATATAATATAACACTTTCACAGAATTTAAGAAAATAATTGGTAATTTTTTATTATAGCCACAAAATTTTCGTCATTTGTCAGTTATATTAAAACATTCAGTCAACTAAAAAACAAATATGTTAAAGAATTCGCTCTTGATTAATAAAATACTGCTATTTATTTATTATGTTTATACTAATTTAATTTAACTCAAAATATTCTACATAATTTATTTTCAATTTATAGACAGTATATAGAAAACATTTATTTGTGACATTATTATTAGTTTTATTATAATATAATATTAAATACTTACATAATTTTATTAGGTTTATAAACATCAGTGGTTAATTGAGAACGTTACATTATGTTTTTCAATTTCCAGAGCGGTCATTCAAAGGGAGGCCATTTGAAGGAATTGCATCATGAAAGTCATCATGGCAAGAAAGGAGGTCACGAAAAAGGACATCATCACCGTGAAATGAAAGGACATAAGGATGCCGGCGGACATGAAGAGCATTATGATCATGAAGCAAAATACGGAAAGAAAAAAGATGTTGAAGGAGGTAAGAAATGGAAGGTCCAGAAAAAAGATTAATATTATTTGAATGTTATTATCTTTTGTTATTATTTGTTTGTTAATTTATAAATAAATATAAGCGTTTCGTACAATTTTTCGCTATTTTATTCTATAACATCTGTTGATTTTTAATATTTGTGACCTGTCACAGAAAAAGAAACCTTATCTTTGTTAAAAATTTCTTCAAATTTTCTTAAAATATTTAAAAAAAGTGTTGTTTGAATTCGTAAGTTTGAGAAAGTATGTTTTCAGAAAAGATGCTTTAAATTTAAAAAATTTTGTAATAAATTTATATCGTACTTACTAAAAGGTGCAAACGATTATCTAGCGTTGAAAAAATAAACTAAAATAGGTTTTAATTATACAGAAAGAGTTCTGAAAAAATTGGTTTTTGAAGATAAGATCCTTTTTCTTATTGTAGAATATATTTTAAGATAATTTCGTTAAATATAATTCAAGTTTTATTTATGTACTTTTATTTACTATTTATATATATATATATATATATATATATATATATATATATAGCATTTTAAAACTGAATATTATTTCTTTTGTTTTTCAAGTTTTTCATCTAAAAACAAGCATTAAAATTAATTATTTATTTCCGTTTAACATTAGCTTTTTTTGTCCTCTTATCAACAAATACTTTTGAAAATATCGATATTTTGTATTAAACAAAAATTAATCGTTATAAACTAATTTACGTAATTGATAAAATGATTATTTGATTGTTGGTGAAACCGGACATAAAATACAGTTTTATTTGACTTTTTCAATCAGGGTTAGTTGAATCATGAATCAAATTAATTCATAATTAAGAAATTATTATAAATATTATTGCATAACAAAAATCCTGCATTTTATTTTGTAAACTTTTATAAAATAATTTTACTTTTTAAACTGTACTTTAGTTGAATTTAAGATTAAATTTAAATCTTTGAAATGGGGATTATAAAATTGGAAAATTGAAAAAAATAATCTTACCGGAACATTTCATAAATTTTTCTATAGTTGTACATGGATCACTATCAGGAACTACTACAAAATGAAATAAAATAATTTAATAATATTGATACTAAATATTAAGTAAAACCAATATACCTTCTTCTTTACAAGTTCTTAAACCAGAACTTATTTTTTTAACTATATCTGGAATTGTAGTTTCAAGAGGTTTGATATCTTCTATCATGCTTTCTACATTTATATTGTTACCATTGTCCATCTGTATTTCAAATATTATATTAATTATATGCGTTTATGTTATTCTTTAATTAGTAACGGATTAAGATTGCATGGGGCTCTTTGTGTTTATTAAGAAAATTTAAATCATATTTTGACATTGATATTTATATGAATTAGGCAACCTGTAATACTTCTATGTATTTATTTATTTTTAAGCCTCGATTTCATAAACAACAAATAAATTTATTTTAGAAGTAAATTTTATTCTTCTACTAAATAACCATGAAAACAAATGTTATTCCAAGAATTTTTTACCAGATTATTATTATCAATAATAATAACTATTTTTTAATACCACTAGATTAAATTTATTCTTTCTTTTTAACACTTCTAAAGTAAATTTAAGTCATAATCATACCAGACTTTAAATAAGAATATTATTACCAAATAGATTATTTTTTATATTATAAATACATATACAATCACGCCATGTACAAGAAAGGGTGTTGCACAAACTCTTTCCACTATAGCAAAACTTTTTTCCGGCAAACATTTCTATCCAGACAAGTAGCTATATCTGCATTTATGATACCTAGAAATACATGCTTTTCTATCTTTACCAATTGGAAACATTCGTTCATACAAAACACTCAATTAACCACTCATCTATTCATCGGACGTCCACGCAGATGTACACCTATAAAACATCACTCATTTACTTTCATTAGACATTCGCTCAAGATGACAAAACCATCTTAACTGACTAACACGGCAACTTTTGCAACAACATTTTATTCAATTTCACATTCATCATACACTAATCGTACCCGATTCCTGCTAAAAATCTCATTTTCACAGCAGTCGTTCTACTTTTATGCTTCTGCAGCCTAATCTAATACTAACTACCATAAGTTAATGTAGGACCTAAAACAGCATTGTGTACACTTAAACGGGATTTTTCTGAAAACATTTACGTTTCTGGCAAAAGTAACCATAGCATCCAAAACTTTGCGATCAACATTTACAGTGTGGCCATCCAGTGAATTTCCCAAATACACAAATTAATCTACACCATCAACAGATATACTATATTCAGTCATCCAATAGTATAAATAAATATAAAAACTATTATTTTGTTTAGTAAAGTTAAAAACTAAGAGCCTTAAAATAGTGGAGGCTTTTGCTTGCAGCCCAATTAACCCCCACCCACCTTAATCCACCACTGCCTTTAATAATAATAATATAAAATTACTTTTCCCATTCTTTTATAAACACAAGCCAGTAAACAATATTGCGGTCTTGTTTTAATAATATTTTTTCCATTTTCATTTAGAATCACATTTAAATCATCTGAAAATATTTAAGATAAATTAATAATCAAATCAAAATAAATCTAAAATTCATACCTGATGAAGCATTAACTTTTTTTTGACAATCAACAGCAAATTTTTCTAATTCTTTATTTGAATATTCTTTCTAAAACGAATGATACACTTTAGCACTTCTAAAAATTAATTTCTAATTATAATTTATAGTTACAGCTTACAGTGTATATATTTTGTAAAAATATTAATATAATGTAAAATAGATATAAAAAGTATTTCATTTCGACAGAACGTTTTGTTCTAAATGCTACTGAATGGATTAAAATGGTTTATTATTTATATAAGAACATTTCGTGATTTAGTCATTAATATTGTTATTTTTTTGTTGTTGAATTTATTGTATATCCGTTTCCGTTCTATACAATTTTAGTTGTATAGTTATATTGTTAATAAAACACAAAAAAATTCATGTACTTTTAAATTGTTTTATTTATTTTTTTTTGGTTTATTTTAATGTAATATTTTTCTTGATTTTTTAAATTAAAATAGACAGATTTATATAAACAATTTTAAAATCAAAACATTTATAATAAACAAATTTATTTAAATAACAGTTTAGTATAATTTTTATTTAAATAAACACAAAAACACAACAAATATATGATAACTATTGTTATAAATTCTTCATCCCAGGTGACTGTTTCATTCGGAACAAAACAAGTTATTTTGCGTGTAAACTTAGAAAAAGAATTATATAAAGAAACATTTAATTATTAGCATACTTTTTGATACAATTTAAAACATTCTCCATTGTTGTACATTGATCTTCCATAGGAACAACTATAAAAAATAAAATTATTATGTAGATGATTATATTTTGATATTATAGATATTAGATATTTAAGAGTTGACTTTTTATAAATATAGATAAGAATGATTGCCTTCATCGTGGCATAATTTCAAAATGCCTGATATCTTCTTAAATAATTTTCGATTTTTCGGTTCGAACTGTTTTAAATTAGCAATGCTCGTTTCAAGATTAATGCTATTGTTGCTGTTCATCTAAAAAACAAATTGAAACATATCAATAATTGCTGGGCAAATTTCTTTACAAAAGAAATGTAAATCTTTCCAAAGAGATTTTCAAAATTTTGTGATCAACTCCTTCTAGACGGTTCAACCGATTTTAATAAAATTTTCAGAATAAATTTATCTTGTGCCCAAAATGGTCATGTAGTTTAGTTTTTTCCAGTAATCCCAACTTTCCGAAAAAAAAATTAATGAGGTTTTAAAAATTTATTGTGGCTACATTATTTATCCGATTTTAATTAAATTTTCAGAAAAGATTTTCCTAGTGCCCACATATATTACGTAATTTTAATAAAATACAGTGTTGCCAACTTTCTGAAAAAAAATTACTAAAGTTTTAAAAATTTATTATGGCCACATTATTTATTCGATTTTAATCAAATTTTTACAGAAGATACCCCTAGTGTCTACATACATTATAAAAGTTTAGTAAAATATAGAGTTGCCAACTAACTTTCCGAGAAAAAAATTACTAAAATTTTCATAAATTCATTACAAATATACAAGCAACAATTACAGTGCATTCGTATAATATAAAATATGAATGCATAGAGCAAATCTGCAATTTGAATGTAGTGAGTAACGAATGTTCAGTACGAATGGTTTTTGAGAGATGATGTTCATGAAGTGTGATTGCCGAGATGTGTATATGTATATGTAAATGTGATTGGTAGGGACTTTACAATGTGTTTGTGACTACAATATGAGTGCTCTGGTCTAAGCAGTGCTAAAACAGACGTTCTGATTGTAAAAGCAATTATGAGTTGCATGTATTGTGGTTGTTTAGCAAATTTGAAAGAGCTGTAAATATTGTCATAGGATTGATTGTTACCGAGAGTGTAACACAAAACATTGATACTATTACTGCAAAAGATTTGCTATGTAACCCAACCATGTATACGAGTGGCCAAATGCAGGCGTTTGCGATTGCAGCAATGCCAGTTCAACACCGCGAAACATTTGAGCAACTACAGCACACATCAGCTAGATGAAGATGAATAAGGAGTTAGAGCATCCTATACGTTATTAAATAACGTAACGTTAAGTGCAAACTTCCACGGCATTTTCAATATTGTAAAGCCAATAAATTACGCCAATAAAATGAATAAAGTATAGGTTGCAATAATCCCCTGTGGCGGTCGTGAAAGCGTGAAAAATATTATTTAAATACTATCTTATATAAAATTACATAATATAAAAGCATAAGCTTACATGTATTTTTTTATTTTTACGACTATGTATCATAACATTAATATTACATTACCGTATTGCCTATAAAAAAAGAAATCATTATTATATACATATTGCAAACTATTAGCCAAGTTAATTGACAATTGCATTGTTTATTTTCGCTTAGATTAAAATGCAATGTACATCGCCAAATTTGTCAGAAATTGTATATTTACTAAAGAATGATTATTTCTTATAAATCACGTGAAACAAATATATATAAATATATATATATATATATATATATATATATATACCGGGTGTTCGTTCGTTAAGTTCGTATGGGCGTTTAACATGTAATTTCGATAAATTGCGATGTACTACTTTCTCGAGTAAAATTTGAAGAAATACTTAGAATACTTTTCGATAGGGCATAAAAGGTTCTATTATCTGGTTTTAGCTTTAATTTGCTAGCATGTGCCGTTTGGGCGCTAGAATTTTTTTTTGATTTTTTGGTTTTTGTTTTTTTATCAAAAACTATGAGGTGTAGGAAAATAAGCATCACATGGAAAAATGCGGAATAATGAGTACGATAATTGAGTGAAAAAAACCATTATTCTACGATGCATCGTATAGTAGAAAAAAATTAAAAACTGAATTTTTGAAAATCTCTCGAGGGGGTACCCTTGGGATTTTTTCAAAATAAGACTTTTTTCAAAATTTGCTCAAAAAAATCTGAAAAAATTCAGTAACATAGAGAAAAAAATTAGCTACATAATAGCTAAGTAACTTTTTTCTCTACCTCATTCTGGTTTGGCAGGAAAAATTATTGAAAATTCTAAAATGTTTTTTAGAATTTTTAATAATTTTTCCTGCAAAATCAGTATGAATTAGAGAAAAAAATTACTTATCTATTATATAGCTAATTTTTTTCTCTATGTTACTGAATTTTTTCAGATTTTTTTGAGCAAATTTTGAAAAAGTCATATTTTGAAAAAATCCCAAGGGTCCCCCCCTTGTCAAATTTTCAAAAATTTTCTCAAAAAAAGCGATCGAGGATGCGCGGTCCATTTTTCATATCTTTTATAGTTTCCAAGTTCCCCTATAAAAACATCCAAATTTGCCCAGCCTGTATATCGTTACAACTTGAGTATCGAAAATGCTGGTCGTAACTTCGAACAATTTTTATAAAGTTTAATGTACTATTATTTCTAATAAAATGTTCTTTAACTTAACTACTCGTTGACGTTGTAATAATCAAAATTGTTTTTAACGATATCTAGTATATCTTGACACCGAGAAATTTTCAGACACTAGTTTATTAATAAAAAATGTTTCTCTAAGTGCACTCTATCATTTCTGAAAATTAGGAATAGTTATTCTGTTACAGCCTGTATATATATATATATATATATATATATATATATATATATATATATATATATATATATATATATATAAAATAATCGTTCTGACAGCTTTACATTAAGTGGCATAAATAGTTTTTTTTTTTTTAATAAAAGAAACCAATATGTTTATTCAAGAAAAATTATATTTTGAAAATAGCTTTAATAATTAAGCACACTCGTATATTACAATGTCAAATGACAACTGTAGTCAAATAAGATGGACAAGAAACCTTCTTCATATAAAAATCGAACTGTAATATATAATTTCACTGCAGACCAACAATTTTTCTAAATTGATATAATACAATAATATAACTAAAGGTTGTGGAAATAAGCTAAAATAATAAAAAAGAAATATCAATTCAAAAATAACAAAATTTATTTGTATTATCTTACCACATGACAAAAATTCAAATTAACATTAAAAATTTCGTACACTGAAAAATTTTGTCGTTGATGTAGAAATTTAAAATACTGGATTTTTATGAAGTTATAACCAGGTTTAAATTGCAATTTATAATATTTATTGTATAAATTATTTAAATTATATGTCAAATTTTTATTCTAAAATGATGCTTACTGCATCAGATATCTCTCTCGAAACCATTAACTTTAAGTTAATGGTTTCGAGGGGGATAACTTTAAGTTAATGGTTTTGAGCAAATATCTGATTCAGTGACCTTTGCCCCCCCCCCTCTCACAAATAACTGAAAAGAACTTGAATATCGTACTTAGTTACACCTTTTTTTTTCAAATTAAAGACTGATAAACTGAGAAAAAAATGCTGTTTGCAGCGCCATCTATCAAAGATAAAAAAAAGTTTTAAATAAAATTTACATACTTTTTAATGTTCTATCCGAATCTGCAATAAAATATAGGGGGTTCTATTTAAGATTTCAAAGTTGTCCCCCGTTTCCGCTTCCCAAGGGGTCCAAGGGGGGCAAGGGTCTCTGCATCAGATGTCCCTCTCGAAACCATTTTCTTCTTATCCGGAACATTTTTTTTGTCCGATGCACGATTTTAAAGTTATTGCAAGTGGCGGATTAAAATGGGACACCCAGTATATATATATATATATATATATATATATATATATATATATATATATATATATATATATATATTAGAGCTGCGCGGACAAACGCGACAGAGCTATCTGCAATCAGTTCCCTTTTTCCCGTATTACAAGTTGCAGAAAGTACGAGATTGGCGCCCGATATCCGGAAATAAAAAGGAGAACCAAAATAAGGGCAACGAAACCGAGGTGTCGTTACAATATATATATATATATATATATATATATATATATATATATATATATATATATATATATGTATTTATATACCGGGTGTTCGTTCGTCAAGTTCGTATGGGCGTTTAACATGTAATTTCGATAAATTGCGATATACTACTTTCTCGAGTAAAATTCGAAGAAATACTTAGAATACTTTTCGATAGGACATAAAAGGTTCTATTATTACTACTTTGACTGCAAGGAAAAGTAGTAAAGCGTTTGGTACGGTGTCTGTAACATTTTCAAAAAAAAAAAAAAATTGTATAGAAATCCTTCATATAGCCTGTAGATGACGAATCTGAACTTAGTTTATGAGGGTGTATGTGTGTGCGTCGTCAGCTCGCTCGCTCGCTCGCTCGCTCGCTCGCTCGCTCACTCGGTCGTCAGTCAAAATTTTGTGATCGCAACTCCTCCTAGACGGTTCAACCGATTTTAATGAAATTTTCAGGATAAATTTGTCTAGTACCCAAGATGGTCATGTGGTTTTGTTTTTTTCCAGTGATGCCAACTTTCCGAGAAAAAAATTACTAAAGTTTTAAAAAATTCATATTGGCTACGTTATTTATCCGATTTTGATCAAATTTTCAGAAAAGATTTCCCTAATGCTCCCATTAATTACATAATTTTATTAATTTTCAGTGTTGCCAACTTTCCGAGAAAAAAATTACTAAAGTTTTAAAAATTTTATTATGGCCATGTTATTCAACCGATTTTACTCAAATTTTCACAAAAGATTGTCCTAGTATTCATGTAATTTATGTAATTTTAACAAAATACAGTGTTGCCAACTTTCCGAAAAAAAAATTAGTCAAATTTAAAAAAATTTATTTTGACCATTTTATTTAACCGATTTTAATCAAATATTTATAAAAGTTTTTTCTAGTGCCTAAATAAATTATGCAATTTTAACAAAATACAGTGTTGCCAACTTATCGAGAAAAAAAATCACAAAATTTTTAAAAAATTCATTGTGGCTACATTATTTATTCGATTTTCAGAAAAGTATCTCCTATTGCCCACATAAATTATAATATTATTAAAATACAGTGTTACCAACTTTCCGAGAAATGTCAAAGTAGTCTATATATGGGTTTACCCATATACTTCTAATCTTGTTTGGTTTTAGTTTCAATTTGCTAGCATGTGCCATTTGGGCGCTAGAATTTTTTGATGATTTTTTGGTTTTTATTTTTTTTTTCTCAAAAACTATGAGGTGTAGGAAAATAAGCATCACATGGAAAAATGCGGAATAATGAGTACGATAATTGAGTGAAAAAACCATTATTCTACGATGAATCGTTTAGTAGAAAAAAATTAAAAACTGAATTTTTGAAAATTTGACAAGGGGGGACCCTTGGGATTTTTTCAAAATAAGACTTTTTTCAAAATTTGCTCAAAAAAATCTGAAAAAATTCAGTAACATAGAGAAAAAAATTAGCTACATAATAGCTAAGTAACTTTTTTCTCTACCTCATTCTGGTTTGGCAGGAAAAATTATTGAAAATTCTAAAATGTTTTTCAGAATTTTTAATAATTTTTCCTGCAAAATCAGTATGAACTTTATAAAAATTGTTCGAAGTTACGACCAGCATTTTCGATACTCAAGTTGTAACGATGTACAGGCTGGGCAAATTTGGATGTTTTTATAGGGGAACTTGGAAACTATAAAAGATATGAAAAATGGACCGCGCATCCTCGATCGCTTTTTTTGAGAGAAACTCAATTATGAAAACAAAAATTAGCTATCGTCTTTTGTTTTCGAGTTATGGCGAAAAGTTCGCTTTTTCCGTATTTTGATAAATGGCGATATCTCGATGGTTTTTTAAATTAGATGAAAATAATTTTCACATTCTTAAGGCACTTTTTTAGTAGAATGAAATGGTTTTAACGGATATTATGAATCTACGTTAATTCTTGGGTTACAACATAAAGTTGTGTTTTTAACAATCGACTGCCAAAAAAAAAAATAAATTTCCGGACACTAGTTTATTAATAAAAAATGTTTCTTTATGTGCCCTCTATCATTTCTGAAAATTAGGAATAGTTATTCTGTTACACCCTGTATATATTTCAAATTATTAAACATAATACACATATTATATTTCTCTTAATAAAATAAAATTCTTAATTTACAAAATTATGATATGTTGCACAAAATTTGACAATTAATTAAAATGAATATAAACAAAAATATAATATAATATAATATATATATATATATATATATATATATATATATTCATTATTTAATAATAATATAAAATGCGTAATCGAAGAGAAATCTTGGAAAAAATAAGAAATTTATTGTGATAAAATTTATAAAATATTTAAAATCTTATTAGTAATAATTGTATAACAAAGTTTATTTAGTTAATGTGTGTGTACCTCGGTGTGTACATAGTATTAACACATCGTAGAAAATGGCAATATGTTATGTCGGTGTTGATCTTTTATGAACAATAACATTTAATTTTAAAATTTATCCGAAAATACACATTCTTGTTAAATATTGTATTATATGACAACATCATCAGAGTTTATAAGCAAATTTAACCATAACGCAAATAATTATTACTTAATCAAGTAAAAGTAATATTCATAATATACTTGTCAATTCGTTCAACACTGCACAATCACAAACTTTTTATAAAACTCTAAATAAAACAAAACATGAGGCGAAGTATGTACGTATTTTCTTTTAGAAAAACAACTAATAAACTGCGTATCGGGCTAGTGCTACACTAAATATTTACAAACTGTAAATGATTTTACTGATTTTGTCTATGATTTTAAGGATTTTACCATAATTTTATTAGGATTTTACCATGATTTTACCGATTTTACTATGATTTTACAGATTTTTATCAAGATTTTACGGATTTTACCATAATTTTACTAAGATTTTAAAAGATTTTAATAAATTTGTACACCAGATTTTACAAGTGTTTTCCCCTTCGTGTTTGACATTGTTGGAGCTATTGATGATATTGGCGTATTTTTATCAATACAAATAATTTCCAAAGGCAGATCATCATATATTGGTACATTTTAAGCTTACACAACGACTGCTCTGCCCCATATGGATAGAGCTCTGTCTTCTAGATCTGATATTATTATATCGGATGCTTGTCCGTCTCCTGGATTTAACAACAATAAAATAATGTAAAAAAATTTAACAATCTAATCTGTGATGATCATTTATAAAATAT
Organism: Clivina fossor; assembly: GCA_963966155.1. Classification (NCBI taxonomy): domain Eukaryota; kingdom Metazoa; phylum Arthropoda; class Insecta; order Coleoptera; family Carabidae; genus Clivina; species Clivina fossor. The sequence continues at coordinate 94,618 of CAWYQG010000123.1, forward strand.
CACTGAATAATGTAATTTACAGTTAATATAAAATATTCAAAACATTTCCTTCAAATTCAAATTTATATTGATTTCATGAAATTTTATTAATTAACATAACCTAAAATGACAACTCGTGTTTGAAAAAAATTTATTTAAAATTATCTGTATGTACCAAATCTTTATATTATTGTATATTATTATATTATATTTTTCTATTCTTATGTACCTGTCACATACCTGATGATGTCCATGATACAATGACCGATACGACTAATGAAAATAAAAATAAATAAATAAATCAATTATATAATTATATATTTTTATTAAATAATCCATTATTGCCTTGAAA
>CAWYQG010000126.1:0-147358 GCA_963966155.1 Clivina fossor
GACACTTTCCGGACATATGCAATGAAATTATTCGAAAGTTTGGAAGCTTTGGTAGTAAATTTATTTATTATTTATTGGTAAATTTGGGGCTTTCAGAATGTCAATTTTAATGATTTATTAATTAATTGATTAATTTAATAATAATAATTCCATTTAGTGATTTTAACATCTCTTTTAGTTGGGCAACTATAAAGTTAAATAAAATGTTAAATATTAATATTTAAATAAATATTTAATAGCGTAAGCGATATAGTTAATCTATGAACCAAAGATGAAAAACTATAAATATAATAATAAACAATGGCAGTATTAATTACTGTTTGATATAAAATTATTAATTATAAATTATTTTTATAACAATATTTATCTAGCATTTGCATATATTTATTAGTTTGACAGCTACCTTAATAGCGCGACATCGCCAATTTCCGATTGATACAAGTTATTTGTTGTTGTTGTTTGACATTATTTTTCAATTTATATATATTATACATACAATTTAATATACATTATATCAAATACAATACATTATATACAATTTATATACATTAGTTCTTCCAAAAATTGTATTTCTGTGTTAACATGTCGCATGTAAGTATAATATTATGATATTAAATAACCTACAATATTTAAATTTTACTATACAATTTTAGGATATAAGATCACGCGCAGGATTAGCATGGGTTGATAAATATAAACCTACAAGTCTTGAACATATAATCGGCCAACAGTGTGCGCGTAGCAATGTGACCAAATTAGTGAAATGGTTCAAGGATTGGGACTATAATCGAACACGTACGAATCCACGTCCAAATCCATATGCAGCGGAGGATGATGGATGTCGCTTTCGTGCAGCAATTCTTAGTGGTCCATCCGGAGTTGGAAAAACCCTATCGGCTGTACTAGTTTGCGAACATTTCGGCTACGATATCGTCGAATTTAATGCATCCGATTTGCGTGACAAACGGATGATACGTGAAAAAATCGCACATATAATCAACACAACTTCACTGGCTAACTATTGCCGCCACGATGGGCAAGCAGTTACAAAACGTCACGTTCTACTTCTGGACGAAATTGATGGCATTGAAGATCAGGACGAAATCAAAGAGCTTATCGCACTTATCAAACGCTCTCAGATACCAATTATTTGCATATGTAACGATCGTCAGCACCCGAAAATTCGTACGCTAGCGAATGATTGCTTCGATTTGCCTTTCGCTAAGCCACACGTCGAACAGATTCACGAAGCTATAATGTCGATATGTTCGAAAGAAGATTTGATAATCGACGTTAACGAAATTACCGAATTAATTAAAACAACCGGACAAGATGTTCGACAAACGATTAATCTACTGGAATTATACGCGATAGATCGGACATCGAATCCGAAAGCAATAATTCCGAAAGATATTCGATTAGAAGCGTGGGAAGTGGTAGATAAAGTATTCTCAGCCGAGGCACACGAAACGATGAGTTTAGCCGATAAAAGTAAATTGTTCTTCTACGATTACAGCATCGGTCCGTTGCTTGTGCAGGAGAACTATTTGAAAGTGATCCCGCGTAACGGTGATCGTTTGGAATGTGTTGCTGTAGCTGCTGATGCAATTAGCCTTGGAGATGTTATCGATGCGAAAATACGCTCATCACAGAATTGGTCACAGCTGGAAATGCAAGGAATATATAGTTCAGTATTACCCGGTCATTACCTATCCGGTCATATTGACGGAGATATCGATTATTCCGGCTGGCTTGATCAAAATGCGAAAGCGAATCGATTCAATCGGATGTTAAATGGAATATACGTGCATAGCCGGACGACAAGTATATCCGGTGATCGTACGGCAATAAGTTTGGATTATGCGCCACATTTACGGAACGCTATCGTCGATCCATTGGCACGTAATGGCACCGTTGGTATATGTAAAGCTGTCGATGTGATGTTTTCGTATCGTTTATTACGCGACGATTTTACGAATTTAGTTGAGCTTACAAAATGGCCACGCATTAATGATCGATTTCGTCGGATCGAAAGCGTTACTGATCCATTTTGTCGAGTCGATTCGAAAGTAAAGGGGGCATTTACGCGTGCTTATAACAAAAAATGTCCCACTTTGCCCTATGCACCGCCAACGGCTGCTTCAAAACGTACAGCAACTGTTAACGATGATAATAATGGATTAGATGATTATTATAATGATGCTAATGATCTACATAATGAAGATGATGATGATATTAAGAATGATGTAATGATTAAGGTTTCTACATCGAAAAAGCAGGCATCATCGCAAATCACCAAAGCTATGATACAGATAAAACTATAATGATTTGCTCTTATTTTAAATTTACATATTTCTTTTTTGATTTTATTTTTGTTAAAATAACGTTTATTTTTATTTAATATGTATTGGATTGTACCAAAGTGAACCAAAAATAAAAAACTAAAACGCAGTCGAATTTAAATGTCTGATCAATATAAACTCATATATGCTATTCTTTAATTAATTAATTAATACATGAACAGATTATGAACGAAATTGTACATTGTATATAATTATTTTAAAAGTATATAATTTGTTTTATAAACATGGGTAATACAGAAAGTAATGTAACTAGTTGGGGTAAAGAAACAATCAGATTCTATCACTCAAGCTATATATATAAATTGGCTGATTTAAAAGGTAAATAATATATATAATAATGAAATTTTAACCGTATATTAATAATTATTAAGAAAAACAAATATTTCTACTAGTTTTTAATATTTAATTAACGAGACAAAAGTTGAACCATTTTTACCGGGAAGTTTGTTGAATGCTACATCGATTCATGCGGATCTTGCAAAACGATTATCACGTTTCTATCCGAAACTAATCAACGATATTTATATGTCAGATGAATATTACGGTATATATTTTCAAGTACAACACAGTAATGGTTCTTCAGTTTCAAAATTGGATAATGCACATTATATTGAATTATTTTTATTTTTTTTTTGTTGCAAACTAAAACTATTTTAATAGGTGAAAGTGTATTACATATATAGCAATTTGTAAATGAAGATCCATCGACGGTAAAACTTTAAGGTTATTTGCTCATGCTTTATATAAACACAAATGTCAAATTTCGGAAAAGTTTCTTGACAACTTAACAGAAATTAAATAAACTAAGCAGTTTTGTTTGTGTCTGCAAATCATCTGCAATTGTTAAATATTTTACAGTGTATTGATATTAATTTGTATATTGTTTTTCCATTTTCCTAAATTTATCCTTGGTTTTTCGTGACTTTGTTTATTCCGGAAGGTACTAGCGTTATGGAAAATAGATGTTTGTGATGACGAATGGAGTTGATTAATTTCAGTGAAAATTGAATGGCAAGTGACTGATATTAACAAAGATTGTACGGAGATGAAACTTCGAAGACTGCTGGATAATGAAAAACAGGATTTTATTGAAAATATAACTAAAGAAAATGAAATAGCTTTTATGTTTAAAGAAGTGTTAAGTACTTATTTACTGGTTTATTATAAGATTAATCTATGCGCAATTAGTTCATTAAGATAATATGATCATCAATAAAAATATTACCAAATTGATTTTCAAGACAATTTTCTTTAAAGACTGAGCTGTGTTTTTTTAATTATACATAACTTTGGAATTGGATCCAGAAAGCAAGATCACTTTATCTCTTTTTTAAATTAATTGTTGTTATATTGTTTCGTTTTATGCAGATGCATGTGTTTCATATAAATAAAATATATATCACAAAATATTCCAAATTTAATAAATATAAAACTATATGAAGCGATTTTGAACCTTATGTACTGAACATATATGAACTATTTTCGCATACATCAACGACTTGCAAAGATTCTAACAAATTTAAAATATATACGCATGCGCGGTTAAAACAGTTGGTTGTGGGTTTTGATTAAATCCTAAAACTTTTATTATTATATTTATATTATATTATATAAAAATAATAAATAATTAATTCGATAAAAATTCATATTAAATAAAATATAATATCGCAAAGTATTCTAATAATTTCAATAAATTAACATTCGCGTATGCTCAGTTTGAACAGTTAGTTGGTTTTTGATTAAATCCTAAAACTTTTATTATTATAATATTTATATTATATTATATAATAATAATAAATAATTAATTCGATAAAAATTCATATTAAATAAAATATAATATCGCAAAGTATTCTAATAATTTTAATAAATTTAACATTCGCGCATGCGCAGTTTGAACGTTGGTTGGTTTTTGATTAAATCCTAAAACTTTTATTATTATAATATTTATATTCTGCATATTGATTTATTTTTGAATATAATTTTAATTATGTTCCACTAGATACTTTTCTCAAATAACAAGAATATTTTTCTGAATTGTATGTATGTGTATCTTCACATAGCTATAATAAAATCTATAAAACAATTTTTGAAGTTCCGATATAGCATAAATCATTCAGAAAATTTTATATTCACATTAACACACAGAAATAATTTTTTTTAAATTAATATTTATTGTTGATATATATAAAAATACATATATAAAAATATATAAAACTTCGGAGAAATACTTTTTGATAGACAATAAAAAGTTCTATAATTTGGTTTTAGTTTTAATTTGCTAGCATGTGCCGTTTGGGCGCTAGAATATTTTTTGGATTTTTTGGTTTTTATTTTTTTCTCAAAAACTATGAGGTCTAGGAAAATAAGCATGACATGGAAAAATGCGGAATAATGAGTACAATAATTGAGTGAAGAAACCATTCTACGATGCATCGTTTAGTAGAAAAAAAAATTAAAAACTGAATTATTGAAAATTTAACAAGGGGGGACCCTCGGGATTTTTTCAAAATAAGACTTTTTTCAAAATTTGCTAAAAAAAATCTGAAAAAATTTAATAAAATAGAGAAAAAATTTAGCTACATAATTGCTAAGTAACTTTTTTTTCTATCTCATACTGATTTTGCAGAAAAAATTATTGAAAATTCTAAAAAACATTTTGGAATTTTTAATAATTTTTTCTGCCAAACCAGAATGAGGTAAAGAAAAAAGTTACTTAGCTATTATGTAGCTAAATTTTTGCTCTATTTTACTGAATTTTTTCCGATTGTTTTGAGCAAATTTTGAAAAAAGTCTTATTTTAAAAAAATAATAAAATTGTCGAAAAAAACGGTTTTACATAATAGATGATAAATTGTCACCGATTTACAGTCATTATATCTGAAAAGTAGTTCTGGTCAGTATGACTGGGAAGCGGAAAAGATGAGGTGAATCATTTTTTAGGCTCTAAATCACAAACATTTTTATTTTGCTTGTTGAAATCAAATTAGTCGGTTTTATTAATTTTTTTATTAAAATATAAGTAATAATTATAAGTCATTTTATAATATTGAGAATTTAAGAATTTATAATAATAATTATATAATAATAACTTTCGGCCAGTGCTTGAAGTCGAATGCATCGCGCGGTAAATTATGGAATGCGCATGCAATGGATTTTAATCCGGCCCAATTCAGTACAATCAGCGATGGATTTATAATCAACCTGGCGAATATTATATTGCGATTGTGTCAGCCATTTTGTTCGAGTATTAGCAGTGGAAAGATTATGAAAGTGGATCCGACTTATTGTGCTGTACCGGTAAGTTTTATTGGTTTTGGAAATTTTATCTTAAAAGTTTAACCCCCATATGCATAAACATTCGTTAAAAATAACGGTCCGTTATTCTTGGATTCCGTAAGAAATCTTTCTATGTATATTGCAACGAAATTCTTACGAAATCGAGGAATTTTCAGTTTAACGAAGCGTTATATATTTAATGAACGTTTATGCAAAATTTGATCAAATTTGATTTACATATAGCGCTAAACATTTAAATTTGAATTTACCGCGATGTTATAGTTGCGTGCTAGGTGGCATGATGGTGGTTCCTGGTCGGTAATACAGTGTGTGTGTCAGAGAGAGTGAAGCAAGCTGGCGAGGTGTGCGTTTAATGGCGCGACATGTTAAATTTCACTACAACAATAAATCAACTAATATCTTATGTCTAGTGTTTTATTTCTTGGCCATCACTTACTACAGCTTCAGAAGTGGGATTATAAGAATTCAATCACCACGTTTATTTGTGTGTATTAGGGGAAATAGTGAAATTAACTCGAACCTTAGAACTGTGGATTAAACACGTGGTAGAAAAGGATAGTGAGATATGAATACTAGTGAGTGCGAGAGAGCACGATAGTGACGCGCTGTTTTGCCAACGATTTTATAAGTTTTATTTCTGATTATTTATTATGGGGGATGAACAGAATACAGTAACATTGATCGATATACCCGAGATCGCGAATAATATTAAAACTTCTCCAGCATCGGTAATTAAAGCATTACATAAGTTTATATTCGGAGTGACTGGCGATCGTTTAAATCGAAGCCGGTTACGTAAGTTTTCGGGATTTGAATTCGCTTCGGATTCTGAAGAATTCACACAGAAGGTTGAGTGGACAGTTCAAAATTGCTCTGTCGGTGATTTAACAGCCAGTTGTAATCTTTTACGAATAGACTATACGGGTACTCCTAAGGAAATCGCGCAAAGATTGTGTGAACATCTGACCAATTTAGATTTATTACAAGGTCGCCCCAGTGACGAAGACGTCGACACTGAAGACCCCGATGACGAAATCGACGAGGATCAAGATGAAATACGAAGTTCCGTAAGTCAACAACTTGTCAATACTAATGCCACTATAAGTTTTAGAGATATTGAAGACACAATTCGATTGTTCGATGGTAATAACTATCCTGTTAAATTATGGGTGACCGAATTTGAGGATAATGCAATTTTGATGGGCTGGAATGAGCTACAGAAATTTATTTTTGCAAAGAAACGCCTAAGTGGATTAGCTAAACTATTTATTCAGAGTGAACGGGACATCCGATCGTGGAAACTCTTACAACAAAAACTTATTGAAGAATTCTCGTCAAAAACAACTAGCGCACAATTACATAAAATGTTACAAGATAGAATAATGAAACGCGATGAGTCGGTGCAAGAATATTTCTTACATATGCGAGAATTAGCTTCAAGGGGAAGTATTGAAACGGATGCTGTTATACAATATGTTATTGACGGTATAACCGACGACCCGAATCGAAAAAGTATTTTGTATGGTGCACGTAACTTCAGAGAATTTAAGGACAAGTTAGAAATCTATACAAAGATTCGCGCATCATTCCATTCTTCATGGAAACGAACTTCGTCCGTTCCAAGCATTAGTCGATCGCAAGGAATTGATCGAAATGAAACAAGTAAGAAGCAGATGCCTGCCGAAGAAAAATCGAAGACCGACACTAACCATGTAAGATGTTTTAACTGTAATAATTTAGGTCATGTTGCAGCTTCTTGTCCCCGACCACGAAGGCCCAGAGGATCCTGTTATGGTTGTGGATCCACCGCACATTTGAAAAGAGACTGTAAACAAAATGGCAGAGAAGCACGTGGCTCCGCACCTGCTGACAATGATGGTCGTCAAACCGGTGAAACAAGTAATGCCTTCCATCTTATAGAATCTGCTCCAACTGTTGTGTTACCAGTTCCGAGTTATACGGTGTTACTTCAACTGGAACAAAGTGAGATATGTGCAACGCTAGATACAGGTAGCCCCATATCCCTTTTATTAGAAAGTAAGGTGCCCAAAAATGTGAATTTGAATACAAATGTAAAATCTCATAATTTTGAAGGTGTCAACAGTAGCAAAATTATTATATTAGGTCAATTAAAGTTAACTGTAATGATTAATGATATAGAATTATTAGTAAATTTCTATGTTGTACCAGATTGTACTATGAGTTGTTCCTGTCTATTAGGTAGAGATTTTATTATCCGAAACGACATTCAAATAAATTTTAGTAATACTGTTGAAATAATCAAAAAACCTGTTGTTAACATTATTGATAATTCGTGGGATAATGAGATTCTACATATTGCGACAGAAAATAATAACACAGTAAATTTAAACATTAATGAGAAAATTGATGTTCAATCAGGTGGTAAGGTTTGTGAGATAGTTAAAAAATATTATTTTGATGTTGAAAGACCAAACGAACCACAAACGAGTTTAGAAATGGAATTAATTTTAAAAAATAACTTCAAACCTTTTTATTTCAATCCTAGACGCTTGTCATATCAAGAAAAGGAAGCTCTTAAAGAAATTATAAATGATCTTTTAGCTAGGAAAATAATTCGACCGAGTAAATCACAGTTTGCTAGTCCGATTGTGTTGGTTTCTAAGAAATCAGGTGAATATAGAATGGCAGTCGATTACCGAGAACTAAATAAAATGACACAACGCGACATATTTCCGTTGCCAAGAATCGATGATCATATAGATAGATTAAAAGATAAAATATATTACACTCGTTTAGATTTAAAAGACGCGTTTTATCACGTTCGAATAAAAGAGAATTCAATACCTTTTACTTCTTTCTCCACGCATTTAGGACAATATGAATACGTAAGATTACCTTTCGGATTGTCTAACGGTCCTTCATTCTTCACTCGCTATATTTATGCTGCATTTCGTAAATTATTAGACGAAGAAAAAATATTAATTTATTTAGATGACATTTTAATAGCGACTGAAACTATAGATGATAATTTAAACATTTTAAAAGAAGTATTATTAACTTTGACGCGAAATCATTTAGAACTAAAATGGGTTAAATGTGCATTTCTGTTAACGCAAGTTGATTATTTGGGGTATCGTATTGATGCCAGCGGAATTCGTCCAAATCCAGAAAACATTGAAGCCGTGACACAGTATTCAATTCCTAGAAGTTTTCGCGAATTGCATAGTTTTTTAGGATTAATATCGTATTTCCGTAAATTTATAAAAAATTTCGCAACTTTAGCCAAACCGTTATATGATTTATTAAACTCTAAAACCGACTTTCAGTGGAATAATGAATGTTCAAATTGCTTTGAATATCTAAAACGCATTTTGATTAATGAGCCAGTTTTAGCTGTTTATTCTCATACGACCGATACCGAGTTACATTGTGACGCGAGTAAGCACGGTTATGGATCTGTTCTGATGCAAAAACAAACCGATGGTAAATTTCATCCTGTTTGTTATTTCAGTAAACGTACTTCAAAAGCTGAAGCAAACTATCATAGTTTTGAGCTAGAAACTTTAGCAATAATTTATTCTTTAGAACGTTTTAGAATTTATCTACAAGGAATTCCATTTAAAATCGTAACTGATTGTAATAGCCTTAAACTAACGTTAGAACGCAAGGAAATCAATCCGCGAATTTTACGTTGGTCGTTAATTTTGAGGAATTACAATTATACTTTGGAACATAGATCGGCGGAACGTATGCAGCATGCGGATGCGTTAAGTAGACAATTTGCAGTACTTGTTATTACGGAAAATAGCTTTGAGCGAAATTTAGCTATCTTACAGAATTTGGATCTTGATATTGTCAAAATTAAGAACGATTTAGAACATCGAGAAGATAAAAATTTTGAATTGCAAAACGGATTAGTTTATCGGAAAACAAAAAACAAATTATTATTTTATGTACCGAAATCAATGATAAATAATGTTATTAATGTTGCCCATGACGAGATCGCTCATCAAGGAACAAATAAAACCGTAGAATATCTCATGCGTGTTTATTGGTTCCCTGATATTAAGAGAAAAGTGCAAAATTATATTTCTCAATGTTTGAAATGCATTACTTATTCTACAATAGCTAATAAAGGTGAAGGTAGATTACATTGTCATGATAAAGGAAAACAACCATTTTATTGTCTTCATGTAGATCATTATGGTCCCTTAGAAAAAACGAATCATCGTTATAAATACATTTTTGAGGTTATAGATTCTTTTACTAAATTTGTTAAACTTTATGCCACAACTAGTACTAAAGTCGATGAAGTAATTACGCATTTAAAAAGTTATTTTAACCATTATAGTAAACCGAGGAAAATTATTTCGGATAGAGGTAGTTCGTTTATGTCCGACAAATTTAAAGAATTCTTAAACAATGAAAATATTCAGCATATTGCTATTGCTAGTGCAACCCCACATGCTAATGGTCAAATCGAAAGAATAAATCGAAGTCTGACGCCAATGTTAAGTAAATTATCTAACAGTTTATCCACATGGAATACCACTTTAAGCGATATAGAGTACGCGTTAAATAACACTATAAACCGTTCGATTGGAACAACCCCCGCACAACTCTTATTCGGAATAAACCAGATCGGTAAAATTAAAGATGATTTAAGCCAAGCTTTATTAGACCAACAAGACGTTGATCGTGATTTAATTCAAATGCGGGATGATGCTTCTAAACAAATACAATATACTGCTAATCGTAATAAAAATTATTATGATCAACATCACAAACAGCCGTATGAATATAAAATTGGAGATTATGTTATGATCAAAAATGTCGATGTTACTCCAGGAGTGAATAAAAAATTATTGCCGAAATACCGTGGTCCTTATGTAATTAGAAAAGTTCTAGACAATGATTGTTATGTAATTACGGATCCTGAAGAACATCAGTTGACTCAAAAACCATTCGAAGGAATATGTTCTCCGGAAAACATGAAACTTTGGAAGGAACATATTTAATCGAATTCAAATTGTTATGAATATATTTTACTTTAGTTATGTTACTTATTATCTTATGTATAACTTATGGTTAAGAAAATTATGTCAACCAATCTTATGTATAACTTATGGTTAAGAAAAAAATTATGACCAACCTTATGTATTTTAAGATTTTATGAATCATTTATGAACTTATGTCTTTATCAACAAATTTATGTATTTATGTATACTTAGATTATTTATGTACTTATGTCTTAACAACCGAATTCGTGTATTAGTTATGTGTGAACCATTTATGTTAAGTGTTCCAATGATATACGAATTTTGTTGTTAACCTACAGATGATTAGGGGCAATCATTGTGTCAGGAAGGCCGAACTATAGCGCTAAACATTTAAATTTGAATTTACCGCGATGTTATAGTTGCGTGCTAGGTGGCATGATGGTGGTTCCTGGTCGGTAATACAGTGTGTGTGTCAGAGAGAGTGAAGCAAGCTGGCGAGGTGTGCGTTTAATGGCGCGACATGTTAAATTTCACTACAACAATAAATCAACTAATATCTTATGTCTAGTGTTTTATTTCTTGGCCATCACTTACTACATACAATAACTTATTTTTAAATTCGATTATTATTCAACTTATCTGTTTATGATAACATAAAAAACTAATATATATACCGGGTGTTCGTTCGTTAAGTTCGTATGGGCGTTTAACATGCAATTTCGATAATTTGCGATATACTTCTTTCTCGAGTTAAATTTGGAGAAATACTTAGAATACTTTTTGATAGAGCATAAAAAGTTCTATAATTTGGTTTTAGTTTTAATTTGCTAGCATGTGCCGTTTGGGCGCTAGAATTTTTTTTAGATTTTTTTGTTTTTATTTTTTTCTCAAAAACTATGAGGTCTAGGAAAATAAGCATAATATGGATAAATTTGGAATAATGAGTACAATAATCGAGTGAAGAAACCATTATTCTACGATGCATTGTTTAGTAGAAAAAAATTAAAAACTGAATTTTTGAAAATTTGACCTTTGGGATTTTTTTCGAAATAAAACTTTTTTCAAAATTTGCTCAAAAAAATTTGAAAAAATTCAGTAAAATAAAGGTAAAACTTAGCTATATAATAGCTAAGTAACTTTTTTCTCTACCTCATTGTGGTTTGGCAGGAAAAATTATTGAAAATTCTGAAATTTGTTTCAGAATTTTCAATAATTTTTCTTACTAAATCAGTATGAGTTAGAGAAAAAAGTTACTTAGCTATTATGTAGCTATTTTTTTTTTCTCTGTTTTACTGAATTTTTTCAGATTTTTTTGAGTAAATTTTTGGAAAAAGTTATATTTTGAACAAATTCAAAATAAGATATTTCGATTCCGAATATTTGCAAATATTAACATATTGATCAATTCTGAACCGAAGTTCGGTCTTCTCGCTATATTTCTAATAAAACAAAACAAATATTGTTTGTTTAGGCGAATGAATGTGAGAAAAAAGAAGTTCATATGTTTCAATTGGATTCCGAAACATGTCTAATACCAACATCAACCGACGAAGATGGTTCTAATAGTAATAGTGAAATATCTGCTAAACGTGCAACTGCAGATTCCTATAATTTTTTAACCGAATGTTTTTATTTGGCGCATAAATCATTGGATTTAGGTTTTCGGGTTTCGGTTGATCATCTCGTTCGCATGAATCAGGTATGGAATAGACATTCTTTTCTTATTTTACATACATATATACATACATACACAATCACACCATGTACTCAAAAGGGTGTGGCACAAACTCTTTTCATCATCCCGAAATCAGTTACCTTCAAACATTCCTATCCAAACAAGCAACTTTCGCTTCATCCACATTCATAATTCCTCTCTCATATATGCTCACTTTTATTGCTACTACTTGGAAACTTTTGCTCACGCAAGCCATTCTTTCAATCATACCACTTCAACTACTCATCTGAGTGATCCACTGGACAAATGTATACCATTAAAATTATTCAAATAAATCTTTTTAACCAAACGTTTATTAGACGCATTCGCTCAACATGTTCGAACCATCTTAACTGACTAACACCAACTTTTGCTACAACATTTTTTTCAATTTTTTTATGTATCAATGTTTTATTTAACTTAACAACTCTGATTTGTCGAAATTTCCTCTTTAGCCTGTTTTTAATCTCGAATGAGAAATCCAAAAAAAAAAAAAATAATATCAAACCAGGAATATTTTGAATTTTACAATCGACAAAGTTGTTAATAAAATAAAACGGCGTTAGGTTTTCGTTCTGTATTAAAATTTATTGATATTCAACGTACTTAACGTTAGTTCACACGGTTTTAATTAGGTACTATATTCAGACACGTAGCTCAAATACAAAACATGTTGAAGTTAATGTTGAATTTATTCGTTTAATACAACTTATTTATATTGTAACTGACTGTTTGGAAAATTACATAATCAATGTTGAATTAATAATTCAATTATTAATTTAATATTATTAATTGATTTATATAAAATAAAAAACGATCTTAAAGGTACCCCAAAAAAATACCTGAGATATAATATCCTATGTAGAATAATATATATTTTTTGAATTTTTTCATATTTATAATTTGGTAAAAAAAAAGCAAAAAATATGTTTTTTTTGTAAAAAAAAATTTTTTTCTCTATTTTCCAAATTAAAAAAAAAATTCAAAAAAAATCTATATTATAGGATATTATAGCTTTGTTCGCGGAACACATCCCGAACTAGTTCCGAACAAGTACGCATGCGTGTTTTAATTTTGAGCGTTCACAAAGGCTCAAAATCGTACGGCAAAATGTTACTGCGCATGCGAACTTGTTCGGAACTAGTTCGGGATATGTTCCGCGAACAAAGCTATTATCTCAGGTATTTTTTCGGTACCTTTAAGATCATTTTTTATTTTATATAAATCAATTAATTAATAATATTAAATTAATTATTGAATTATTAATTGAACATTGATTATGTAATTTTCCGAAAAGTCAGTTACATTAAGTATAATTTGTATTAAACGAATAAATTCAATATTAACTTCAACATGTTTTGTATTTGAGCTACACCTGTCTGAATATAGCAATTAGAACCGTGTGAATTGACGTTAATGAGTTCCGAAAGATGTTTCACTCAGTGTGTTACGAGTTGTTAATGTTATTTTGAGCTGTATATTTTTGGATTTTTCTAGGATATTGGACAAATTCAGCGAGCATACAATGATGCGGTGAATCAATCAGCTGGTAATAGTATGATGTTTTAGATACGATTAAACAAAGATTGGAAGATTCTATGACGAAGTAATTTTTTCCCCATTTATATACATATACAGGCTTGTTCGTTCTCGCCAGGTTGATATAGGGCAATAACATGGGATATTGATAATATGCAGAATACTTCTTTCTGAAGTAAAATTCGGAAAAATACTTAGAATACTTTTCGATGGGGAAGAAAAGTTACATAATCTGGCTTTAGTTTTAATTTGTAGCATAAGCCGTTTGGGCGCTAGAATTTTTTTTAAAATGTTTTTAGAATTTTCAATAATTTTCCTGCTAAATCAGTATGAGTTAGAGGAAAAAGTTACTTAGCTATTATGTAGCAATTTTTTTTCTCTATTTTACTGAATTTTTTAAAATGTATAATAAATGAAAAATTTAATTGCTTTTTTGAAAAGGGAATTCACAGGTTTCTATATATTAAATTAACTTTATTTTTCATAATAATTTATATTAAAGTTATTTAAACTTGCTGTTTATGTGTTGTATTTTATACTATAAATTAATTTTTTTATATAATAAATATTTTTTCTTTTTAATTATAAATATTTCTTTAAAACAAAAATAATTTTTAATTATTTATTATTTATCGTAATGTCTATATTCAAAATCAATTTATGTATTAAAAATTCTGAATTATATGGTAATCATACTTAATAATAATAATTTTATTATTATAATTTTAATTTTTGAAAATGTTACGGACATCGTACCGAGACCTATACTACTTTTTCCTTGCGGTCAAAGTGGTAACTATTGTAACTGTAAAAATAATTTTGAATATTCAGTAAATATTGACTAAAATATTTTAAACAAAATTTAAAACAATTGCTTCATAACGTGTGAACTGTCATAATATAATCCATATTTCATTGCAGTCTGATTTAATTTTGGCGTGTTTTATTTAATATTATATAAAATTGTAATCAGATTATAAATAAACTAATTGAAAAATGTCGATGTTTAATTTAAACGATTTAACGAAAGCGTTAGAAAGTGCGTCTTTACCAAAAAAGGAAAATGCCGGTTTAAGTTTTGAAGAAAAAAAAATTAAATTAAATACGGCCGACGACGGTATAAATAAGTTTGTATTAATAAATAATAACGAGTATTAATGTTTATTGTATTTACTTTACAGCAAAGCCAATTGTAGATGCAATTTTAGCATGTAAAGAGTTAGGTTATTTAAATCTTGCTGGTAACATTTTGGGAGTTGATGCAGCCGAGGCACTTTCAAAGGCTCTTGAAAAACACCCGGAATTTAAACGTGCACTATGGAAAGATATTTTTACTGGAAGATCAAAGGAAGAGATTCCTAATGCTTTGGTAAGTTTTTCATTCAATTTTCATTAATTTTATCACTATTACGTATGTTGGCCCTTTGATCGTTACCATTTCAAAATGAAATTGCCCTATAAGCTATAATAATTACTAAATTGTAAATATAAACTATTTTTTAAAGCAATAAATATATGCAACAGTTTACTATTTTTAAATATTTATATGCTTAATGTATAATGTTTATTTGTTATAAATATATTCCTTCGCTCACGCAAAACATTTTCAATTATTCATTGGACGTCCACTGGCAAACATATACCATCATTTACATTTGTTCTATTACAAATTATAATATTGTATTTTCTTTCTAATATAGCAACATCTCGGTAATGGCCTAATAACAGCAAATGCCCGTTTAACCGAATTAGATTTAAGTGACAATGCGTTTGGTCCGATTGGTGTGAAAGGTCTCGCATCATTGTTACGAAGTCGGGCTTGTTACGCATTACAAGAGCTACGATTGAACAACAATGGCTTGGGAATTGGCGGTGGAAAATTATTAGCGGCTGCATTATTAGATTGTTTTAATAGTAGTAAAGCCGAGGGCAGTCCACTGGCGCTGAAAGTTTTTATCGCTGGAAGAAATCGTTTAGAAAATGAAGGTGCGAAGGCCTTCGCCCAAGTTTTCGAGGTTTGTTTATTTATTTATTTAATCTTTTTTGATTGAATTATTAAGTTATTTCAGAAACGACACAAGTTATTAGATTATAGTATTTTTATTTTATGCTTAAATCGCCATTAATTTATTTTGATAAACTAATTAAATCATTAGTTAATTTTTAAATGAAGAAAACTACATTGACCTTGCCGGGAGATTTAAACCCGGAACCTTTTTCTTTTGCGGCAACTGTGCCACAAAATCACAACGACAAGATACGACACTGTAAAAATATTCACACGTGTCGTTTCTGGAATAATCGTTGTTAATTATATTTTTATTATTTAAATTATTGTATTAATTAATTACATAATTTTAATGAGATATATAACGCGATATATAATTATATATATATATATATATATATATATATATATATATATATATATATATATATATATCTTAAAACAGACAATTGGAACCTTTGAAGAAATTGCAATGCCACAAAATGGCATATACCATGTGGGAATAACGGCATTATCGGAGAGTTTCGCTAAAAATACCAACCTACAAGTGCTTAACTTAAACGATAATAATATTGGACCGAAGGGCTCTAAATCATTGGCAAATGCATTAGAAAATTTGACTCAACTTCGTGTATTAAATCTGGGCGATTGTTTATTGAAAACAAAAGGTGCTGAATTATTAACGCTGGCGATCACCCGATCACATCAACTACTCGAAGAGATCAATTTCGAAGCGAATGAAATAAAATCTAGCGGTGGTATAGCCCTGGCTGTTGCTGTTGTAAACAAACCAAATTTACAGTCCTTGAAGATCGACGGAAATCAATTTGGTAAGTTGTTGAATAAGTGCAAAGTTTTCGTTTTTGAGAAGGGTGATTTGAATGAATGTGTAACTGTAACTCATTAAATAACTCGTATTTTTCTCAACGATTTTAATCGCAAACAAAATGAATTGTATCCCCCTATTCACAGGCAGTGTAGCAATCGATGAAATTCGTCAAGTGCTAAGCGATGCGGGTCACGCGGATGCGCTGTGCGAATTTGAAGATGACGAATCTGAGGGTAGCGATGAGGATGACGACGATGATGAAGAGAATGAAGATATAGAGGAGGAGGAATAAAAATAATTGTTTCGTTATAAATTTGATAACTGTTGTAACCATAGTGACATCTATGAACACGTATGTTTATTTATATAATTTTGTTGTCATTTAATGTAATAATATGGAATTATGATTACAGAAAATGTACTGAAATATTATATAATTTATGTATGTAAAATCACAAATAAAATTAAATATGTTTCTCGATTAATGAGGTTATGTAACTTTGTGTATGATGACAGCTGCATGGTTAATTATTTACTGTCCTAAATTAAAAAGATAGCAGTGTTTGTGTCTGTGTAACATTACCGGTAACTAAAAGAATTAAATTAAATAAATATAATACAAGCAAATAAAACAAAGATTAGACTGTATTGGACTTTGATATTTTGACGTTGACATTTCAAAACAGGCAGAAGTTTCAAGTTAAATTCTCATGTTACGTTTAGTTATGCAAAATCGTAGCATTACCATGTGCACTCCTTATCACTAAAATAGTTTTATTATTACTATTAATTATATCAAGCCTAGATTAAATAATTAAGCCTAGATTAAACAAAAGCAATTATACGTTTCAGTACGCAAATGTGATAGTGATAAAACAGACGTAAAATTTATAAATTACTTTTCTTAGCAGTATTATTTTTTTTTAATAAATTAAATATCTTTATATTTACATAATTCGTACAAAAAATTTAATATGTAAAGTGTATTTTTAAAGACTGTATAAGTGTAACACGTTTATAAATATAGGTTAGGTTACAAGTTACATAAAATTGTTCGTATTTAAAGCATTTGTACTAGCCAAAATGATTCCAAAAATTAATAAGGAATTATTGCCCATGAAGGGGCATTATTTATTTTTCAACGGAGGTAAGTTGAATATTATATTCTATTTTCATAATTTTCCGGAATGTAAGTTTTCTTTGAATATTAAAATGTACAATAATTAAATATATAACATCTATTTTATAAAAATAATATTTTAATATATATTATGAGATATATATTGATATTTATTAAATCAAAGTTTTGATTTTGTATTTTTCCAAAAATATATCTAACCACATTTTTTTTATCGCTTCATAATTTAAAAATATTTCAAAACTCACGAATTATTTTGAATTAGTAATGTTTAAATTACCGGTGAGTTATAGCGGAAATATTACCATACCAAAAAAAAAATGAAAATGAAAAATATACTGAATATTATGCCCGTGTCCCACTGTAAAAATTTTTATAAAAACTTTTTATAAAAATTTTTATAAAAACGGTATGACGTCACCCACCATAAAAATTATTTTAAGGTATGTCCCACTGTAAATTTTTTGGTAAAAATTTTTATAAAAATCTGATCAGCTGTTTGATGAAATACTGAAAAGTGAGGTTGATGTTGTGAGATTGGTGTTTATAAGGTTGGTGCTTAAAACTTGAAAAACTTTTGAAAAAGTGTGCTATTTTATTATTTTTTATCATGGAAAGTTTAAATACAAACCAGAATTTACTAGTGAGTGCGATTATCATAGGTTTAATTGGATATGTTTTGGTTAGAAGTTTCGCGCGGCAATTCAAATCCCTAGAAGTTTGACTGCCGTGCAACATCCAATCAAATGCTTATTTTCGTCAAAATTATAGTAACTGTTCTAACATCCAATCAAATGCTTATTTTCGTCAAAATTATAGAAACGGTTCTATCTCAGAAGTTTTTATAAAAACATTTTACGTGACGTCATTAAAATAGAGACACCATAAAAATATTTTACCGTGACGTTATTTTTATAAAACTACGCGCTGTCACACTGTAAAAATTCTTTTTATAAAAATTTTTATAAAAATTTTTACAGTGGGACACGGGCATAACTGAAATTAATTAAAAATATTTCAAAATTTCCACGAATTATTTTGAATTAGTAATGTTTAAATTATCGGTGAGTTATAGTGGAAATATTACCGTAACAAAAAAATGAATATGAAAAATATACTGAATATTACTGATTTTTCTTTTGGTATCAAATACATGATATAATAATACTTATCATTATTTATTGCCAAAAACAAAAATAAAGTTATAAGAATTTATCTTGTATTTGTATTATGTAAATGAAAATAATAAGTGTATAAATATATTGAAAAATACTAGTTTGTGTATTAAGAAAAGATTAGATTTATAATTTAAAATAATATTCTCGCAAAGTGGGAATGGAGCTAGTCGAATGTGGTTTGATTTTATAAGCTAGTTTTTCGACTAGCTAAAATACAGGATTAGAAGTATATGGGTAAACCCATATATAAACCACTTTGACATTATCACATAAATGATAAGAAATAAGAATTAAAAAAATTTTCCCCGAAAGTTGGCAACATTGTATTTTGCTAATATATAATATTATAGGCGCTAAGTGTATCTTCTGTAAAAATTTCATTAAAATCGGATAAATATTGCGGGCATAACAAATTTTTAGAAAATTATTAATTTTTTTTTCGGAAAGTTGGCAACATCGTATTTTAATAAATAAATTTGTTTAATTATTTTTAATAATAGTTTTGAATAAGAAAATGTGTTTGGCAATTCGTATAGATAGCATGAGATTGTAACAAACTGGATCTTGGCAGATTAAGATCCAGATTATACGTGCAGATTATTCGCAGAGGAAAATAGCTAAATAATCAAATGTTATACTTACCTGTATAACTGCACTGCCCCTCTGCTGGACACAGCTAATAACACAATTAACTTTGATGTTGAGAACAAAAAGGGAATTTATAAATAATTACGTCGACAACTTTAAACGAAAATGCAAATTAATTTATTTAACAAGAATAACAAATAAATAATTTATTATACTAAAGTGAATATATATTTAAGTAGATTTGATAATAATTTTGACTAAGTTAATTTAATTCCAAGATTTTTACAACTAATTTTAAGTATCTAATTATTCCTCAAAGTCAACCGAACTCATCAAGAACTTCAGAAAACAGACTGACTTTTTCTGAAGTTCCCTTCTTACAAGCGAACAGTCGATTTCTGGCAAATCAACACGTTTGGCTGGCACTTTCCGTTCGATTTGCAATATCGGTAAAATATTGAAAATCGGCGAAGAGCGTTAACCTCAGTGCGATCTTTGCCTAACAGACACGGCTTCCGGTTAAAAAATTAAAATTATCAAAATTCTAATAATTTAGCCGTGGCTGTTACATATCCCACCCCTTTAAAACTTAAGTACAATTTGATTAGTACTTAGTACTAACAACTTGTACTTAAGCATAAAAGTAATCGACTTCTCGCCTGTAATGTTGGTCTATCGTCCTAGACGGTTCAACCGATTTTAATGAAATTTTCAGGTTAAATTTCCCTAGTGCCCAAGATGGTCATGTGGTTTTGTTTTTTTCCAGTGATGCCAACTTTCCGAGAAAAAAATTACTAAAATTTTTAAAAATTCATATTGGCTATGTTATTTATCCGATTTTGATCAAATTTTCAGAAAAGATTTTTCTGATGCTCCCATTAATTACATAATTTTATTAATATTCAGTGTTGCCAACTTTCCGAAAAAAAAAATTACGAAAGTTTTAAAAAATTTATTATGGCCATGTTATTCAACCGATTTTACTAAAATTTTCACAAAAGATTCTCCTAGTATTCGTATAATTTATGTAATTTTAACAAAATACAGTGTTGTCAACTTTTCGAGAAAAAAATTAATAAAATTTTTAAAAATTTATTATGACCATTTTATTTAACCGATTTTAATCAAATTTTCATAAAAGCTTTTCCTAGTGCCTAAATAAATTATGCAATTTTAACAAAATACAGTGTTGCCAACTTATCGAGAAAAAAATCCCAAAATTTTTTAAAAATTCATTGTGGCTACATTATTTATTCGATTTTGATTAAATTTTCGGAAAAGTATCTCCTAGTGCCCACATAAATTATAATATTATTAACACATTCACTGCCCACTCCAAAAGCATGCAATGCCTCAGGTGCCGCTCGTGTTTTTTTAAATACAAAACAATATGAGTAAATTGGGATTTGAAACTGATTCTACTATAGATTTTTATACATTTTTTTTGCAAAAACACGCCTGGCGCGCGTTGTGGGCACATGCTCCATAAAAAGTATTACGTAAATAAAAAATAATAGATTAAACATTCTTTAGACACATTGTATATAAATAAGTACTCTGATTTTTGAAACACATTGTATTCATATAAAGAGAGAGAGAAAGAAAAAAAAATGCATTACTTGTATTTATACTATAATAAGTGTAAATATATCGCATTTAAAAATTTAATATATATATATATATATATATATAAATAAACTTAGATAGCTATGAAAAATATTAATGTCACTGCCATATTGAAAATATGTCAAATTAATATATCGAAAATGATGGAAATTCCTTTTTTAGAGAAATTCCCCAATAAAATCTCATCGCGCATCGTTTAGACGGTGCATTTAGCTACAATTTGATATGCAACAGCATAAGATTTGGGCATTTTTACCGCAAGAAATCGCAATTGAATTTGAAACAGCGATAGCTCCGTTTAGAATTCAAATGGAACAAGAACGCGCTTAGCGCGGTGTGGGCACCATTCCGTCGTACATGTGAACGCGCCAGGCGCGTTGCGGGCAGTGAATGTGTTAAAATACAGTGTTGCCAACTTTCCGAGAAATGTCAAAGTAGTCTATATATGGATTTACCCATATACTTCTAATCTTGTTTTTCATAGTTATCTAAGTTATCATGTAGTAGCAATGCTACGCCAATAGAAACTCTTTGAACGGACTATACGACAAAGACGCGAATCCCCGTATATCGCTATCTCTCTCGGCTCGCATTTGAGCGGCCAGTGCGCGTTCCAGTTATTACTATATTTCAGTGTATACGTCACTTTTCTGCCGAACTCTTTATTTATTTTTCACGCCTTGCCCCCTCCTATAAAATTTTCTGCACACGTCGCTGATTAATACCAACATACCAACATACAACATACCAACTTGAAGGAAATACAGTATTCAAGTTAGTTCCTAACCGTTCTAATCGCAAGTTGTGTTTTAATTTTGTAATAAATTAACGAGGCACCCAGATTGTACGCGCCAAGTTCTCGAGCATGACGTCACATGGTCTAAGAACGAGTTATTTGAGTGTATACCAATCGAAAACATTAAGTTTTTGTGAATTTATACATGTTACTATATATTTAATTAGAAATAGAAACTATACTACTTTAGTCAGTAAAAGATCAAACCAGACTAAACCGCAAAGCGGTCTCTACCTGGTCTCTACTAACAATGATTTATTTACATAAATGACGTTAACCAATTTAATTATTAAAATATTGAAACAAAATATATTTGGTGTATTACTTAAATTTTAAATTTATTGTGTCAAGAATTTGGAACCAAACAACATGTTCCCAACCCTAACTCCAGCGAATAATACGTCTTTTGGTATGTATTACTTTTATTTAATACGTAGTTATTTATTTTATGTATGTTGTAGAGTTTGTTTTGTCAGTAAACAGTCATTTACAAATTTAATTTGACAATATATTTATGTAATGTTTGTTGGTTAGGTATAATTGCACAATGTTATGTGTACATGATTCATGGCGCTTTTAAAATTTTAGGTTTCCAATCAAACGTAACTCCTAATCCGTTTGGTCAATCTACTTTTGGGAAAACGGCTACACCCGCATTTGGAACCCAATTCACAGCATTTGGTTCTCGAGCAACTCCTTTATTTGGTGCGACTTCTCAACATAATTCGCTTTTTGGAACACCTACACAAACTGCGACATTTAGACAAAATGTTGCCTCACAATCGGCATTTGGTAAATATATATATATATATATATATATATATATGTATATATAAAAACAAAAACGATTTTCAAAATAAATTTCAATATTGCAATTATTATTTCCGCACGAAATGTTTGAGATTTAAATTCATAAAATGTGCAAAAGTAACGATATGTAAAGTTTGAAGTAAATATATTTGGTGACCATATAGTTAAGTTTATCATATAGAGGGTGTCCAAAATAACTGGCTCACCATCGATATCTCGAGAACTATACGAAGTTTTTCAAATTGGATAAAATTTGTCGCACTACCGATGCAATTTAATGATGATTTTGCTTTGGTAAATAAATATATAGGACACTAAGATAACTTATATACTTTTTGAGGAATTTGTATTAATTTTTAATTTTTAAATCATTGAATTGTCTCCCTTGGTGCAACAAATTTTGACTAATTTAACCGACTAATTTTACACTTTCATGAATTATGTTTTATTTGTAGGTAGTGGAATGTTTGGAAATACAACGTCTCAGCCGTCTGGTAGTGGTTTGTTTGGATCTGCAAATACATCTACATTTGGCCAACAAAACAAAACCACAGCATTCGCTTTTGGTTCAAATACAGGAAATACAGGATATTTTGGACAATCTGCGACTCAAGTACAACCTGCACAACAAAATACTTGTTTATTTGGACAAACGTCTACCTAATTATTCGGAGCTTCAGCCGGTAACAAATGAACTGAATTGAACATTAAAGAAATATAACATTGCAATAAATTAATAAAAATAAAATAATTGTAAGTTTTGGATCGACTACAGCGGGACCTCAAATGGGAACGGTTATAAAATTTACACCTGTAACGGGAACCGATACAATGGTAAAAGGAAGTATAAATCAAGCAATAAGCACACGACATCATTGTATTACGTGCATGAAAGATTATGAAAATAAATCTTTGGAAGAGTTACGATGGGAAGATTATCAAGCGAATCGAAAAGGACCACAACAAGGTGCTCAGCCAAGTGGAGGTTTGTTTGGTAATATGTCGCAACCAGTTGGTGGTGGTTTATTTGGTGCTGCTACGACTTCCACATCTACAACCGGTCGTTTTGGCCAACAAGACAACAAATCTGTATTCGGTAGTAGTGCACCAACTCCAGGATCAGGTTTTGGTCAGTCAAGCTCTGGTTTTGGAACGGCAACGGCAAATACAAACACATCCGGTTTATTTGGTAATAAGAGTTTGACTGGTTTTGGCACAAATGCTACAACTTTTTCTACATTTCCATTCAATTCAAATACACAAACCACTCATTTATTTGGTCCGAATACACCAGCGAAACCTTTCGGTGTTACATCACAGCCAAATACATTGTTTGGTCAACCATCTACTTTTGGAACTCAGTCCACCTTTGGTTTATTCGCAAATACACAGAATCAGGTACCTACTGTAAGTTTTTTAAAAGTTTTATAAAATGTTTCAAATACAAATTTATCCACCGTCATTGGATGATTCTTTACATAAAACTAATGCGCGCATGCATTGCAAATCTTACATATACGATATACGTAATGGATATTAAGCCTCATTCAGACTGCCGTTTTCGTTTTTGCAGTAGCAGGAGCAGTAGTTGTAAGCATACTTGAGCATTCTCACTGGTTTGTGATGCTAGTGAAATTTTTACATACGCATGCATACTGCAATGACACATAATGACAATACAATGACAAATAATAATAATAATATAATATAATAATAATAATAATAATTAAATATTATTTGATTAATTTTGCTTTCTAAAGTCGCCATTTTAATATATTTTATGAATTTGACGTTTGTTTGACATTTGTTTGACGTTTCTATATAAAAATAGTGCTATCTCTTTTCACTCAACTCTGATTGGCCAATTCCTACGACTATGTAAAATTTTAACCAGAAAGTTTGGCTAGTTCAAATGTTTGGCTGCTTACGACTACTGCTATTCCTTACTACAAAAACCACGCATGCGCATTGTATTCCCATAAGCTTACATGTATTTTCAACTACTGCTACTGCTACTGCAAAAACTAAAACGGCAGTCTGAATGGGGCTTTATACAGTGTCCGCCAAAAAGTCGGCATTATATGGGAAACAATTTTATTATTTGTTTTTTGAAAATCATTATTTCGAGACTTATTAGTGTTTGTCTAAAAACTAAAAATTGCACTATCCGGATGTACAAATACCATTTCCGGTATGTCAAAACCAAGAATTATAAAAAAAATCAGGCGTACATTAGTTTTATGTCAAAAACATAAAAAATTGTCGTTGACTGCAAATGTATGCAAATACCTAATTTTTTCTTTTAGAAAAATCTTCAGTATAATTTATTTACTTTATTTGAATTAGATGTATCTTGTTAGAAAAAAAATTGATTTATTTTATATACATGATTGTTTTTGCAGAATGTCGGTTTATTTAATCAAAATAAAACAACTCCTTTTAATATTGGAACGTCTACTGCAAATACGTTTGGGTCTTTTGGACAACCAGCAGCGCAAAATACAGGATCTTTATTTCCTAGTGTAAAGACAACAACTGGAGGCTTTTCTGGTTTCGGTACTACCACGACTGCTTTACCTTTTGGACAACCTTCCTTCGGCCAAAATAACCAGTCCCTTTTTAATTCGTCATTCAACAAACCTGCACAAACGTTATTCGGACAGCCAAATATCACCAATACACTTGGTACGTTATTGTTTATATATAAAGTATGTAACTATATAAATATATTGAATTGTTTACTATATTCTAGGTATGGGATTAAATATGGGAACAGGAACATCATTATTTAGTAATACAGCAAATAAGCCCAATACTATGTTTGGAAATAATATGGGAATGTTTAATTCTGGATTTGGTAATACAGCGAATACAAGTTCTTTTAATCTTGGTGGAATTAATACACAACCTGGGTATGTTGTATGTGTATTTATGTTTTAATTTTGTAATTAATTTTATTTTTTTAACAGAGTTCCAAATGCTGATCAAGCAAATGCAAACAACGAACAACAAATTATTTCGATGAGTTCTACTCCTTATGGTCTTCCAGGTCTACTAAGCAATGTATTAGAAGTAGATAATGATTTGAAGGACTCTACTAGACCTACAAATCCTGGAGAACTGAATGTTCTTTTAAATACTGTTAACAAATTACAATCGAATACGGTTTCTGACAAATTACAACCTGTTCAAGTGTTCGGACGAAAAGTATTCTAAATTTTATATATATATATATATATATATATATATATATAGAGAGAGAGAGAGAGAGAGAGAGAGAGAAAATAAAATATTAACGCTAGTGGTTATTACATAATTAATATGTTTGCGTATATTTTTTATTTTCTCTAGTTGTACATGTAACATTGTTAATATATACTTCTATATATATATATATATATATATATATATATATATATATATATATATATATATATTTCCATTGTATTTCAGGTACCAATGTTTGACGGTTTGGAACATAGAGATGAAACGTTAATTTCGAATATACGAATAAATAATAACCCGAAACGATTAATTATACGATACAATAACCTAAACAACAAAGATCTATATGATGGCGATTCTTTACGTGTAAACTCTAGTTGGAATATGAGATTAACTGAAAACAATTCACCAGTAAAGAACACATTAGAAAATATTACTGATAAAGAACAAGTTATTGATGAAAAGCGAAATGATAGATCTAAAAATAAATTAGCCATGTCATTGTTTGATGCTAAAAATACATCAAGTGCTGATATAAATGATTCACTATTTTCATCTACAGCAATTAATTTATCCGCGAAGAATTTCGAATCAGATCCTGAAGAAGATAAAGGTAAGAACTCTTAATGTAATAATTGGCTTTATGTATTTTTCGAAATAAAACAATAATTGCAATTTTAGAAAATCTAGAAGATGATGTGGATTTATTTGCTGAAGCTAGTGAATCACAAGATTGAAAAAATGAAAGTGCTGATATGACACTTGGATTAAATATTCAACCATCAAGTCAAAATTCAACGACTGCACTAAATATCAGCAATAAATCAAATTTATTATCAGGTTCCACTTCAATAAATGCTCAGGCGCCAGTTCATGCACAGCATCCAACAGGAATTGTGATAACTAGACCGGAATATTATACTTTTACATCTAGGGATGACTTAGTTAAGTTATTAGTGAAGATGGTTCCTGTATCATAAAAGGATTCACAATTGGTAGAGTAGATTATGGCAACGTTTATTACCCCGATGCTTTTGACGTTTCCAATTTAAACATTGATGAATTAGTGCATTTCCGCCACAAAGAAATCAATATTTATCCTGATGAGTCTGTAAAACCTCCACAAGGGGAAGCTTTAAAACGTCGTGCACAAGTGACATTGGATATGGTTTGGCCATTAGATAAAAAGGCAAAAGCACTTATAACTGATGTTGATACTCTAACGAAGATGGACTACGCCGAACGGTTGCGTCGTTTGTGCGAAAAGCAGAATACTAGATTTGTCGAATATCGACCCGATACTGGTTCATGGGTTTTCAAAGTTGATCACTTCTCTAAGTATGGACATCGAGATTCTGATGAGTCCGATGATGAAGCTGCTGTCAAAGATGGTGCCAATATCATTGCCATTGCAATGAAATCACCGACAGCAGCAGCAGCAGCAATAGCACCCGCGAAAGTTGACACACCCACAATGCCCATAAATAGTAGTATTGATGTAACAATGCCCCTCGGCGGCGGTCTTGTACAAAATGTTCCAGAATTATCGGCGGCGGCGGCGGCGGCTGGATTAAAAGATATAGTCGATCATCATTCGTTACGTCGTTTGAGTCATCACGATGATTCTGATCTTTATCTTTCCGTTGATAATTTTGATGGTTTTCCAGTAACTGCTTTGCGTTTAGCTGGTGATCGTGCAAAATGCGCATTAATGAAATCAACCTTCTTTGAGAAGGAAACTATTGGTTATGACGATAATATATCTGGTAAAATAAATGCATTATTATAAAATATTCATTTATTCGATTTTTGTTTGAATAGTATGGAATTGATTGAGTAAATTTTGGCAATTTTCATTAGATGTCGGCAGCTGTGATGGTGGTATATTAGAATTGTCTAATTATGTTTCTAGAAGTTCACCAAAAAGACCAAGTATATTTCCTGAAGATTCTATATGTGAAGCTAGTTTAGCTATGGATATTTTGGAAGGTAAATTTAATTCATGTTTATTCATTCATGTGTTACTTATACATTTATTTCATATTTTGTTTAGATGAATTAAGTAATTCTATTATTTGCGCGGAAGAACCTGAATGCGTGCAACTATTAACAATACAAGGTAAAAATTATATATTTATTTATGTTATTACAAAAAAATATGCAAGTTATTACTTTTACATACTAGAACTGGATAGTAGTTACGAAAAAATATTTTAAGTGTGGCTTAAATACTTTAATATTTAATATAAAAGGTGATCCAGAGTAGTATTCCCCTTTGAAAATTGACGTAGTATTACGTGTCGGTATATTCATTAACTTCGCATTTTTTTTTTTATATTTCCTTCTGTTTCGTATTAAAACACATCCTTGATTAGCTAAAAATGTATATAATTACTTGATGTAGACAGTTTTATTTTGTACGATTTTATTAAGATATAAAAAATTGTTGACAATCACCTTTTTTTTCTTGGCGTTTACATGTATTTAAAACCAAGAAATTAAAACAACATATTTTCAATTAAATCAACAATATTCCCATTGTGATATTATGCCAGTCTGTATTCCAAAAATTAAGAACAATTTTGCAAGATGACCATGTGGAAAAAAAATTGTCTAAAATAAAAATACGCATTCATATACCTTAATATTTTGTTAATACATTGACTAAATTTCTTAATATTATTTCTTTATAATTTTAGAAAAGGGAATTTACTCTGTTGTTACCTTATTACTACTTTGACTGCAAGGAAAAGTAGTATAGCGTTTGGTACGGTGTCTGTAACATTTTCAAAAAAACAAAAAAATTGTATAGAAATCCTTCATATAGCCTGTAGATGACGAATCTGAACTTAGTTTATGTGGGTGTATGGATGTGCGTCGTCAGCTCGCTCGCTCGGTCGTAAGTCAAAATTTTGTGGCCTCAACTCCTCCTAGACGGTTCAACCGATTTTAATGAAATTTTCAGGATAAATTTGTCTAGTGCCCAAGATGGTCATGTGATTTAGTTTTTTTCCAGTGATGCCAACTTTCCGAGAAAAAAATTACTAAAGTTTTCAAAAATTCATATTGGCTACGTTATTTATCCGATTTTGATCAAATTTTCAGAAAAAATTTCCCTAATTCTCTCATTAATTATATAATTTAATTAATATACAGTGTTGCCAACTTTCCGAGAAAATAATTACTAATATTTTAAAAATTTTATTATGGCCATGTTACTCAACCGATTTCACTCAAATTTTCACAAAAGATTTTCCTAGTATTTATATAATTTATGTAATTTTAACAAAATACAGTGTTGCCAACTTTCCGAGAAAAAAATTAGTGAAATTTTTAAAAATTTATTATGACCATTTTATTTAACCGATTTTAATCAAATTTTTATAAAAGTTTTTCCTAGTGCCTAAATAAATTATGCAATTTTAACAAAATACAGTGTTGCCAACTTATCAAAAAAATCACAAAATTAAAAAAAAATTCATTGTGGCTACATTATTTATTCGATTTTGGTCAAATTTTCAGAAAAGTAAGTCCTAGTGCCCACATAAATTATAATATTATTAAAATACAGCGTTGCCAACTTTCCGAGAAATGTTAAAGTAGTCTATATATGTGTTTACCCATATACTTCTAATTTTGTTAAAATTTAATATTTGTAGTATAAGAGAATTTATTTCATTTTATTAATTAGTCTAACAAATTTACCGTGTAAATGTATATTCTCACTTTACTTTTAAATGTGATTTTTGTCAAAATTTCTTTTTCACGTTTACTTAAAATTACTTATTAACGTTAGGCAACGCGTGTCACGTGACACGTAACGCAAATACAAAACATGTTGCATTTCATATTGAATTTATTCGTTCAAATGACCATGATTTTTGAATATTTTTAATAAAAACCACTGGCGCTAAAAATCAGATAAAAAACGAGCATTGTTTTAACCAGACTGGTTGTAACTGCCAACTCTAGCTGTATTCTAAAAAACACTAATATTTTTTGTAACTTTTAGTGTTACATATATTTGAGTAGGAATACCACACATAAAACAAAAACGTCAAGAAATAATAAACTTATAAACATTTTTTTTACAAAATTTTAATAAATTTTTTACTAATATTTATATTCTCTAATACATTTTATTAGTTGTTGCCAAATACAATTATTTTTTGTCATAACTATTTTAACATATAACATAAAAGTATAACTATAATAGATTTATTCTTAGATGTGTATAAAACTGTTGTTTTAAGTTGGTATTGTTAGTAAAAGTTTTAATTGCAAATTTCACATTAAAGGTTACTCTCGTGTATGTGTTCGCATGTGACGTTTTAAATGGAGATTTTGACTGAAACTCTTATTACAAGTTTCACATTTATAAGGTTTGTCCTTTGTATGCGTACGTATATGTACTTTTAAATTGCTGTTATCAGTAAAAGTCCTATTACAAATTTCACATTTATAAGGTTTCTCCTTTGTATGTGTATGCATATGTCTTTTTAAATTGCCCTTTTGACTGACACTTTTATTACAAATTTCACAATTATAAAGTTTGTCCCGTGTATGTGTATGCATATGTGTTTTTAAATTGCTCTTTTGACTAAAACTTTTATTACAAATTTCACATTTATAAGGTTTGTCCCGTGTATGTGTGCGCATATGTAATTTTAAACTACTTCCGATACTAAAACTCTTATTACATATTTTACAATTATACGGTTTCTCCTTTGTATGTGTACGTATATGTACTTTCAAATGTGATTTACTTAGCCAAACTTTTTCACACATTTTACATTCGAACCGTTTCTTTTCTGTGCGAGTCTGACTGTTTGTTTTTAAATTCGGATCATCACTGACAGATTCTGAACAACTGCGACTGTTCTGAAAAGATGTTCCAGGTTGTAAACAATCGTTACTATTAGCAGTTTGTTTATTAATTTCAGTATTATCGACATCAGCCTTAAGTATTGTATTGTCTCGCAAGCGTTCCAATTCTAAATTATATTTCATTTTAATATTGTTTGCCAATCTACATTCGGCAGAATTGAAACCACAAAATTTAAAACCTTTAATTTCATGCTCTTCAGTTTTAATTTCGTGTTCAACATCTACTTCGGTAAAATAATCATTGTTAATATTACTTTCATTGCGATTTTCTTCAGTAATTTTTTGTTTTATATCGGTTAGTAATGCGATTACGTCTTCACTCGGACATTCCAATTCTCTTTTTACTTTCATATCAAATTCTATATCAATAGTGTCAGCGTAACCTTCTTGAATTGTTTCAGTCTTGACATTTGGATGGTTAATATCCGTTTCGTCTACTTTACTATCATCTTCAAAATTTACGTGAATAGATTCGGAACCACCAACAATATTTTTTTGTTCCATAATAACCACTTCTTCCTCATAATTCGCAAATGTATTATGTAATTCTTTATCAGTTTGTTCTATATTCATATCCTTCATGTAGTTGGTTGCATTATTTTGTTCCAATTTTATTGCATTTATTAAAATTTCATAATTTTCATTTTGTTCTGCATATAGTCCATTTTGTAATTGCTCTAAATACTTTTCTAGAATTTTTTGCGAACATAAACAGCTCTGTAGAAATTCATAACTTTGGTTTAACTGAACAATGCAGGTGTTGCATATGCCATTCGGTAAATTATTATTTACTTTTAGCTAAAAACATATAAATTTAATATAAAATATTAGATACTAAAATATAATACTTACAAGTCCTGGCGCAATTTGATTTAGTTTGTCGAATAAAGTAAGATTAGGTGAATCGTAATTGATCAAAGCTGACGAGATATCTTTGTTAGTAATGCATAAGCGACAGACCTTTGTAAACATAAACATGTTTATCTTTTTGTATTTTCAAGAGTTTATATAGTTTTATTATAAGAAAATATCAATATTAAATACACAACCAATAAACTAGTTAACATGTGACAAGTTTGTTTAGGAATTGTCTCTAGCAGGGTAGGAGGTCAAGCAATGAGACTTCGAATAGAACATGTTTTGAACTGCTAGTACAAAAAAAATGCGATATAATGAATAATAATATTTTATTATTTATTGTTTTTTTTTTTTATTAATTTGATATATTTAAGTTTGATTTTTTTAAATGTTGTAACACTGCCTAAATATAAAATTAATAAGTATATTATATACCTACAATCCGTACAGCGCATATTGTGACTGTTTTTGCTATTTTAATAATATTCTAAACTGTTTTGTAAATAATAAATAATGCATTAATATTATTAAAATTTAGTAAATAATTGTATTAAATAAATTTTATAATAAAATACAATATTATACGTATGACCGTGGCCGTCTTTATTACTAGAGACGGCCATGGTATGACAGTTGTAACGTGCCATCAAATTTATTTATTAAATTAAAATTTAAATATATATTATTACTATTTAAATAATTTATATTTATTTATATATAAAATAAATATTAAAATAAAACAAAAACATTTTAAAATATATTATTTGTATCTATACTCTATTTATTTTAAGAAGACAGGCAGGCAGAAGATAGGAGCTATTTTTCCTTGCTTGTAATTGGTTAAAATTGTGGGCAAGTTTACTCTGTAAAAGAATAAATTTCTATCTCAACTTTTTCTATTTGTCTCTGTTGTTTCAATCCAAATTTATAAGCATATGCGTAGAAACGAAAGTTTATAGTGGATATATTGCTAGCGTATTTTTTATTTTTATATTATAAATATATTTGAAAATAATTTTGAAAGTATATATTAAGAGAAATGTTTTAAAATTAAGTAGTTTTAAAATGAATTAATGTTCGTACGCCTCTGGTAGCGAACACAACAGAAATATCGCGCATGTGCAAATGGTACGTTTAAAACATGTTTCAACGGGCACCATCTTAATATTTTGTGTTACAATAATATCACGATTTTATATTTGTGTTATTGTGTTATTCCATTTGTGTTATATTAAAAATAACTTTTTTATTTTAAAAATAACATGGTTGATCAACCAAGTACGTCGTCACAAAGTGTTACAAAAAAAACGAACAGAGAGGTTCTGCGCTTACCGCCTTACCACTGTAACCTAAACCCTATAGAGTTGGTTTGGGCTCAGGTAAAGGGCTTTGTAGCAGCCCATAACAAAACATTTAAATTAGCAGATGTCAAAATTCTTTTCAACGAGGGCTTGGCACAAGTAACTGCGGAGAAATGGGCAAGCTGCGTGGAACACGTAATTGAAGAAAACATCAATTTATATAATTTGGACAATATCATTGAAGAGATACAATTGAAATTTGTTGTTAATACTGGATCATCCAGTGAAGATGAATTCACTGATGATACAGATTGATTTTTTTTTTTTTTTTATATTTTTGTTATTTGACATTGAAAAAACTAAAATAAAGTTTTATATTATAATATATAATGTGTTTAAATTTATTTAACAGTTTTGGATAAACAATATGTTTCAATTAAAATTTTAATTAGGTTTTTTTTTATATGTAACAGATATATTTTAATTAAATTAAACCACTGTGCATTTATCTATATTTTAAAATTTACTTAGAAACATAATAATAGCTACTTTATTCATTTAAAATATATATTTTTTCTATATCATTAATTTTGAAATGGCAAATGAAGAGCTTTTTTATTTTGTTTTAATTTTTCTTCGATATAATTATTGAATGTTAAATAAAGAATATTATTATTAAATTTGAATTTACCGCTAAATATTTTAATTTTTATATATATAATTTAATTTGGAACAGTGTAAAACGGACCGCGCTTGTACCGCCTACTACTGCTTTCTTAAAAAAAATAGAGCGTTTAAAAAATTAAGTGATACCAAAATGAGGCCAAACAAAATGGCGTAGAGTATTTTGGTAACCTTGCTATTCAGGTTCAATGAAATTAACGATTATATCACCGACTCGTAGTTATATCTTTTGTCCCACTTCAAACTCATCTGAAACTAACAACAATTATCTGAACTTGTGTCGTAGCTATATTGTTTTGTAGTAAAATTTCCGTTCACCAGGTACGTCAGTTGAAGTTCATGCCAATTCGGAAAAAACAAATAGCTTAAAATAATGTATCAAATGTGATTTTATACGTAAATTATTGGCCAGCACAAGCACATGTCAAGATGCCTGCTTCGATCGGTGTAAATGTTCGTGTGACGGGGCACTGTAGACAGGGCGGTCGCAAATATATGGAAGATTTTTTCTCAGTCGCATATCAACAAACGGAAGACGAGAAAGATTTGGAATATGCTTTTTTCGGTATTTATGATGGTCATAGTGGTGGTGAAGCAGCAACATTTGCCAAAGAGCATCTCATGGAATCGATTGTACGGCAGAAAAACTTCTGGTCGGATAAAGATGAAGATGTTTTGAAAGCGATTCAAGAAGGTTACATTGCGACACACTATGCAATGTGGAAAGAACAAGGTAGAAAACATATCCATAATTTTCCATTCCATTATCAATTCTTGCTAGGTTTCATTTGGTTTCATTTCTAATCAACAGTTGGAAACTACTATTTATTTTGTTTGAAGACAAAAGTTATTAGCACAATCATGATGAGCTTAACATAATTCCAAGACCAAATAGATCTTATTTACAATACGAATTTTCGGTGTAAATAGATTTTTCTAACAAAAAATATTTAAATAAATTTTAAATAGTGTTTTTATTATGACATCACAATATTTGTATTGTTATAATTACATTTTTCTGTTATTGATCATTTAAACCTAACCTAATTTTTAGAACATGAGTATTGAGAACATATGTTTTTCTTGTTGTTATAATAATAATAATATCTTCATTTCTTAAAAGCAACCGCTAACAATTATATTTATTTTGAAAATTTGGGTTTATTTCGTTGTTTTATTCTCATTTCTACTATTGTGTATGTATTGCCAAACTGTATACATAATATTAGCCAAATAAAAATAATATTATAAAAAATCCCAAAACCACACTTAAATGAAAATAAAGCTAAATACGTATTTCGGAAGCTAAGCTTTCATCTTCAGTAGCTAAATAAAATCTACAAAAATCTTACTTGTGATCCAAAGTACATAAACACTTACTGGTTTTGGGATTTTTTATATTATTTTTATTTAAATTTCGCCACAGTAGATCATTTTCAAATCTTTTATAATATTAGCCAATTAACAAGATTAATTTTTTGTAGAAAAATGGCGAAAAACAGCATCAGGCTTGCCCAGTACAGCTGGTACGACAGCATCGGTAGCATTTATTCGTCGTGGAAAAATGTACATCGGTCATGTAGGTGATTCGGGTATTATTCTCGGCTATCAAGAATTGGGTTCGGACGGGACGTTTGGAGCGCACGACCGCTCACCAAAGATCACAAGCCGGAAAACGAAAGCGAAATGTCACGTATTGCTCAATGCGGTGGCGCAGTTGTAACTAAATCGGGTGTTTCACGCGTCGTATGGAATCGTCCGCGAATCGGACACAAAGGTCCTGTACGACGTTCTACCCCTATCGATAAAATACCCTTTCTGGCAGTCGCGCGTAGTCTCGGTGATTTATGGTCGTATAATTCAGCTCTCGATGAGTTTGTTGTCAGTCCCGATCCAGATACTTGTTGTATCCTGATTGATCCTGACACTTTTCGCTGTCTTATTTTCGCTACGGACGGCTTATGGAATATGATTTCGCCAGCTAATGCTGTTCATATTGTACAGGTATATTTCCAACTTGAAATCATTTCAAAGACAATAAATAGCTTTGTTCGAGGAACACATCCCGAAATAGTTCCGAACAAGTACGCATAAGCAATGTAAATTTGATCGTTCACGGTAAGAAAATTACATGTTCTGAACAAAAAGTTCTGCGTTCGCGGAACACAATTATTTCATTCGGAATTAGTTACGAACGTATTTCTGATCCGCACATGCGCACTGACATTGTATGATCGTAAAAGTTTACCAGCAATAGTTTACACGTCAATTTCGAACGTTTTATCTTAGATTTGTGTTTTAAAAGGACAAGTTATTTTCTATTATGCACGGAAGAATAAACAAGAACAGCTGATATCTAAAATGAAATTTGTCAAATAACGGGATTGACTTGGCGAACTCTATGATCGAACAATTTAATTAAAAGTAATGTTCATTTAACGTTCGCGGAAATATAAAATCCTGAATAAATTCAGAATCGGACATGCGCATTGGATTGATCCTAAAGACATTCCGAATAGGTTCCGAATTAATTCGGAATTGCTACCGCGAACAAAGCTAATATTTGCTTTTTATATGATTGTAATTTTTGTTCTGTCTCTCTCTTAGGTTGCAGAACAACACAATGAACGTACCTTATTGGCTGCAGCCGAGAATTTATCATCTCAACAAAGCGGCAGCGGTCAATCATCGATGGGCCGCACATCAAAAGTATGGATTAATCCATCAAAGTGTCTGGTGGAGCGTGCGTTAGAACGTTGGTCCAATACGAGAATGCGAGCAGATAATACGAGTGTCATTACATTAATGCTAGATCCGCCTGGACCACCTTGCGCAGAAGTTATTAAAAGTCAGCGATTATTATCGGAAAATCGAGCGAGGTCATTTATATTTTTATTTCTATTCTTATTTCATATATTATAATATTTCAACTGTCGGTCAAATTACAGTTTACTTACTTACTGAAATTCGATTAAATTTATTCAATGAATAAATCGCGTAATTGTTCACAGTTTAATATGCCCAAGAAATTAGATAGATCCAGATATAGGAGGCGTTTTCTTTGAAAGTGGTGTAAAGCTCGATTTACATTATACTAGATTCGGTTAGAAACTTTGACTAGTTTACATACTAGACGCACTTGTCAAAACTTGAATAATGTAAATCAGAATAAATCCAGTCAAGTTTTCAAACTAGAATCGTCTGGAACAGCGCTTGCCAACCTTTTTGACTTGCGGAACCCTTTTTAGAATCAATGTCTGTGGCGGAGCCCCTTATATCTTATAGTCTTATAAGTAGTTTTTTTACTAGTTACTAGAAAAGGGGGGGGGGGTAGATAAAATGACATAAGAAAACATAAAATAATCTTAAGCGTTTAATGAGACTTCTGTGGTTGTACTTTTTTACACAGTTTACTTATATCAGGTTTAATCGATGATAATTGCAGGCGAATATCTGGTTTTGCATTTAAGCGCCCCTGCACTCGGACACCATTCAAATTGGCATACAATTTTCTGTAATATTCTTATTTTGATTTTGATTTCTTTTATATTGTGAAACGGATTCGGAGCTCTAAGGGCTTTTCGGAGCACTGGTTGGGAAACGCTGGTCTAGAAGTTGATTTGCAAACTAGGTTTGGACCAATTTTTCATCCAAGTTTCTATACTAGACCTGCGCACTAGCGGTAATTTCAGTGCTACCAACTCTGTGCAAAGTGTAAATGCATAACTAAGTAACTCAGAAAGCTTCAAAATCTTAGAAATTTTAACTAGTTTTTTTTGTTTACGTCTATGAAAATTCATTTTGTACTTAATCTCTTACTTTCACACAATAACAAACTGGTATATAAACACTACGTATATTTTGGATGTTGGCAAACCTAACTAACATCCAATTCCGCACCTGCGTACAACTAAAAAGTATGAACATGCGCCTTAATAAAAAGTTTTAACTACTTTAAAGACGATTCTAGTTTCAAATTTAGTATGTAAACTAGTCAAAGTTTCTAGCCGAATCTAGTATAATGTAAATCGAGCTTAAGTTTATTTTATATTATATGGAGATATTTAAGTGTTTGTATTTGATTAGTAACTACGTAAACTAAATCACTGATAAAATGATGAAAATTTTGAAGGTTTTTTTTTATTAGATAGAAAGTTTATAGCAGCTTGCATTCATTGTTATCATTAACTAACTTTTTTTCGTCAAAAATGAACTTACACCACTTTCAAAGAAAACGGCTCATATATTGTTATAAATAATAATATAATGAAAAAGAAAACAATATAAATCATAAATATCTTCACTACGAATGAAAGAAAAATATTGTTTTTATTTTGAATTTAGTGTTAGTGTTTTTTTGACAGTAGTTTATAAACCAACATATTTAGTAAAGATTTTGTTCATTTTGTATATAGACAACAACCGAGTGTAATGAATCGTGATAGTTGCCATGCACAATCAGACCAAAGTAATAGTGATCTATGTACGGCTGCACCGCCACCGGCTTATCCCGAAACGGGCCTAGAAATAGTTACAATGTACGGAGAAGAACCAGCATCATCGCTGAAAAATCCACCAATCTCAACAGCCGTACCGCTACCACCAGCCGTACCTTCATCATCTTCCACACTTCCACGACCTCTCTCACCACCCGTTCCCCAACAATTATCGCAAACCAATTCCTCATCGCAGCCATCTCTGTCGCAAACGCTAAAACCACAGGACGATGAAAACATAGAAAAAGAACCGCCCGCCAAACGTTACACCGAAGAATATCTCGATAAAGTCCACAGGGAAGTCTTGAATTCCATTCAAAATAAGGAGATCAATCAAACAGAAGTAGCCAGCGCTGATGAGGGTCTTCAAGAGAAGATTCCAGTCAAACAAAATCAAACAAAACAACAGCAGCAGCAACAAGACAGAGTCGAAACAATACAAATCAATGAAGTATCGTCGAGTTGTTCGGAGAAAGTAACTGAGGAAGAAATGAAACCGTGCGCTAAATGCACTCGATCGCATGATACTGCTGGTCGCAGATCGCTTCGCGGCCGAAACTCAGCATATAAAACATCATCGTCGAAAGCGGGCCGTTCGAGCTCGGAAAGTCCCAAACGTAAAACACGTCCGACGCGTATTATAACACGTCGAACGATTGGCTCAACGAAACGCGAACATAGTGATCCCGATACGGGTGCGAGTACCAGCGTTGAAAGTCGGCTGTACGCAGCAGCGACCTCGTCCAATAATAGCGCTATTGAACCACCGCCGCAAAAGTTGCGCACAAGTCGTTCGTTAGGACCTAGAGATTTTACGCTAAGAAGTTCGTCGCTAGTGACAACTGGAAGAAGTCTACGTGATCGCGATAAGAATCTACAAAGCAAAATTATTAATTCGATGATCGTTTCGACGCGCACATTTAGACGATTAACAGCCACAACAAGATCGTTCACATCGGTTAGGTCGGTTATACAAACACGTAGCAGAGTAAAAAGGCTCAAAAAATAATTTTAAGTTTTCTTTTTTTCTTTTCTTTTCTTTATCTTTATCTTTATACACTTTTTTTCTATTTATATAAATATGCATGCGTGTGTGTGGCATTATTAATTGATAATTATTATTTTGTTTTTATTATGATTATTGATTGAACGAAAAATATGCATTTAAAAGTTAGATTTTTACAATCTTTATTCAGGTTTGAATTCCTGTTGCATAATTGAAAGAAACATATTGTCGAGAATTACATGTCTTCTAGTTAAGAGATGGCGTTGCCTGTATGTATGATCTCTGTCGATAACGCAGTAAGCGAATATCTGCCGGTACCGGCCTTGTTGCGTCTGAGCGCGAAGGTCACAGTATAGTATTGTATTGCAATGGCGGCATGAGCACGTATAGCGTGGCTTGCCGTATGAATGTTTTGTATTCTTGTAATTGAAAATATATGTGCAAAAGCGATTGTTATTTAAGTGAATAAACAACTACATACATAATTGTGTCGAATATATATCATCTGGCGACCGTGACAGGACGGATTGTGTGTGTTTTTGTGTCGGCATTTTGCACGTGGAAAATCGTTGGTTGTGGCGCTGTGTGTTTCGCAGTAAAACAGTGCGGTGTAATAGTGAACGCGTAATATATGAATTTTGAGACATTACTGTTAGTTAATACAGTGAATGTGAGTATATCAGTATTACGTAATATTACTGTATTGTTTTAATAGAACCAAGATTTTCAAATTTAATATCGTACGTAAAGTATACGTTACTGTAGTAGATACGTTGAAACATTATTGACTGTTACAAAGTGTTTTGTGAACATGGATCGAGATAAAAGATCGCGAAAAGCAATGCGTGCTACATTCACGAAAGCAGCAAATACGATTGAAGATTTGCTGAATGATCCTGAAGCAGATCAAGACGATGTAATCGCAAAGTGGCGAGCTTTTCAAGAGAAACATGAAGCTATACAGCGACTGAACAGTGGAATTTACGACTTTCTGGTAAATGATGATGCAACCGAAGAGGAACTTATTGCAGAAATGGACGGAGTTGGGGTATATTCTGATAGATACCGTAAAATTGAAGTCAAATATGAAAGGCTGCATCAAACTGATGACGTCACATCTAACCGAAGCCAGTCAATTCGTTCAGTAAGTACACAGAGCAACGGAGCAACAAGAAAGTTCAAGTTACCTACTATTGAACTTAAAAAATTCAGTGGTGACATACGTGAGTGGCTGCCATTCTGGAGTCAGTTCCAGAAAATACACAACGACGAAGACATCGCGCTTGAAGACAAATTTCAATATTTACTACAAGCTATCACCGAGAACACAAGGGCGCGCGAACTAGTGGAAAGTTTCCCGCCAACAAAAGAAAACTACAGCAAGGTGATTGAGAGTTTGCGGGACAGGTTCGGACGTGATGATCTTCTTATTGAGGTATATGTAAGAGAATTACTTAAGTTGGTTTTGCATAATACTGTAGCTAATGAAAAAATTGGTTTGTGTTCTTTGTATGATAAACTGGAGACCCAATTGAGGGCCTTAGAGACATTGGGTGTCACAACGGACAAATGTGCCGCCATGCTGCTTCCACTGGTCGAGTCATGTCTGCCGGAGGAACTACTGCGCGTCTGGCAGCGTTCCCCAAAGCTGAATGAAGGAGAAGGCGTCACAGCAACCGAACGGGTGCACAGTCTTCTGAGATTCTTGAGGGCAGAAGTAGAGGCTGAACAACGAATAGCATTGGCGGTCGAAGGGTTTGGAATTTCATCATCGAACAACAAAACTAATAGAATAAGAGCGAAAATCACTCAAGAAAGAACACCAACAGCAGCTGGGTTAATAAATGCTAGCACAATCAAATGTATTTTTTGTGATGGGTCACACCGAAGTGAAGATTGCTTCAAGGCACAAAAGATGAGTATCGTAGATAAAAGGAAAACTCTAACGGTAAGAAATGCATGCTTTATATGTCTAAAGGTAGGGCATCTAAGTAAAAAATGTCGCGAACGTTTAAAATGTCAAGTATGTGGTGGTAAACACGTAGTGTTGATGTGTGCCGAATTGCCAATTAACAAAAAACAGAAAACGGAAGATATTGGCAATAACGCAAAACAAAGCACTACA
Source organism: Clivina fossor (assembly GCA_963966155.1). NCBI lineage: Eukaryota > Metazoa > Arthropoda > Insecta > Coleoptera > Carabidae > Clivina > Clivina fossor. The sequence continues at coordinate 41,451 of CAWYQG010000126.1, forward strand.
GAAACGATAGAAACGGATAGTAATCTGGCTAATCACACTGAAACGACAGTATTTTTACAAACCTTAAGAGTCAAATTGAGTAATGGCTTTAACGTAAGAGAGGTTCGAGCTATCGTGGACACAGGGTCACAACGATCCTACATTTTAAAGGGCACAGCAGAGGCACTTATGTATCCGTGCAAAGGCGAGGAGAACCTTGTACACACATTATTCGGTGGTTCAAGTTCATCTCCACAGGCACACAAACGTTATGAAATAACAGTGTCAAGTTTGGACGGGAAATATAAGAGTAAAATAGCTGTGTTAGATCAACCGTCTATCTGTAGTCACATTCCAGCTATTCGAAGTGGAAACTGGCGTCAAGAGTTGTCGAAGCACAACATCTTGTTGACAGATATTGGGAAATCAGACCAGGTTGAGCTGCTCCTAGGAGCAGATGTAGCAGGTAAACTACTAACAGGGCACAAGGTAGATTTGCAATGCGGAGTAGTAGCTATGCAAACGCTACTCGGTTGGACTTTGTTAGGAGAGGCAGCAGACATCAAAGTAAAGAAGAATACCACGATGACTGCGCTTTCGCTGTTTGCAAAGAATGTCTCATTGGAGCAACTATGGAAATTGGAAACACTAGGCATCACTGATCCAGGTGAAAGGAAGAATAAAGAAGAGATAGAAGCTCAGGTTAATGAATATTTTACAAATACTGTAAAAAGAAATGACGATGGAAGTTATGTTGATAATTGTATAACCAGTGTTTCAAGCCAAGAGGAAGCATTTTTGTTTCAAAAAGAAACAAGTCAAATTATGGCAGAAGGTCAGTTTGATTTGACAGGCTGGGAAACCACGATATCCGAATTTAAAACTGAAAGGGAATGCACAGCATTACTAGGAATGATTTGGGATAAACAAAAAGACATTCTTATGATAAACGATGATTGTACTAAATTTGGTTTAATCGAGAAAGTGACGAAGAGAAATATACTGTCAATAACGCAAAGAACTTTTGATCCAATTGGCTACACCTGCCCGGCGACTCTAAGACCTAAATTATTTTTGCAGCAGATGTGGAACTTACATCTGAAATGGGACGATGAAGTTGATGAAACGATTCAAGCGGAATTTCTCAAATGGTATAACGAATTACATTATCTGCGAGAAATAAATATCAATAGATGGTTTGGTGGTCATCCAGAGGTAAAAAGTCATTGGAGCCTTCATACGTTTGTAGATGCTTGTAAAGATGCATATGCGGCAGTGATATTCATACGGATTGAAACAGAAAGTTGTGTAGAAGTACACTTAGTACAAGCAAAGTCCAGAGTCGCACCTTTGAAACAACTAACCATTCCTCGGTTAGAGTTGTTAGCGGCTACAATTGGCGCCCGTTTATATGACAGCGTTAAAAGATCCTTGAGTATAAACAATATAGAGAGTTATTTTTGGAGTGACTCTAGTACAGTTATTTCATGGATACAACGGGAAGATAAATGGGCCACATTTGTGTGGAATCGCACAGAAGAGATACGAACACTAACGCCTAAGGAAAACTGGTTTCACATACCGGGTGACTCAAATCCAGCAGATTTACCGTCAAGGGGATGTTCGCCGAGGCACTTACTCCAATCTAGATGGTGGGAGGGACCCAATTGGTTATACAAACCAACAGAAGAGTGGCCTAAAGCGAATCCAGTTCTAGATGAGAACGAAATCAAGAGGGAAATGAGGAAAACAATTGTAACGGCCTTAGTGACTGACAAATCAATGTGGTACTGTAGATATTTTTCTAAGTATACACAGATAATAAGAATGATTGCTTGGATCTATCGATTTAAGAATAATTGCTGTAATCCAAAGAAGAAACGACTGGATACTTTATCTGTTGAAGAAATAGATATGGCAGAAAGAAAGATAATTCGTCTTGTACAAAAAGAAGTTTTTTGTGGTGTTGATGATAAACGAATTGCAACCCTCAATGTACTAAAAGATAGTGAGGGAGTTCTCAAAGTGAGAACACCTGTTGCTAACAGGGAAGATTCCGAATCTTTTAGATTTCCCATGTTGCTGCCAACAAAACATGTCATGGTAGAACGATTGATTCGGGAAACACATTTAAACTTATGTCATGCTGGTGTACAAACTGTATTGGTTTGCCTAAGAGAAAAGTATTGGATTATTGCTGGAAGAAGGGCTATAAAATCGGTACTCAATAAATGTACGTTTTGCGCGAGACATAGAGTTGGAAATTTCGATGCTATTTCACCACCCTTACCCAACGATAGAGTGCGAGATGCTACTGCTTTTGAAATTACAGGGGTAGATTTAGCAGGGCCTCTGCATTTACGAGGAGGACAAAAGACGTGGATAGTACTATTCACTTGTGCCGTGTATCGAGCAATACACTTGGAAGCGGTGACTTCTTTGTCCACGGATAGCTTCTTACAGGCTTTAAGAAGATTTGTGGGTAGACGAGGAAGGCCAGCGATCATGTATAGTGATAACGGAACTAATTTTGTAGGAGCGGATAATTCCTTTCAGAAACTTGACTGGAAAGTTATCGCTGACTATAGTACAGCCAGGAGAATATCTTGGAAGTTCAACCCGCCCACAGCGGCCTGGTGGGGCGGATGGTGGGAGCGACTTATACAGCTAGTTAAACGAATATTGAGGAGAGTACTAGGAAAAGCTTGCATTTCTTACGAAGAACTACTAACTATTCTATGCGACTGTGAAGCTGTGGTTAACTCACGACCACTAACGTATTTGACATCCAACCCTTCCGACTTAGCTGCGCTAACTCCAAATATGTTTCTTCATGATCTCAGAGAGACAGGTGTACCTGACTGCGATGCAGTGGAAGCAGCAGACTTAAATCGTCGCGTGCGCTATAGACTAAAGTTACGTAATGATTTACGTCATCGGTTTAGAAACGAGTATTTGGGCCAGTTAAAACAATCGCGTAAAAACAAAGTGTCGCGTGAAATCGCGTGTGACGACATAGTGCTTGTGGGTGCGGATTGTCGTAAACGAATGGATTGGCCATTAGGTCGCGTAGTTGAACTGATACGCGGGAAAGACGGCAAAGTGCGGTTAGTGCGGGTCAAAACTAACAATGGAACCTTATTGCGTCCGATCCAAAGATTGTATCCTCTGGAGAATGACGACCACGAGGAGCTGAATTCCTGTGAACCTCCCAACACTTCTAACGTGAACAACAGTGCGTGTGGAAAAAAGGTGTTGAGAAGTGGACGAGTGTATTGACTTTAAGTATAATTAGATTAAGTTTGTTTTGTAAAGGCATAATACATTATCCCTTTAGGTGGGAGGATGTCGAGAATTACATGTCTTCTAGTTAAGAGATGGCGTTGCCTGTATGTATGATCTCTGTCGATAACGCAGTAAGCGAATATCTGCCGGTACCGGCCTTGTTGCGTCTGAGCGCGAAGGTCACAGTATAGTATTGTATTGCAATGGCGGCATGAGCACGTATAGCGTGGCTTGCCGTATGAATGTTTTGTATTCTTGTAATTGAAAATATATGTGCAAAAGCGATTGTTATTTAAGTGAATAAACAACTACATACATAATTGTGTCGAATATATATCACATATTTTAATATATTTGTTTTACATATAATTTTCAAATCAACTATTTTACCTATAAGATTGATTTAAATTAACAAAACTTTAGTTCCACATTTATTCTAAAAAAGTTTATTTTTTATTATAAGAGTAATGATTTTAAAAACAAAAATTATTAACCCTTTAAGTTCATCGACTTTGTATATATATCAGCACACTCTTCGGAAGTATTTCAAATAACCTTGATCACTTCCTTAAATATCCCTGAACATATACGTTTTATTGAAACAATTTATAAATCAATCGAATTTCGAATTTATAACTGATTTTAGTTTCTATATAGAAATTTTGTATATAATGATTATATGAGATTATATTTTTATAAAACAGTTTGTTTAATGTATTTAAACATAACTTTTTAAATCGTGTGACTATGTGAATCTTTTAATATTATTAGGATTTAAAAGCAACAAAAAATTTCAATATAAAATCTTTGTAACCTAACTTTTAAATGAATTATTTATTAATCGTCATGCACTTGATATACAGATAATTGTTATTATATATATATGTTTTTATATAAATATATATGTATATATATATATATATATATATATACCGGGTGTATACTTGGTTTATGCAATATAGGAAAAACAATGTTATTTTTTTAACACCGCAATTCCTGCTTCCCCGTTAGTTATAAAGAAAAAATATAAGAAACAAAAATTGTTTACAATTAAAAACTAAATTATTTACGCTTAAAATAATTGCGATATTGCGGCTCAGTAATTAATTATTAATTAAATAAATATCAACAGTTTTCGGCAATATCAGACAGCCATGGACGAAACGCGAATGTATTTTGTTTAAAACTGTCAATACACTGACATTTGTGAACAAAATACATTCGCGTTTTATCCATGGCTATCTGATATTGCTGAAAACTGATAATATTTATTTAATTAATAATTAATTACTGAGACGTAATATAACAATTATTTTCAACGTAAATAATGTAGTCTTTAATTCTAAATAATTTTTGTGTCTTATAATTTTTCTCTAAAACTAACGGGGAGGCAGGAATTACGATGTTAAAAAAATAACATTGTTTTTCCTATATTGCATAAACCAAGTATACACCCGGTATATATATATATATATCAATTTTATAATATATTATTATTCATCTGAAAATAAATTAAGTATTTTGTGCACTTTTTTTCTAAATGCTATTATTGGTAATTAAATTTTTAAATCTTTTTTTTGAAACTCATTTAACAAAAAAATAAGGTAATCGATTTGGCATCTGTCCAATGTACAATATTTTAAAAAGAAATTAAGATTTAAAAATCGAAATTATCTTTGATATGCTATAATGTACTTGTACTTTTTATTCGAAAAAGATTAAAGTACATTTGATTGGAGTTATTATTAGGTATATTTGTTAATTTTATTGTCATTTCAAATTTATTTGTAATTTTTTACATTTTGTTTACACTTTTCACCAAGTAATATGTAATATTTAATTACTTATTAAGGTGTACTTTTTAAAATATAATTTCAATTTATACAAAAAATACTTATGTGATAAATTGTTGATAACTCTGTATATAGTTTTAAACAAATGCGAATTTGATTTTAAAATATACAAGAAAATATCTTTTTTTAATTTACGTTATTGTATTATTTTAATTAAATTAGGATCTTTGATAAAATTATTAAGGTGTACTTTTTTAAAATATAATTTTAATTAATACAAAAAATACTTATGGGGTCAATTGTTGATAACTTTGTATATAATTTTAAACAAATGCGAATTTGATTTTGAAATGTACAAGAAAATATCTATTTTTAATTTACGTTATTGTATTATTTTAATTAAATTAGGAGCTTCGATGAAATATTTGAAAATGATACGAGTATTTTAAGTATCAAATAATTACATAAATTCAGTATTTTGTTTTCATTTGGATGTTTCGTCTATTTGTCCACAGCCACAATCTAGTTACAATTCATATTGCAATGTTACGAATTTATAATATATTGGAAAGCTGCCGCAATAGCCAATTCTAAGCGTTATTTTGATTGAAAATATTCTTATCGTTAAGGTCAGCAAATGCAAATGATGGAAAATAAATAAATGTTATGTAATTATTTGATCCTTTAAGCCTCTGTCATCTTTAAGTTATTGTATTATATATATATATATATATATATATATATATATATATATATATATATACACATTATTAGTTGTAATAAAAATGCTTTTAATTTTTTAAATAAAGTAAGTAATCCAAGTAATATTGTTTTAATATTTATTTCTACAAATTACTATCGAATATGCAAAAACTATACAGGGTGTAACAGAATAACTATTCCTAATTTTCAGAAATGATAGAGGGCACATAAAGAAACATTTTTTATTAATAAACTAGTGTCCGGAATTTTTTTTTTTTCGGCAGTCGATTGTAAAAAACACAACTTTATGTTATAACCCGAGATTTAAAGGAGATTTATAATATCCGTTAAGACCATTTCATTCTACTCAAAAAAGTGCTTTAAGAATGTGAAAATTATTTTCATCTAATTTAAAAAACCATCGAGATATCGCCATTTATCAAAATACGGAAAAAGCGAACTTTTCACCATAACTCGAAAACAAAAGACGATAGCTAATTTTTGTTTTCATAATTGAGTTTCTCTCAAAAAAAGCGATCGAAGATGCGCGGTCCATTTTTCCATATCTCATAGTTTCCGAGTTCCCCCTATGAAAACGTCCAAATTTGCCCACCCTGTACATCGTTACAACTTGTGTATCGAAAATGGTGGTCGTAACTTCGAACAATGTTTATAAAGTTTAATGCACTATTATTTCTAATAAACTGTTCCTTAATTTAACTACTCTTTGACGTAATAATTAAAATTATTTTTAACGATACCTAAAATTTCCAGTTAAAATTTTCCCTTTACAAGATTTCTTTATCAATAAATTTATTATCAATTATCACGACTTCAGACGAATAAATAAAGATATTTATTGATTGATTGATGAATGTTTGTGAATATTCCAACAAAATTTGCGATTATCATTTGTCCTTTATCAATAAATTTATTATCCAGTATTCGATGCATCAATAATTAAAATCTATTAGGGTAAGGTGATGATAAAATAAAAAATGGACGATTTAAGACGAGTGAATATTAAATAAAGATATTTATTGTTTTGATTGATGAATGTATTTGTTTTTTTGCACAATAATAATTACGCAATACAATTAGTTGATTTTGCCAGCAGTGCGATCTCGGTGCACTTTCAAATGCTTCTTGTAGTTTCCCGAGGCGATAAAAGTTTTCGAACAGTATTCGCATTTATAAGGTCGTTCCCCTGTGTGAATGCGAGTGTGAACTAAAAGTGCTGAACTATCACGGAATTTCTTCTCGCAGAACTTGCACTGAAATGGACGCTCACCTAAACACCAACAAACATTATACATTTTATACAAGGTTATCACTGTTTTTCACAAAGTTATGACTGATTTTCACAAAGTTATGACTGTTTCTTCAAGGTTATGACTGTTTTTTACAAGGTTATGTCTGTTTTTCACAAAGTTATGACTGTTTTTTTACAAGGTTATGACTGTTTTATACAAGGTTATAACTGTTTTATACAAGGTTATGACTGTTTTTACAAGGTTATGACTGTTTTTTACAAGGTTATGACTGTTTTATACAAGGTTATGTCTGTTTTTCACAGAGTTATGACTGTTTTTTTACAAGATTATGACTGTTTTTTACAAGGTTATGTCTGTTTTTCACAAAGTTATGACTGTTTTTTTACAAGGTTATGACTGTTTTATACAAGGTTATGACTTTTTTATACAAGGTTATGACTGTTTTTTACAAGGTTATGACTGTTTTATACAAAGTTATGACTGTTTTATAGAAGGTTATGACTGTTTTATACAAGGTTGTCTGTTTTTCACAAAGTTAAGACTGTTTTATACAAGGTTATGACTGTTTTTTTACAAGGTTACATAAACAACTTAACCAACCATAACAACCAAATAACCAACCTGTGTGCGTCCTCACATGACACTTATAGTTATCGATCGATGCGAATGCCTTATCGCAATGCTCGCATTTATGCGGTCGCTCGCCGGTGTGTTGACGCATATGCTGATTGAAATGGGACTTCTTGTAGAAGGCTTTCGTGCAGATCGAACACCTGTGTCGCCTTTCGCGCGCATTATGCAATTTCATATGCTGAAATAGATTACTTTTCGATGCATAGAGTTTCTTACAAATCGGACAAGGAACTTGACGCGTGTCTAAGTTGTCGCTGTGACGATTCTGAATGTGTTGTGTTAGATTCATTTCGGATTTGCCACGATAACCTATAATACAGTTACAACAACAACAATATACAAACAAACAACAAACTATAACCCGATAGAAACAAAATATAAGCAACTGTTATTTTAATTTTTACCACTTTAACTGCAAGGAAAAGTCGTATAGCGTTTGGTATGGTGTCTGTAACATTTAAAAATTTTTTTTTGTATAGAAATCCTTCATATAGCCTCTAGATGACGAATATGAACTTAGTTTATGTGGGTGTATGGATGAGCGTCGTCAGCTCGCTCGCTCAGTTGTGATGGCAACTTCTCCTAGACGGTTCAACCGATTTTAATGAAATTTTCAGGATAAATTTGTCTAGTACCCAAGATAGGGTCATGTGGTTTTATTTTTTTCCAGTGATGCCAACTTTCCGAGAGAAAAATTACTAAAGTTTTTAAAAATTCATATTGGCTACATTATTTATCCGATTTTGATCAAATTTTCACAAAAGATTCTTCTAGTATTCATATAATTTATGCAATTTTAACAAAAAACAGTGTTGCCAACTTTCCGAGAAAAAAATTACTAAAATTTTTAAAAATTCATTATGACCACTTTATTTACCCGATTTTAATCAAATTTTATAAAAGATTCTCCTAGTGCCTAAATAAATTATCAAATTTTAACGAAACTTATCGAGAAAAAAAATCACAAAATTTTTTAAAAATTCATTGTGGCTACATTATTTATTCGATTTTGATCAAATTTTCAGAAAACTTTCTCCTAGTGCCCACAAAAATTATAATTTTAATAAAAATATTATGTTACCAACTTTCCGAGAAATGTCAAAGTTTATTGTTTATGTTTAATTAGTGCTAATATTATTCGGCTAATGTTGTTCGCAAACGTTGTCAAAACTTAGCAATTTTGTAACACGAATTAGCGTGATTATCTTCTAATTAGAATAATTCATTCATTTCGTGATTGATTAGGAATTAATCCGTTCTTTACCCGAATCTCAATATTATTTGAAGAAAGTTGTTGAAAGCTGTTTAAATTTTTATTATTATTGTTAAAATTATTTTAAAAGTACAAGTTTGCTTTTGGTTGATTGCTATTGATTAAAATATTACAAAATTAAAATAATTCACATGATAGAGTCAAGAAATTATTTACTTATATTTAAGGAGGTATATTTCCATTTGTAGTATCGATTTTTTTTTAGGTATTTTTCAACATTTATTTTGGGAACTTTTACAATAAATACAGAACACAATACATAATTGTACCGTTCAAAAGTTTTCAACTGTATTTTTTTAACTTGAAAATAGTTAAATTTTTACTTAAAACAATGGCATCAAAGTGATCAGGTCAAAATTCAAATTTTCAATAAATTCCCGTAAATGAATAACCAGTTTAAAATTACATAACATAATTACATTTGGTAATATTGTGTAATAATTAACTTTGATTGACAAATTATTAAAGTTTATAATCTATGTTTTGATAAATTAATTCAATTAGCAATAATTTTGTATAAATATTCTAGAAAATATTGGCTTTGTTAGGTTAGGTTAGGTTAGGTTGGTATTCGATGCTATATCGCGGTTTAACTAATTCTATATGTAATTATAGTTAATAATCTAACGTTTCTAAACGATTTAGTCATTTAGTTGTGATGAGTAAATCGTTCAGAAACGTTAGATTATTTAACTGTTATTATTTAGAACGTCGTCACTGAGTGTTTAAATATTAATAATTCTATATGAATGTAGGTAGGATGACGACTCGTACTTAAATCGAGGAATCCGAAAATCTAATGGAATCGATGAAATATTTCTCGTAGCTGTCTGTATTCTGTTTACCTAAAATTTACTGAGATCTCACGTCACTTCAGATAATTCTTATTCTTTTTATCTTAACTGAGCTACGACAAACTGAGTTGGATACCTTCCCCCTACCCCCTTTCCGATTCTGCTGCACCCGCAAAATAATCTTAAAATGAAGTGAGATACTCAGTTAAGTAGTAGAGGTTAAGTTTGTATTAATATTGCTCTTTTTAAAGTTAGCGACAAAAAATTTCATACGAAATTGAATAATTGAATAATATTGGACCTTTAAATTTAAAAATTAATGTAAAATTTATCAAAGATGTATTTCTTGATTCACAAATTTATGATTGATTAGAATAACAAACGTCAGAAAAGGTGTCAAAGTGTATTTCGATCTTTGTCAGTTATTTGTGTTCTCTTGCTAGAGTTCGAATATCTTGTTCTTTTATTACTGAATGTGATGTATATATTGATGGTGCACGTTTAGAGCAGGCAGATGAGCAGATGTGTATTTGAGCAGTTTGCTGTCTAGAGATGGCCGTTTTGATTGTGAAATTGAAAGGAGAGTAAATGCTGGTTGTAAGGTGCTTTGGGTGTTTTGGGAACTTTTGCTAGGAATGTAAATGTTTCCAAAGAAGCTACCCCCGTTCGAGTATATACAATGCAGTTTTGGTGCCTACGTTGATGTATGGTAGTGAATGTTGGGTTTGGTTGCAAAAGCATAAACAAAAAATGACTGCTATACCAAACGCTATACCACTTTTCCTTGCAGTCAAAGTGGTAAAAATAATAATAATAATAATGAAGGCAGAGACACCGTTTTAATGCATCTGCCAGAATGTTGTTCCAAATAAATCGGACTCGCAAAATATAAATTACAACTTTCACATTTAAATACATTATCTAAAACGAAATAAAATATTACCAAAATATATATATATATATATATATATATATAGGATTACATATACAAAAATGTTTACCAATTTTTACACATAACCCTGCATTATCATACTAGTATCTCTAATGGCCGTATTCATAAAACTTCGTAAAACGTATAACGCTCCGTTTTTTATTAATCTGTCAAAAAATCGAAAAACAGATCAAAAAATCGATCTATCATAGTCGCCGCCACAAAACACAACAACGATAATTAGAAAAAAACAATGTTACCGTGGCCATCTTCGCTAGTAAGAATGATTTGACCATCTTGGCTTAAGGTTGCTTCTGTTATCGAATGTAAGTCAACCACTTCGCCTTGACCACAGACTTCAGCAGTTGTTTGCACTGTATGCACAGATCCATCGCCCTGACTCGTTTGTATCTGAAAATATTTCTAGTAGGTATATACATAATGTTAATATTTGTGCCTAACAAGTTACGATTAATTATTTAATATTCAGATTTTTTACTGATGTTCAGTATAAGCTTTTATTTTTCAAAATTTGAATACGCGATTGTTTCCGAAACAGGTGAAGTTGACTTACGTTTAACAACTAGTCCTATCAATTTTGAAAATTAATATGATACAAATTATTATAATATCATATAATCAATTTACATTGTCATATCATTAAATATAAGTAAATACGTAATTTGTATACAATAAATTTTTCTGAAAATAAAATATTTTAAAAAAATAGTTTATTTCTTAAAATGGAAACCTGATTTTTACTTGTTGTACGTACAAGTTACAAAATCAATCGATGACTCCATTTTATGTAATCTTAATTTAACCTTGATTAATAAAATCTAGTTGAGATAGCAACAATGTATTATGAAACGTATTTATAGTTTTTTTTTTAAATTAATCATTAAAGATTACAGTTTATAAAATTCAATTACTGCAATTTTTAATTTCTATTTTATACCTATTATAATTAATATCAATTTTAGAATTAAATTTCAAAAACGTATTCAATAGATTTTGATTTAATAAAATACACACACTGGAAACAGAAAATTACCGTTGCTAACCCTAGAACATGTGCTGTTGTGCCGTCTGGTAAAGTTATAATTGGATTATTAGGGTCTACTTGTACTATACTAACGGTGTCATCCGGATTTGTGATTGTGTGCAAATAAGCGGGCGCAAATTGTGTTGTCATCTGCGAAAAAATATTTTAATTAATTTATCTTCACTTCCAATTAAACCATGTTGATTTTTCCAATTATTTAATGCATTTTTTTCTCATTAAAATTTGTATGTAGATGCAGTATTGTTTTCTATCTATAAAATAAATTCATTATAATTCGAATAATCAACATATTGTACGAGATTTTTTTTTATTCACAAAGACAATGTTTATTTTCTTGTATTTAATGAAAACAAATAGGGATCATAACTATCTGAAAGTTTAAATATAAATGTCATGCAATAAAAAATAAAATATAAAGATCTTACCGAGAATAAAATCCAACTGAAAATAAAAATAAAATTATAAAAACATATAATAAAAATACTAGTTAAGATCCCAAGTTCACAAAGAAAATTTATAGAATATGTAGCACGCAAGTAAAAATAAATATATATATATAATACAAAATCAAAAACTTGTCTACATATTTATTGCTTTGAATTAATATTCCTATATGCATATAAACTTTCAATATGTCTGTAGCAAATATCGACGAATTAAATATATTGTAGATAAATTTTGAATAATAACAATAAAAAAAAAATACAAAATAAAAATATATACGGAAACACAAAAACCAAGCTAGCATAATCGTTACGTGTCTTGCAAAATTAAAATAATAATAAATAAATAAAAAAAAGTTTTATGTACAAGTCATTGAATTAAAAATTGTATTTGATAATTGTTAGTAAAATTAATTTACGATTTAGACAAGTGTATAGTTATTTACGAGTATTAATTTTCAACAAATTTAATTCAACGACATAAAAATATAACTAATTGTGCTTAACTGTGTACTCTACCACAAATCAATTAAATGAAATTAAAAATAAATATATGAATGTATATAATAAAAACAATCACACAACATTGTAACGTAAACGAAACGAGAGAGAAAAGAAAATATATAAAAATAATTAGATATATGTAATACGAATATATATATATATATATATATATATATATATATATATAAGTAGTGCAACTACGAAAATCAACATCTGAGTTATAGCCGAGGCATGGTCTAGGCCTCTAGGATAACCTGCGGCGTAGGCGCCCGGTGAAGCCGCTATTATGTGTGGCGAACCGCTAGCTTGGATCTGTATTTTATGGGTTGGGTAGTAGTTCAATTTCCTGACGTATGCATTTTTAAGACGCCGACAGTGCTACTGACATTTGAATTAGTCGTTCGCCCCGATCCGTTCACCTTCTTATCATCTTCGGTGAATGCCGGCAGCAGGTCCTCCCGTCCATGATACTTGTAGCAGTTAATCACGATCAGTCGTAGGGCATGTGTCCACGATATCTGCAACAAACATGTCATACAGAACAAATATTCACTAGAGAAATGTGGGCTGGGCGGTGGTCGCCCCTTTTACCTTTTGTTTCTCCTCGTCCGATCGGGCATCCGTACGGACATTCGCCCACGGTAACTCCTTTGGCCACCACGGCGGGGCCACCCAACCAGGTTTACATCGTCCTAAAACGCATACCACTGTACCAGACGCGCAACAGCAACACTAACCACCAACCACTAACCACCAACTAAACCAAATATATATATATAGCAAACTACTACCTACCTGTTGAATATTTTAACATTAAAGGTATAAATGCTTTAAGCTGAGCTTCCGTCATTTTTTCAACAGGTGTAGGTATTCCGTCAATAATTAATGGAGGTAATTCAAATAATGACGGATCATCTTGTACAGGAGATGGTGCTTGTTGTGCTAAAGCACTTTCTAATTCTTCCATAACCATACTTCTTAAATTTTTTACTACGTCTTGTAACGGCTTTGCACCGAATACTTTGTAACTTGTATTTGGTTTTCCAGGCGTCGCTACAAAAACTACAGCTTGCTGTCCAACCCGTGTTGCAAATTCATCAATTATTTGCTAAAATCATAATAATAATAGTTTCAATATAAAAATCAAGTCAAATAAAAATTTATCGCAAATGTGTATCATCATCATCATCTGACAAGCAAGCAACTTACATGTAATTTTCTTAATAATCTATTTCGCTGTCGTTCTCGTACTGAAGGATTTATTTCAAACGAGTGACGTCGTCTTCGTTTCTTAGCTGAGACAATTGCTGCCGCTGCCGCTGCTGCAACACCAACTGGTCCTGCTGCTGCTAATTGAGCTAATACACACATAATTCTACAAATTATACTTAGCTCCAAAACAGCGCAACTCAGCAAAAAGTATTTTCTTAATGTTAGGTTAGAAGATTTTTACTACTCACATAAATAAATTAAATCTCTATTATACATTATTCGTTAGAAATGAATTTATGTAATCACACAGTAAACATAACACAGTAGTATAAAATAAATAAATGAAGTCAAATTCGTCCCTCACCCCCAAACTGATTAAATCGGCCACCCACAAATACATATTTGAATAATCATAGTGAAACAATAGAATCAATTTAGAAATGTAAAACTCAACTATCGAAAACAAACACAGAATTTGTTAATTTTGACAGCGTCCAATTTAAATAAATTGCAATCACTAGCATACATGTCACTGATATATGTTTGGCGCGAGACAGACCTATAGCCGAGTTAACATGGCTTACTATATCAAAGGATACATGCAAGAGTAGATGATTGTCAAAATTACATGTAATTATTGAATTAAAATAAAACATGACACTTTTGATAATTAACAATATATTCTGAATACTTTTTTACATTTTTATACTAAATTTGATTGTAAAAGTTGATTAATACAACTATAATTATATAATGTAATTAAATTTGTTGTTATTTCAAGAAACCATTTTATAAAGTAGCTAATAGTTTTTTATTTTCTTTAATGAATTATAACATAATGAATAACTTTATACCTGAAAAATTTTAGTAAACGAAAATGTTTGAAACATCGTTTCCATGAAATGTTAATCGCTTCAAAAATGACCTGGAAAATAGGTAATATAGCGCTGGAAAACCTGAAAGTCAGCGAATTTTGAAATCTGAAAAGTGCAACAACCTTGTAATTTTTATAAATTCTTGCAAATTCATCAAAAAAATTATAAAATTACAATAAAAAATATAATAAGATTACTATAATTATGACTGTAAATTTACAGTTATTTTTTTATAGTTTACTTATATAGAATAGTTTCCTTTATAGAAAATGTAAGGAGCCGAGCCACACAGATTTGTGGCTTTATTTTTAAGGGTACGTTAGCATACATGGCGTGGCGTGGCGTGGCGTGGCGTGGCGTGGCGTGGCGTTCTGTGTTGCTTCAGAATAAAGAAAGTATTGAATTTTTAAGGCATCGTATTTTTATTATGCGTCCGCAGATGTTTCTTTAAAGTAAATGTTCGTGCGAAAGCTTTACCGCATATATTACATTCGTAGGGCTTTTCATTCGTATGCGTTCGAATATGCTCGACTAAAATGCTTTTAAGCGCAAACCCTTTCTTACAAAACTGACACTGCTGCGCTGCGGTCTGTATTCCGTATGTGTACGATAATGTTATTTTAAAGTACCACTTTGAAGGAAATCTTTCTGGCATGCTTCGCATTTATAGCGTTTCTTATTCGTATGCGTAAGAATATGTCTTTTTAAGTTACCGCTTTGGGTAAAAGCCCGGCCGCATATTTCATTGCCGTAAGGTTGTTCGTTCGAATCTATACGTAGATGATTTACTAAATGCGATTTTTGAATAAGAACTCGACCACATATTTTACATGGATACGACACTACCATTACAGGTTTTTTATTAAAAATATATCGAATTTGTAGGAAAATATGATAAACAAAAGCTGCTTACCTTTTGTATTGTTAGTGAAGCTGAAAAAGTATTGGGTACGGTCCAATTTGCTAACAATCAACTAACTTTGTCTAGAAACGAGCGAATAAGTTCTGAAAACAAAGACACATCTATAGATAGTTTTTATTTATCTAATAATATGTAAAATATTATACTTTTATAAAGGTATAAACAGAATTACTAGAAAAACGGTATTTGTAAATTCTAAATATTTTTCGAAAAAAAAATGTGCTAAATACCAGAATTGGACTGATTTTAATCTCATTTGATTTAAATCACAATTTTAATTTTTTTATTAGCTATTTTTTTAAAAACTAAATTTGTTTTTTGATAATTGTTTAGTTAAAATATTTCGATATATCTAGGACAAAATAAAAAGTGAAAAAAAATTTTAATATAACAATAATAATATTTTACTCTTATTTCTGTTTTTGCAAAAAAAAGGCCAAGTCATTTCATATTTCTTAACTTAAAAAAAATTAACTAATATATAATTAGTTAAACAAAATAAATTAAGGGCGATTTAAGCAAAAACAAAATTCTTTACTTAATAATAATAATATTGAAAATATATTGAGTAATATTTAATGATAATGTAATCAGTAACGATGACATAATAATGAAAAAAATAAGAAAAATAAAAATTGATCTAGATTTTTTATAGTTCTTACTTTTGAAATCGAATAAATTACAAATGTACGTTATAATTAGGCTTGACGCTAATTTTGCGTTAACATTAGCCGAACGAGTAAGACGTGCGGCATCTCTAATTATGATTTATATAAAGTTTTTAAATTACTTAAATTAATTAATAGAATTGATATTAAAACCAAATATAATGCGATTGTACAAATTTGATAAATGTATGACTTTCAAAAATTGATATTTTTCTCTTATGAAAGTGTAACACTATCTTGTCTGTAAAATCAGTCCTTTCTCACAAAAATGCCTCTGTCTTTCTTAAGTAAAAATATCGAGAACAAAACTCATCTCATGTTATATTCGTAAGCTAAGCCTAAATCTAGGAAAGCACTTAACTAGCCATGATCTTATAAGTTATGCACTACGTTGCTTAAAATAAAATGTCAAAAGTACTTAAATTTATTGCTTTGTAACCCATCGCGTATTGTGCAATAATTATCGACAAACCACTAAAAATAGCCTAAACAACAAACATAAAAAATAATAATATAAAAATTTCACTTGACATTTCAAAATAAAAATAAAAACTGAACGCAAAAATATTTAGTAAACACGCAGTAATTAAGATGGTTTGTATTAAAGAAAAGTTAATTAACATATTTAGTTTACTATTACACGTATAAAATTATATTTTACATTAACAAATCATGTAAAGTTCAGAAAAAAAATTATTAAACTTTCAATATTCGGAAATGTTTACAAAAAATAAAAATCCTTTTGTTTTCTGATTTAAGAAATAAAAAATTACAATTAGCATAAACACTGATATTTTTTATTGTTTTATTACAATTGCAGTATAAAAAGAATAATATTTGAAGGCAATTATTTTTCTTAAATAATAAATTCAATATAAATTTATCATTGAAATAATTTCCTCCAATTTAATCTAAATATTTACAATTTTCGTTTAAAATTTCACTTCCTTCGAAAATAAAAAATCAAATAGTTTTACTATATTTTAAACCAAATAATAATAAATATTAAATACATATAATTTCGATTTTATTTTGAATGTTACCATAATATTTAAAAATTAATTATTTTCTTTTAACAATGAATTTCTGTGCTTTTACGCCGTGTATATTTATTACAAAGAACTAATTAAACATTAGTTATTTTCTTTTAACTAAAATTTTGCATGAACTTATTTCATTCCTAAAGTTAGTCAATTGTTAAACTAATTTAATGAATAATTTTCAATTAGCACGATACAAATATATATATATATATATATATATATATATATATAAAATATATAAAAAATCATTTTGGTGTTTGAAAAAATATAATCTAGTTTATTAGAAATGTTATACACATCTAGCCAAAAAACTCTAGCGAAAAACCACTGAAATATAGTAATAACTGGAACGCGCACTGGCCGCTCAAATGTGAGCCGAGAGAGATAGGAGATACGTGGTATTCGCGTCTTTGTCTTTCTAATGGCGTAGCATTGCTACTACATGATAACTTAGATAGCTATAAAAAAAAAGAATCTAATTGTCAAATGTCAAATTAATATATCAAAAATGATAAAAATATTTTTTATAGAGGGATTCCCCAATAAAATCTCATTACGTATCGTTTAGCCGATGCATTTAGCTACAATTTAATATGAAACAACATAAGATTGTCGCATTTTTACTTGAATTTCAAATGCGCAGAAGTGTAAGACAGTGATAGAGATACCACGTATCTTCTATCTCTCTCGGCTCGCATTGCCACTACTAGAACACATACGCAGTGAACATTCCAGTTATTACTATATTTCAGTGCGAAAAACATTAAAGATATTATAAATTTAATTGTAAACAACTTTTGTTAATATAATTTTTCGATAATCAATTATATTTGTTAATTAAGTTAATATAGAGTAATTAAAACTAAATAACGGATATGCGGTATATATTAAATAATAAATCTGTTACATTTATTCAATTTATTGTAATTTCCAATATTTTGCCCCCAAAATGGTTGGCGTCATCAGGGAGAACACTAAATAATAATATTAAACATATAAACATTTGAATAATAAATACAAAATGAGAAAAAAAAGTTGAAGAAAACTTACATGTATGAATAAATGGTTTAAGTTAAGCATAAAATTGAAATTAAGAGAATATATACATTCTGCTTAAAATTCATCGATGACAGACAAAACACTTTGTAATAAATAAATAAAATAATAAATAATTAACAAACAGACTAATACTATAGCGCAATTTCAACGAATAAGTTTTTTATTCAAAAATTTTTTTCAATAAAGTCAAATAATTAGCCAAATAAGTTGTTAATGAATTTAAAAAAATTATAAGAATCGTCAATCATTAAACATGTAATCTAAATATGCAATTATTTTGTCAAAGATAAAATAATAAATATTGATAAAAATTAAAATATGTTAACGAACACAATAAGTAAAATATTAAAAAAAAACGATATTCGCAAATAAGTCATTTATTCATACATGTAAGTTTTCATCAACTTCTTTTTCTCATTCTGTATTTATTATTCAAATGTTTACATGCTTAATATTATTATTTAGTGTTCTCCCTGATAAAGCCAACAAATTGCAATAAATTGAATAAGTTATTATTCAATATATACCGCATATCCGTTATCCTTAACTCATATATATATATATATATATATATATATATATATATATATATACTTTTATGAAATAATAATGAAATTACATTTATTGTATGAACTTTAGCCCAGCTGCTCTGGATACCTGCACAAGAAAGTAGGAAACTAAGAAAAGTAAACTTACCCTCTTCTTTTTCAACTGAAGACAAACCACGAAAACCAAATATAAACAAAAACAGGAAAAAGCTCTTCAGTTCGATACAAGAACAGAATAGAAACTAACTATATCTAAGGCAGACAAGCTGCTACGTAATATCACAAACTGATGCGTACACAAACAATATGCGCATGCGCACAATTCCATGCATAGATGGCAATTTGTGACATAGCATTATAAATTTGACTTTGTTTTTCATTTTTTCATAATATTTTGAACTCAACTTTAAATTAAATTAAATTAAAAAAAACATAGTATAATATTATGTTATGAGAGGCGAAATGTGAGCTTGTGTTGAGCTTAGATAATGACAGCCAAAGCTAAGCAATCTAAGCGAAACATGATAAAGATTGCTTTCTGCATTTTATTATTTGTTTTCGATTCAAGTGTTTCAAACGAAAAAATATACCTTTATTTATTTATTCTATAATTATAACTTTTTTTGATATTTCTCGAGAATTTTGCCTAATTTTAATAATAAATTTTATATTATACTATATGTATATACTATATGTATATGAAAAAACAGTAAAATTGATTTATATTTTTCAGTTTTTTTTGTTTGTTTGTATAAGGTAAAAAATTACATTTGTTTTAATTTATAACTATTATATTGTTTTTTAACTATTTATTATATTTATTCTATTTATTATTTTAATAATTGACTTGTATAAGTGTTAATTATCTGTGTATAATTTTATAAAAAAAAATTTTTTAATTTGTTCGTTTTGTGTTAACTTGGATTACAAAAAAGAGTTTTACATTGAATGAGAATGAAAACAGAAAAAAGCATACCATTTTTAAAAATATTCATTTATTACAACAGCAATTAAATATCTGGTCATACTTGTAAGTTTTGACATACTACGTTAATTTAAACTGTATTGTTTTGGTTTTAACGATTGTAATTTTTTTGTTTTTCTAAAAAATTATTTCAGTGCTTCCCTGAAGAAGCCACAAATGTGTGGCGAAATATAGGATTTGTAATAATTGATAGATATTAAATGCTAGCATTTTAATAACCTAGTCAAATCATATACCGTATCCCGTTATATAAATTTTCTCAACTTATATTCACGGTAGTTATTCTAAATTAACTTATATATATATATATATATATTTATATATAGTTATAAGCAATATATAAATTACAACATATTTACGCTTGGTAAAGATTAACTTAATGCCGATGTCACACTATCATTCATATGAATGATGGTGATTGATAAAGAAGAAGAAGTGATCCGTCACTGATGAAATTTTAGCGGGCCGCTATTTTTCGTCAATCTGTATCATTCACGGCACTATGCGACTCACTTCATTATTCTATATTCAGACAGGTGGTGAGAATTCAAAAATGAATAATTTTACATTCGATTTATTCGTTCAATACTTTATATTTATGGTAACTATTTATTAGAAAAATTTGCTAATTTATGTACAATTAATAATTTAATAACAATTTTTATATATTTACAGAATTAGCATATAAAAAAAATTAATCAAATATGTAAATGTCAATATTTTCATTGTTTATTATTATTTTGATTTCCAAAAAATATATATGTTTTTAATTATAATAAAGATTAATCATAATTTTTTTCAAATAAAATATATGTGTGAAATAAGAGAAAATCGCATTTTTCAAGGAAAATGATGAAAATTATTATAACATTTTCTATGGTACTACCACTTGTAGTACTACCGCTTGTACTCATTTTTAATTCAAATCAGTTGTAAGTCAAAGGAACTATACTTTGGATCAAACTAGGTTAAAATACAAATGTCAAACAAATAATAATATTCAGAAAAATATGAAGAAGAAATCAGTTTCATCAATTTTCTCATCAAACAGTGTGACATATCCAACACTCACTTTGTCCTTCACCATCAAAATCTCTTCTTCTTTATCATTCACCATCATTCATATGAATGATAGTGTGACATCGGCATAACTTAACTTAACTATTAGAATCAACAAAAGTAACAAAAGTTGCCTCATTAAAGAAACAATTCAAACAAGATTAGAAGTATAATATAGAACTAAAAAATAGGAATAAAATTTATATATATATATATATATATATATATATATATAAATGTTATCTATAGATTAGTTAGATATAATTAGATATATTATTTAATTATATAATAATCATTTAATTTACAGTATAATTAAAAATGTTTCTTCATGCGTATCAAAATATTGATAACGTTTTTTCCTATACAAAAAAAATAATTATGTAACTAGTACAATAATGTGAACATCATTATACAGTAGTTACTTATTATATACACCACTGGTGGCAGCATCAAGTATAGCACCGGTAGCTATATTAAAAATTATATAATGACTGTGTATATTTTCGCTTAAATTTGATCAATGAATATTGTGTGAAAAAGTGATAGAAATGTAAATATACACCACCCAACGTGGTTATAAATTACGCATATTTGTTAAAAGAAATATGACTAACAAATATAATTTTCTACAACAAGCCGTAGGTAACCGGTTATGAATATCTGGTATATTTTTATTTTTATTTATTTTTAGTTTAGTATAGTAACAAAATTTGGTGATAAACAAACCAAAAATATTCTTATTTCTAATATGTGAAAAGACATATTTTTACTTCAGACAACCAAAACGAAGCACTGAACTAAAAATAAATAAAATACATTCCAATAGAGACTTAAGATTTCTTTGATTGATTTCTGACCAGCATGTCAATAATAAAATTCAGCGAAACTAACCAATTCAATTGACAATTAACTAAACTTAATAATTTTCAATATGGCCGTCGGAGATGTCAAATTAAATACACTTACCTATGTAGTCATGTTTGGTACAATACCACTAGTGACGTGTATAGTAACTATTAGTATTAGTATTTAACAATATTCATATTTTTGTACTTGTAACGCATAATTACCTCACCTTCTATACTTATAGGCAATATAGTAACAACGTAATATCAATATACGCTTAAACTTTATCCTAAACAGTTTTATTTTAATAGTATGAGTTCTGAAATTTTTTTACTATGTTAAAAAATATATTTTCAAACACACCTCTGAGTAGTTATTTTTTTTTCTTTATAAAATACGAAATATTTCTCTTAATACGCTATTTTGATAAAGTAAAACAATTTTGCACAAACTAGCAGTTAATTTAACATTCTCATTATGATGATAAAATAACGTTAAAAAATGCGTGTTATATTGTGTTATTAAAATTTTTAATTTTGTTAAAATATAACGAGATAGAATATATTAATTTTTATCATTTTTTTTTTGTTTATTGTTAGTTTTTTGTAGTAATGTATTTTATTATATTCTGTTAGATAGTGAACCACCTAGAATAGCAAAGTTTGTTCAACTTTTGTTAATTTAACAAACTAGTTTTTTATTACTGTGTATTATTGTGTATATTTATATGTAATGCAAAAATTTTACTACTAATATTCATCAGATTCACTTATTTGATTAGAATTTACCTATACATTAAGTGTTAGTGAAAATTGTTAAAGCCTTGTAAAATAATAAATTTTTTAAAAATGTTAATAGTATTTAAAATAATTTCATGAAATTGTTCAAATTTTAAAACCTTGTAAAAAAACAAAATCTTTGAAAAATGTCAATATTTAAATTTTTTTGCAAAATTAGTTTAAATTCTTATAAAGTTTTTAAAAGGCCTGTAAAAAATACCAAAATTTTTCTAAAATGTCAATATTTAATTTTCCTAAAAATTATTAAAAAACCTTGTAATAAATAACAAAACTTTTCAAGAATGTCAAAAAAGAAATGCAAAATTGGTTAAAATTCTTTAAAAATTGTTGAAACCTTATAAAAAATAACAGAATTTTTCAATATTATTTAAATAGATTTAAATAGGGTTCTAAGTATCTATTATCGCGTATCTCCGAAAACCAAACAATATTTTATTGTCTGGATAATATCGTAATTTTCCGACGTCTTAACTAGTAACGAGACACCCGCTGAGACAAAATAAATTCTGCTCCATTAGGAAAGTTTAGTATAAAAACGGTATATTGTTGAAATGCGGGTTGAGCTATACTAATAAATAAAAGATATATTGAATTGTCTGTTTGGTATACTCGTTTCAAGGGTAGTTTAGTGCATTGCTAATGACTTGTCAAATTAAGAAAATTGACTGTTTTGCTGGCGGCCCCATAATACCATTTGTGCAGCAAAGGCTCTTAGCATTTACCTACCTGATATTTTTCGATTATATTCTTTGAATTTATAAATTTATTTCTAGTAAGAACAATTTGCTAGCAACTCAATTCTGAATGCAATATATTTTGATTGACACAATCAAGAGAGAGAGAGAAGAGAGACAGAAACTTATTTCGAAAAGAAAATGCATTTTTATATTATCAGTAATATTTAACAAGATTAGAAACATATGAATAAACCCATATACATTGACAGCTGGCAAAATTATATAATTTTTTGATTATCTATACTATACTAACAGAATATTTTGTAAAAATCTAACTAAATTTCTTGATAAATAATGTAGCCATTTTTTTTTTAATTTTGTAATTTTCTTTCGCAACACTGTATTTTGCAAAAGTTATAAAATTTATGTGGGCACTAGAAGAACCTTGTGTGAAAATTTTATTAAAATCGATTAAATGATGTAGCCATTATTAATTTTAAAATATTTCAGTATTTTTTTTTTTGGAAAGTTAGCAACATTGTATTTTATTTGAATTTTATTAGGAGATTAGGAGAATATGTTAACACGTTCAGTGCCGGTCCATTTTTCTGCTCTTACCTCAGAGGCCGACACGGGGCTATCGTCGCCGTCGTCTAAAATTCTTATGCCAGCGACACACACCGTGTGTCGTCGGCTCCCGGTGGAAGTAGCCGATGACACACGGTGTGTGTCACCGGCACTGAACATGTTAAAATTAGATTAAAATTGTGAAAATAATGTGGCGATAATGAATTTTTAAAATGCTTAGTAATTTTTTGTCGGAAAGTTGGCATCACTGGAACAAAATAGATTCACATGATTATCTTGGTCACTAAATGAAGCTACGCAGAAATTTTTTTAAAAAATCGGTTCAACCGTCTAGATGGAGTTACAATCAGAAAATCATAACCTAAATTCAGATTTATCTGAAGTATATGAAGGACTTATTTATATATATATATATATATATATATATATATATAATATATATATATATATATATATATATAATATATATATATATATATATATATATATAGGTCATCCCATTCAAAATAGATAAATTCATATAATTTTCAGCAAAACCGAAAACAAAATTTATGTAAAATTTATATTATTATGTGCCTCCCCCCCCTTAATACCTAGAATATAAACAATTGTTCAAAAAATTAAAAAATTCTTTAAGTAATGTATTTCCAAAACAGAATATCATTCATTCATTAAGAGTTAAATTTTGAAATGATAAATTTAAAACTAGGTACATCAAATAAGTTTTTTTTGTAAAATATAATTATATAATGTAAAAAACAATCCAGTAAATGTACTTGAAAAAAATATAAACTGCTATTTGACATTCCTTGACAAAATAAATATACTTTTTGAACTTTTTTAGTTGATAAGTAAAAACTGATATTCGAAATTTTAAATAGACAAAACCAAACAAGAATGAGACAAAATAGAAATTTGCAAATGTTTGTATATCCAAGTATACAAACAGAATTAGTTTTATTAAACCTGATTAAGTTTTAATACAGAACACCAGAGTTTAAAATAAGATAGAACTTACCGACTATTTACTAAATTTAATTTAGAATATTTAATAATAACATTTTTGTAAAAATAAAGATTTATTTATATTCTCCTTAAATAAATCTAATACTATCGTTATAGTTTGCCCTATAATCATACACAAAATGTATATGTGATACTTGAAATGTATATTAAAAACTATAGATATTCCTTTTTTTTTATTTTTAGCTACACTGTAAAAAAAAAGTAAAATTACAGAAAAATACTAGTAAAATTTTACTAAAAAAATTCGGTAATTTTATTTTACTATAATTATTCCGTATTTTCAACTCAAAATTCTGTAATTTTTACATTATTCTGTATTTCTACCTCAAAATTCTGTAATATTTAAAAAATTCATAATAATTACATAAAGTAAGTAAAAATGACTTAATATGCATGTAAAATTACTTACTTTCTGCAAATTGCATCACGTACTTAATGTAGAATTACATATTGTTGGAAAAACTTCCTATATTATGTAAAATTACAGTTTGCATATTAATATCTGTAATAATACATCAGAATAATGAGACTTATTGTTAGTACATATTTTATGTAATAATGCTAATAAAATATTTTAAGTGTAATTATTAATGTTCTTATTAATTCTTCTAAGATTAATTTTCATTGTATGGGTGCAATAGTGAAGTTATTATTTTAATTATCGATTATGTAATGCCTTTCTATAGAATATTTTTATACAATATAAACATTATGCATATTTTGTATTATAATTTATATTGCATATAAACGTATAAGGTTTTTATAAAATATAAAATTTTAAATATAAATTTTATAATTTTTCTGTATTACAATATAAAACAGGCAGTTTAAAAACGCAATTTTAAATTTACATTCAACTTTTAAAAGGGTTCCGAAATTTTACAGAATAATTTGGTAAAAACATTCCTTTAATATGACGCTAGCCAATCGGATAAGTGATAAGCTACTAGTTGCATCTTGTCTGTTTAGCCCACCCAGAATGTGCATTACTTTAGTTTAATGTTAGTTTATTTGTAGCAGTGAAGAAGTGTAGATGTACGAATGCATATTATATTTGAAATCACCGGTATAATTAATATATCAGTTCACATAAAGTACGTATAATATTTATATTTATATTTATATATGGTTTATGATTTTTATTAATGAATACTAATAATATATTTGTGTTTTTGTATAGGTTATTGCAAATTCCAGGCGTCTATAACATTTACCAAGAAAATGTAAGTAAATTGTTTATAATTTAATAATTACATAACTGTATACTCATATTAAAATAATTAACGTAGCGTTTTTTATTTGTAGATAACTTTATCCAGAAGAAGGATCGAAATCTTCGTCAGGGATGAAAATGATGTCTGTCTTGAATAGGGTACTAACCTTAATTAGAAAGCTGAATAATTATTCGTAAGAATAACAATATTTTTGTTCAGAGAGTTAAATGACTGAATGTTTTTTTTTTTTATTTATTTTATATATTTTTTTTATAATGTTACGATAAATAATTCATATTTATATAACACATATATTACTATACAAATTTTGTAAACTATACGTATATTTTTTGTTTTTTGTATATAGCGCTTTTTTTTGTTTTTTGCTAATAAACTATATATATTATTATTATTCAATGTTTATTAATTCCTGCTTCATTTGAAAATACATCCTTTATGTAATTTTACCAACAATAATATTACAGAACTAAATAAATATTACCTTTTTGTGGAAAATTCCCGACAGCAAATTTACTGAAGTTCTGTAAATTTACTAAAAAAGATTCTACTAAAAAACTGTAATATTACATACATATGTATTTTTACATACCGTTGGTAATATCATATTACACAACGTTTGTAAAAGTACTGACATTATGTATTTTTAAACAATTATGTAAAATTACAGCTGTTCAGTAATAATACCTACAAATGCTGGGCATCATAGTGTCTCATACTTTGTAGGTAAAATTACATAAAAAAAATTTACAGTGTAGTACAAAATTATATTATAACGTTAATTATCTACTAATGTTACAAAAATGTTGTCGACTTCAAGAGAAGTTGAGATTAAGTGAGAAATATTTTAAAATAAAATAAAAGGAGTAATAATTATACAGAATTGGGTAGATATTAAACCACTTTAATATCTTTAAAACCATTTATTATTTACATTATTTATTACTACAGTAAAAGCTGGGGACCGGGGCGTTTTGCCGCCGGACATTTTGCCACGGACGTTTTACCGCCGGGACATTTTGCCGCCGAGATGTTTTGCCGCCGGGACATTTTACCGCCAGGAAAGTATTAGGCGTAGCTTTCGGTAGAAAGCAAAAGAAGAGATAATTCGATGAAATATTGGTTAGGTTAGGTTAGGTTAATAGGTTGGTTTAGGTATTTGTCTTCTACCGAAAGCTATGCCTAATACTTGCCTGGCGGCAAAATGTCCCGGCGGTAAAACATCTCGGCGGCAAAATGTCCCGGCGGTAAAACTTCCGTGGCAAAATGTCCGGCGGCATATTTTAAAAAATACAGTGATATAGAATGAAACAAACCGATATTTGTCAATTTAAGAAAATCGCAAGCAGATACAAACTGTTATTAGTTTTATTGATTAAATTAACTTATATTTTGTTTGTTTTCAATTCAATTTTAATTTTATTAAATACAAAATATAGAAGCCCGTTTTTGTATTCCATTTTAGGGTACATTTAAATAAAGTGTTTTTAAGTATTTATTTAAAATAATTTTAGATCTGTACAATTTATATTTTAAAATTTTAAATATATAAAAAAGAATTTAATTTTGAGATAGTTTATATTTGATATATAATAAAAGCAAAAAATTATTATGGAAATTGGGACTGCTTTAAACAAAAAGTGCTGTAACAGAAGCTATGAATATGGATCACAATGTCTATGTTAAACAATGCATTTTATTGAACTTAAAAATGTACCTACACTTTTTTACCGGAAAATCTTATCTAACGCGTGTGCCAAGTAAAAAGTAAAAAAGGTTCTTATCTGAAGAATTTTTTAAATATCACTGATTCTCTATTTTATTGAAAATAATTAATCCAAAAATTAAAACTACAAATTTATAGCAATTAGGTATTTACTATTGTTTTAAATTTTGATTGAAAAAAATTAGCTTTTTTTAAATAAAATCCTTAAATTTCACTAGCTTCTAATTCGTGACAAAAGTATTTATTGCATTAATTACTATTTTGTAGATAATTATTAATACTAGTAAATTTATAATTAATGCGAATTAATTCTTCTAAATAGTTTAACTTTTAATATTTTTGTTATAAAAAAATTTAAGGCAAAATTTACCGATTTTTAAATTAAGTTTTTCATATTCCTATACAATTTTCGAGTGTACAGGGTTTTGCCAGAACTCAATGGGGTATAATAATACTTGCACAGAGATGTATTGCTTTGTATTTAGTATAGTAAAATAGTATAAAATTTATATGTATTTTTGTACATATTTAATAAAAACAATATCGTGCCAACAAAGAGCAGTGCAGTCGTGAAAATAAAATAAAAAGTAACAGTTAAAAAAGCTGTACATGTTAGTAAAATTGAAAAACAATATATTAAGCATACAATAATATTAAAAATTAATTTACAACAAATGTAGATGCTAATGAGTCAGTAAGTGAAAACAGTAAGTTTGACAAAGACAAAATATGTATAGATTAATTACAATTACTTTTCAATTGGAAATATTAAAAAATATGCGTTTTCCTGTAACATTTTATCTATTTAATAATATAATTTAAAACAAATTTAAATAATGATTTTATATTAAAAATATTTTTTGTAGCATACTGTACTGCTCTCAGTTAAAACGTTTAAGAAATACATTCCTGTTTTTTTTAATGATATAAATAATAATAATTGCATATTAAAAACATTAGTATATTTTTGTAAAACAATATGTGCTGCTATAGATAAAAAGTGTTTAAATGTATTCCTGGTTTTTAACAATAATTCAAAAAAATAATGATTTTGCATTAAAATATAGGTATTTTTGTAACATAACGTGCTGATATAAATAAAAATGTTTAAGAAATTAACACTTTCAACCGTTACTTTGTTAAACTTCATACTGAAATAAATTAAATAAAAAAAATTTTTTAACTTTAAAAATTTCACAATTTATTATACAAATATTGTGACTGTAGTTTCGACAAACATTGTCATTCACGAACTGTACATACATACATACATACATACATACATACATACATACACAATCACGCCATGTACCCAAAAGGGTGTGGCACAAACTCTTTTCATCATCCCGAAATCAGTTGCTTCCAAACATTCCTATCCAAACAAGCAACTTTCTCTTCATCCACATTCGTAATTCCTCTCATACATGTTCTTTTATTCCTACTACTTGGAAACTTTTGCTCACGCAAAACTCTCTCAATCATACCACTCCAACTACTCATCAGTTTGGTTGTTTAAGATTGTAAATTGGGGGATTTTATTGGCTTTATATATTTCCAGGGCTTCTACTATGCATGTGCTTAAACATTAGGTTTTATTTAATTACGGTTTTTCCAAAATAATTCTAAAATATAAGTTATAGTGTTAGTCACAAAGATTGGTATCATAAACTTTCACAGCAGGGAGTCGTGTTGCCAGTTGCTCAAAGGTAGTACTGGTTCATAATCTTCCTTTTAACGGAATTTATCTATTTATAAGTACATGAAATGTTATTTCTAAGAAAATTATTTTTATTTTTAAATATTGCTATTAT
Organism: Clivina fossor; assembly: GCA_963966155.1. Classification (NCBI taxonomy): domain Eukaryota; kingdom Metazoa; phylum Arthropoda; class Insecta; order Coleoptera; family Carabidae; genus Clivina; species Clivina fossor. The sequence continues at coordinate 71,205 of CAWYQG010000126.1, forward strand.
TTTACATTATTTTTACGTTGTATATATTGTATGTGTATATTGTACAGTAACATTTTTATTTACCTATGTATTTTTGTAATCTTGTGAGTATATTAATTCGTATTTAATTTTTGTACATTAATTATGCATCTATTTGTTATTTTGACAAATTTTGTTTCAATAAACATTTTATTATTATTGGCATTATATTTTTTATATTGATAATTAATATTTTGTTTCGATCTTTTTATTTGACTTTTTAATATTAAAACAGTTTTTAAATACAAAAAATGAAAAACTTTTATGATAATTCTTGTCCCGCATTCAAGTTTTAAAATATATATTTATGTAAAAATGCGAAATACGTCTCTGTAATTTTAAGTTTGTTTTCCTAAAAGTGTTGTAAATCGTCCCGTAAAATAGTCAACAAAGTCAATTCCAAATAATTTGAACATCACTGTACCTGCTTGTCAATCCTATATAGAAAAAAAATTTGACGTAACATGTACAGTTCGAGAAGGATAATGTTTGTCGAAACTGCAGTCACAACAAAATAAAGTGTAAAATTTTTAAAGCTAAAAAAAGTTTTTATTTAACTTATTTAAAAATATTTAATATAAAAAGAATTTCAGTTATAGTTTTGTATTAATATTTTTAAATTTTATGTTCTAGTTAGTTATTTTGTTACGTCTAGTAACTTGTGTCTACCGTCTGTTTACTTACTGTAAATGTAATTTGTATCTTTTTTTCTGATGAAGATAAACGCTGAGTTCGTCGAAATGTCGATTATTAATAAATATTAATACAGAACTATTACCTAAAGCCCTTTTATTTTAATATAATAAATTCTAGATTTTTTTTAATGAGTTAAAATTGTTTAGATAAATTCCTCTGTTATTCTACAATGTGTCTGTTTATACTTGGGATAATAGCATGTACGAACAAACGATTTTCAGGTATTTTTTATTAGATATATATATATATATATATACTGTTACCTAGCTAAGGGAAGCAATATAACTTTTGTAAAAAGTCAATTTTCTAAATTTATAATCTAAATCTTTCTCTGTTCTTCAAATATTTCGCAAAATTTTCCGATTATTTTTCGTCGATTTTAGTACCTATTCTTTCGTCATCATTTTAGCCATGGATATAAACCCCCAATCACCCAAAAATCACTCTTTTATTCGTTGAACCTATTACTACAAATATACCTATATTTATATCAAAATAAAGTTAGTTTTCAAGTAAACGTTGTGAATTATTTCGCGAAATAACCGCACGTCAACACAATCCGCGGAACACAACATAATTATTAATAAATAAATACAACCCTAGTTATAATAAATTGTTCCTTATAAATATGTATATAAAATAAGTGTATGAAATATCTTTCCTGTTTTTGTAAATAACCTTCATCTAATATTAACTTATAAATTATGAATTTTATAATAACTTATAAAAATTATGGTATAGTTTAGTGACTGGTACTGCTTCCAGATAACAAAGTTTGAGTTCAGTAAAAAAAATCACAGTCCAATAAAAATATATATATTCTGAATTTAATAAAATAAAAATTAATTATTGCGTTCGTAAATAGATTTTAATAACGATATTTTACGGAATCAAACCATTTTGAAATATGCCGGTCTATACAACAAGTCGCTTGTATAACAAGTTTTACTGTATATTGATTCTGTGTATTTTTTTTCTACACTTAAATAAAGAAAAAAATTTATGAATAACTATTTCAAGTCATTTATTTTAAAAGTGTGATTCGTTTCGTTGTAAACTCTGAATTATTTAACAATATTTACGTTCACTATATGAAATTTTATACAACTAATAAATAACATAAGCTTGTTTGCACAAAACAGAACTAGTAATTTCATCTAAAACGTGTAAGAAAACAAAAACAAAATAATTTATATAGTTTCATATAGGTATTGTAAAATGCAACCGTGAATATATTATACATATGTGAATCAAAATCAAAGTAAGCATGTAATTTTTTCAATAACTATTCTTAACCTTTAACCAGTGATACATTTAATATTTATTGGTAATAATTTGTCTGATGGACCGATATAAAATATTGTAATATTTTATTAAAAATACGTTTATTTAAAAAATATATGAAGTTTTAATTCTCAAACACATATATAGGTGTCTGCTTAAAAAGTTAAAATATTATTCATACAGAAACTAAATTAATTAAATTGTGCACTAGAATAACAATATATAACAAATAATAAAATAAAGGAATACTTACAGGTTAATATAATAATTTACAAGTAACACAAGAACGTAACCATGAAAAATAAATTTTGACAAACGTGTACCTTCATAAACTGCACACAACACACAACTGAAGTTAAAAATTTTTGACCATGCTTTTTGTTCGTAAGGGACCGAACAGGTTAGGCTTCAGAAATATTAGAAAAAATATAATATTAAACTAAAAAGTTTTTTACAAATTACATTCTTTTTTAAAAAACATACAATTATATGTGGCAATATACTTACTGAGGTCACTATATCTTAATTTTTTTTAAGCTGCAATTAACAACATAATATTAAAATTTATTTTTAAAATATTAAATAAATTATAAATTATTAAAATAACTTAAAAGTCATCACAATATTTGATAATAAGTTTCCCCTCGCTAAGCAACAATTATCTAATATTTAACTTGATTAGCCGTAACTTTGTCATACATTTTGGAAATAAGATAAATAAAAATAACTTTGTTATATCACTAAAAACTTTATTCTCATAACTGCAGTTTCAACCTGTTAGGCGATCGTCAGACGAATACAGACTACATACAATAATTATCTATTAATTAAACTTTGATTTAAAGCAACAATAGACTACAAATTTAACTAGTCCGGAAAAGCTTTAATATTCTGGCCTCCATAAATTATAAATTAAGATTTTTTTTTTTTAATATCTTAGATAAATACATATAAATAAATTTTTGAAAATTGTTAGGTTATGCAGATGTAACGATTGATATTTTTTTATCATAATAAAATTGGCATAATTCACGACAGAAAAATATAATGCACATAAAAAAATGTAAAAAAAAGTAATAACGAAATGTAAATGCAAGACAAAATATTTGTTTTCACGACAAAAAATTACTAAGTTAACAATAACTAATTTAATCTTTTAACCCGACCTGTCTAGTAGTGAGTGCAACCAAAATCTACTGACTCCGTCTCTGAACAAATAAAAATAACCTAACTTAGTAAAATAAAATTTCAGAACTTCAACTTAAAGCTTTTTACAACTTTGAATGCAAAAAAAGTGGTATAGTAATCGGTACGGTGTGTGTAACATTTACCAAGGTTAAACAAATCATATAGAAATCAATTTTGGAGCCTCTAGATAACAAATCTAAACTTACAATTAGTTTATAAGGGTATATGAATGTGCGTCGTTCGCTCGCTCACTCTGTCGTCCAAAGTTTTTTTATCGCAATTCTTCATAGACCAGAGATGGCGCAGCTATTTATGTCCGCGAGCAAATTTTTATTTTCTACAATTATGATTAGATTATGATATAGAAAAAAAGAAGAAGAATAGTAGAAATTTTAAATGGACAAACTTATTTTGCTATTTTATGTAATATTTATTCAGTGAATCAAAAGTGCTGGATATGCTTTTCCTACAACTATACAATCAAAAACAGAATAAAATAACTAGAAATCTTTTAAAACAACTATTTGTGTTTTAGTGAATTAGAAATGACATATATATACGTTTTTGAATACCATGGTTTTTGAAAAACGTTAATATCAAAATTTCGTTTAATATTTCATATTTTTTATTTATATCATAAGCATTCAGCTAGTTATCAACCATAGTATTCAAATTGGCGCCACGCCTTCGAGTTTCATCAAAATGAGTAGCTATAAAAAAGGCAAAGTTAACAGCCAATGATAATTACATAAATAATTGTAACAGCAAGATGAAAGCTACCAGGTCCATTATCAATTATAAACTAAATAAACAAAATTTTAAAAATACTAGTAACAGTTTACAATAATTAACGCCAGATGAACATTGTTAGTGACGTTTAAGTCATTCTAAACATAAGCACGTACATTTATGTTAATTTCACTATTTAAACTGTTTATCAGTTTTTCGTTTAAAATGCCGCTCAATGATTTCAATTTTAAAATATTTAGATATTACAAGCGGCAAGCTGTAATAAACTTTATTGCCATTTTTGCCCAAACGTGACAATACGACTAGGCTCGGGATTGAGCGAACCGAATCCTCGAGTTGTCAGCGCCGCGCCGTATGCAATAAAACAATTTCGTTAGAAAGAGACCTTTTCCAAAATACGCTTCTAAGTAACCGTCCAGAAATCTCTATCGCGTAATGTGATTAGTCGCCAGCATTTTAGCTACGCACAATTTGATTGGTCAAATGCTCCACTTTTAAACACTGAATATTTACTTGATATCAAAAATGTACGTTGAGAAACAGCTATGTTTCATATTTCGTCGCTTAAACATCAAACCATATTAAGACGTGTTGCGAGTCATCAATATAAATAATTACATTGAGCTTGTATTTTATTATTTTATTTTGTATTTGTTAGCTACAAAGGCGGATTAAAATTATGCTAAATAAATGTATTGTTTTTTTTTTGCAAGTTTTATTAAACCTGAATATGTTTTAATACAGAACACCAGGGTATAAAATGAGATTGAGGTTACCGACTATTTACTAATTTAATTTAGAATATTTAATAATAAAAATTTTGTAAAATAAAGATTTATTTATACTTTCCTTAAATAAATCTTATAGTATTGTCATAGTTTGTCCTATAATGATTCATAAAATGTATATATGGTACTTAAAATGTATATAAAAACCATAAATATTGCTTTTTTTATATTTAACTATCTACCAAATCATATTTGAAAAAAATAATAACTACTGCTAACCAGTGGCGTAACTAAATTTTTTAGGCCCATAAGCAAACTCTAACTACGGGGCCCCTACTAAAAAAATTTTATTTCAACTGTTTATACAAAAGAAAATTATTTTTTAACTTAAGAGCGGAGAATGAAATAGATATATTAAATAAAACATATATATATATATATATATATATATATATATATATATATATATTAGTTTTAGTGACTGTAAATATTTATATTATTAGTTTCGTGGGATTTTCAGTCAAAAATAAAAACAACTCAATTCAAAGTGCAAGCTTTCGGAAAAAAATTATTTCCTTCATCAGGCAAATGGCAGAGTTAAAATTATAAAAATAAATACATGACATAAATATATGGCACTGCCATATATTTATGTCATGTATTTATTTTTATAATTTTAACTCTGCCATTTGCCTGATGAAGGAAATAATTTTTTTCCGAAAGCTTGCACTTTGAATTGAGTAGTTTTTATTTTTGACTGAAAATCCCACGAAACTAATAATATATATATATATATATATATATATATATATATATATATATATATATTATATGTATATTTATTTAAGGCTTTTTAAATACATATAGATACGAATATTAAACGTTTAAAAGAAAACTGATTATAAATAAAAAAAAAAACATATTTGAATATAAACAAAAGTATAAAAAGTTATTTAAATGATTTTTCGTCTAGATTTTGCAGCCGCAAATTTGTCAATTAGAGTCTTCGTGTTTAATTGATTTGCTCCTTTATTCTCAATAGCAATCAATGCTAAATATTTCAGACGAGATTGTCCAATTGAATTTCTTTTAAAATCTTTTATAATTTTTAATTTGCTGAATGTTCTTTCTACTGTCGCAACAGTCACTGGCAAAGTAAAAAATATAATAAACATCGTATATACTTCAGATAAATCACTTTCCAAGCAACTACATTTTTCAATTATAATATTTGCAAAGTCCCTTATTGACATAGATTCATTTAAATCACTTTTCAACAAAGTAGTTATGTTTGTAAATTGTATAGCAAATATATCTGTTAGTAATTTTGGGTATTTTTTTTGTAATTTGTCACATTTAGAACTTATTTCACTTGTTGACAATTTTAACAATTCTTTGGGTTCTAAAAAACCAAAATAGTTCACAACATTATCCATACCTTCAAATCTTCTTTTTATTTGATTTATGACAATATCAATTACAAAATTGTAAACTTGAATTTTAAAAATATCTTTTCTTGTTTCGAATCTATGGTCTGTGGCTAGCTCATCATAATGTTTTTTTAATTTTTGGTTGTCTTTTTTTCTCAAAATTAGGTCTTATTCCCCAGGATTTTGATAACTCTATTGCTTCATTTTCAATTTCATTATAAATAGATCTAATTTTAGTTATATTGTTGTATACACGATTTAAAATGCTTTTTGCTTCATTTAAATCTATATTATTTTTTTGTAAAACTTTTGAAGCAAAATTTACCTCTGTTAATATTTTTTCCATAAACACACTTATAAAAATAAATTCTAAATTTTCAATTTTATTTTTAATATTTTGAGCATCATTTCTATCTTTTTTTTGTGTTAATATAATTTGAGTTAAAGACCTAATGATATCGGTATATCGTACTTTGATAGCTACTAATGATAGTAGTCGTCCCGACCATCGGGTTGGATTAAGCTTCTTTAAGGTTACTTGAGATTCTCCTGTAAATTTGGAAAGTAAGGTAAAACCGTCAAACATTGACACATCTTTAGTTATTAATTTTTTTAAATTTTATTAAGATTTATAATTTTTTTTTTCTTAGCAGAAAAATTAGCTTCATATATTAGTTTCTAAAATGTAAAGTAATTTATTGATTATCATAAACGGTATTGAAAATATTTAATATATATGTATATACCATAATTAGTCAATGTTACCCTACATGTGGGTAACATTGACATGCCTTGTTTTTTCTTGCTTTATGCATTGAAATGGCAATGTTACAATATAGGAATTTAATTTTGACATAGAACTTTCTTTTTATAATTTGACAATTTTAAATTTATTTATAAAAATTGGTCAAAAGTGCATTTTTATGAAAACAATTATTTCCTTAGTGATAAAATAATTCTTCTATTCTTATTATAAGTAACTACTAGGTTGTAAATAAAGGAATAATAACATAAGAGTGAACTTTATTGTAATTTTAAGAAAATTTATAATATACATGCAATTAATTAACAATTAAAGAATTTTACTCCGCATCGAAAAAATTTGTTTGAAAAAAATACATGTCACGACGAATTCGTGGTTGAGGCAGCACGCGTACTATATCTGTAGCAAGAACGTAACTTTTGTCTGTAATGTCCGGAAAAGTAAAATGACCTCCTCGCTTTCTTAAAAAAAACGAATTGTGCATGAAATGGTACGCGAATTGCAGGTAAAAACCTCTTAGAATGGAAGTTTCAAACACGAATTGTCACCATATAAAAAACAACACGTCGGTATCCATACGCCATAAGCCCTAAGCTTCGAGCAACGAGCGATGGATGGTGATATTATCTACAGTAGTCATATACATTATTTTTAGAGCTAATCAACAGCGTTCTGTGACTCACTATGAAAATTTTAAAAGCCATTTTCAAAGATGTGTCAATGTTACCCTACTGTCAATGTTAGCCTCCTTTACCTTAAGTCCCATCTTTTTACGTTATTGCCAAAAAATGTATAAATTTCTTAAATTGTTGTAAAAAAATTTGCAATTTCTTTACATCTTTCTACTGCATCTTTAACGACGAGATTTAAATTGTGGCTGGCACAATGAATATATTCAGCATTTGGCTGAATTTTTTTAATTTTTTGTTGCAATCCATTATATACCCCTTTCATCACATTAGCACCATCATACCCCTGACCAACACAATTTTCAATTTCTAAATCAAATTTTTTTAATAAAGAAATAATTTGATCTTTCATTCCTTCTGCAGAATGATCTTCCATTGAAAAAAATCCCAAAAAAGTTTCTTTTATTTCAAAACCAATTGGTTCCGATCTATGATTTCTTGTAATTTGTACATATCTAATAACAATGCTTAATTGGTCAACTTTTGTAATATCTTTTAAAGGGGCCCCCTAGAGCCGGGGGCCCAAAAGCGTTGCTTCCAGTTGCTTCCCTGTAGCTACGCCACTGCTGCTAACATATTGAATTTTGAATTCAAAAATATAACACTAACAAAACAAAAAAACAACAAATATTGAAGTTAATCGACGTTATACATTCAGTAAGTACAATTTTAAGAAATAATTTTCACTATTAAATGTATTTATAATAAAATATACATAAATTTTTAATAAATATAAACTTATTTAAAAAAAAAATTAACAATAACAAAACGATTAAGAATCGTTGAAAATTTTTCCATACCTTTCTAAATCATTATTATCTACTAATTCTACAAATAGCAATCCCGAATATAGTAAACTTCTTTGAAATTTAATAACAAATGTTAAATATCTACTAATATTAAAAACATTTTGTCGACTTCAAAAGAAATTGAGATTTAGTGAGAAATATTTTAAAATAAAATAATAATATTTATATAGAATTGGGTAGATATTAAATAAGTTTAATATCTTTAAAACCATTTATTATTTACATTATTTATTACTATAGTTAAAACTGTGTTATCCAATATTAAATTAAGCAGCACGGTCTCAGATCGACATATTTTAAAAAATACCGTGATATAGAATAAAGCAAATTTATATTTGCCAATTTAAAAAATCGCAAGCAAATACAAACTATAATTAGTTTTATTGACTATATTAACTTTTGTTGTTTATTTTGAATTTAATTTTAATTTTATTAAATACAAAATATATATAGGCTCATTTTTGTATTCCTTTTTAAGATACATTTTGATAAATGTTTTTTAATAGTTATTTAAAATAATTTTAGAGCTGTACAATTTATATTTTAAAATTTTAAATATATAAAAAACAATTTAGTTTTGAGATAGTTTATATTTGATAATATTGATAATATTGATAATAAAAGCAAAAATTATTATGGAAATTAGGACTGCTTTAAACAAAAAGTGCTGTAACAGAAGCTATGAATATGGATCACAAAGTCTATGTTAAACAATGCATTTTATTGAACTTAAAAATGTACCTACACTTTTTTACCCGAAAATCTTATCTAACGCGTGTGCCGAGTAAAAAGTAAAAAGTAAAAAGGTTCTTATCTGAATAATTTTTTAAATATCACTGATTCTCTATTTTATTGAAAATAATTAATCCAAAAATCAAAACTACTAATTTAAAGCAATTAGGTATTTACTATTGTTTTTAATTTTGATTAAAAAAAATTTGGTTTTTTAAAATAAAATCTTTAAATTTTACTAGCTTCTAATTCGTGACAAAAGTATTTATTGCATTAATTACTAATTTGTAGATAATTATTAATACTAGTAAATTTATAATTAATCCGAATTAATTTTTTTAAATAGTTTAACTTTTAGTTTAATATTTTAATATTAAAATATAATTCATTATTATTTTAATTTTTTTTTTTTAATATTTTGAATATTTTTTTAAATTTTTTTTAGTGTGCAAATGTCAGTCCGATAGTTGTAATGTTAATTATAAGTAAATGTAAATAGTTTAATAATTGTTGTTCAGCTTCGCTCGGCTAACCGTTGTAATTGTTATTGTACAATATTGTTATTTAGTGTTTAAGTGTTGTAAATAAATGCTAGTCAAAATACAATCGCAAATATGATGGTAATTATTTAATATAAGTATTTCCAATACTGCTCAGACAGCCCCGAGACGAATCAAATTTACGTTACAATATATTTACTGTTACTTAGCTAAGGGAAGCAATATAACTTTTGTAAAAAGTCAACTTTCTAAATTTATAAACTAAATCTTTCTCTGTTCTTCAAATATTTCGCAAAATTTTCCGATTATTTTTCGTCGATTTTATTACCTATTTCTTCGTCCTCATTTTAGCCATATATAAATCCCAAAATCACTCTCTTATTCGTTGAACCTATTTCTACAAATATTTTGATATATATATATATATATATATATATATATATATATATATATATCAAAATAAAGTTAGTTTTCAAGTAAACGTTGTGAATTATTTCGCGTAATAACCGCGCATCAACACAATTAGCGGAACACAACATAATTATTATTAAATAAATACAACCCTATTAATAATAAATTGTTCCTTATACAAATGTATATAAAATAAGTGTATGAAATATCTTTCCTGTTTTTGTAAATAACCTTAATCAAATATTAACTTATAAATAAAAATTATAAAATTGAGTTTTACAAATAGATTTTTTAAAGTAATTTGTTTATTTTTGCTATCAAATTTTATAATACTTATAAAAATTGTGGTATAGTTTATTATAAAAAATTTAGTTTTTGCGTTAAGCACCTACTGTTTCCAGATAACAAAGTTTGAGTTCAGTAAAAAAAATTACAGACCAACAAAAATACATATATTCTGTATTTAATAAAATAAAAATTTATTATTGCGTTCGCAAATAGATTTTAATAACGATATTTTAAGAATTAAAGAATTTATTTTTTTTTATTATTATTCTTTTCCAGACCTTTATTTTGAATTTTGTAATTATGTGAATTTATTTCAATATTTGATTATATTCAAGAAAAAATGTCCCCTGCTAAATTTTTTAAAATTGTATAGCAATATTTGACAACTATCAATTATCATACCACATATTTTTATTTCAGATTTAAGTTGTTTAAAAACAATAGAAAAATATTTTTTTAACCCCGCGAAAATTGAATCAAAGTTATTATAGTAATAGTCGCCTTCAAACATGTTTTGGGGTTGGGAATAGGGACGGGATAGGCGATTGTCCAAATTTAGAAAACTAAAAATATTTTTCCTATTTTTTTTTGTCAAATTTGGTAACGTTCAAGGGCGTATCGGAAGAAAATTAAAATTTCGACCTTGTTAAAAATTACCTTAATATATATAATATATATATACAGGATGATTTGTAATTAATTGGAAATATTTTAACTGGAGTATCCTGGGCTCAGAATATGAAGATTTGACCCAAAACACTTAGATAAAATGTGGCTCCTTACTGAGCTACAGGGTGTTTTATTTAAAAATTTAAAAACGATTTTTGCCCAGTACTTAAAAACTATTTGACGTATCCTTATCATACTTGGCAGAAAGTGTAGGTACCGTGCACCATACTAAATTATGTTAAACAAAAGTTTCTGGCTAGTGCCAGTGGCGTACAACAGGGGCAAGTGAGAGGTTGATCCTTCCTAAATTCTACGCCACTGGCGGAATTGTCATTTTAGCACAATTTTTCGATTCTCCAACACTTTCTGTGTAAAAAACATACTCTTTCTTCGTAACGATAAAGTCACTATTTTTCGAGATATTTAAAGTTAAACATAAGCTGCACCCTTGGGATTTTTTCAAAATTTGCTCAAAAAAATCTGAAAAAATTCAGTATAATAGAGAAGAAAATTACCTACATAATAACTAAGTAACTTTTTTTTCTAACTTATTCTGGTTTGGCAGGAAAAATTATTGAAAATAAAAAATTAAAATGCAAAAAATATTAATTTTTATTAATTTTTCCTGCCAAACCAGAATGAGTTAGAGAAAAAAGTTACTTTAGTTATTATGTAGCTAATTTTTTTCTCTATTTTATTCAATTATTTCAGAATTTTTTGAGCAAATTTTGAAAAAATCCCAAGGGTGCAGCTTATGTTTAACTTTAAATATCTCGAAAAATAGTGACTTTATCGTTACGAAGAAAGAGTATGTTTTATACACAGAAAGTGTTGGAGAATCGAAAAATTGTGCTAAAATGACAATTCCGCCAGTGGCGTAGAATTTAGGAAGGATCAACCTCTCACTTGCCCCTGTTGTACGCCACTGGCACTAGCCAGAAACTTTTGTTTAACATAATTTAGTATGGTGTACGGTCCCTACACTTTCTGCCAAATATGATAAGGATACGTCAAATAGTTTTTAAGTACTGGGCAAAAATCGTTTTTAAATTTTTAAATAAAACACCCTGTAGCTCAGTAAGGAGCCACATTTTATCTAAGTGTTTTGGGTCAAATCTTCATATTCTGAGCCCAGGATACTCCAGTTAAAATATTTCCAATTAATTGCAAATCACCCTGTATATACAGGGTGATTTATTAGTAATTGGAAATATTTTAACTGGAGTATCCTGAGCTCAGAATATGAAGATTTAACGCAATTCACTTAGATAAAATGTGGCTCCTTACTGAGCTACAGGGTGTTTTAATTAAAAATTTAAAAACGATTTGTGCCCAGTACTTTAAAACTATTTGACGTATCCTTATCATACTTGACAGGAAGTGTAGGTACCGTACACCATACTAAATAATGTTAAATAAAAGTTTCTGGCTACTGCCAGTGGCGTACAACAAGGGCAAGTAAGAGGTTGAATCTTCCTAAATTCTACGCCACTGGCGGAATTGTTATTTAACACAATTTTTTGATTCTCCAATACTTTCTGTGTAAAAAACATACTCTTCCTTCGTAACGATAAGGTCACTATTTTTCGAGATATTTAAAGTTAAACATGAACTGCACCCTTGGGATATTTTTCAAAATTTGCTCAAAAAAATCAGAAAAAATTTTTTTCAGAAAAAAACACATTTTTTGCTTTTTTTGGCCAAATTATAAATACGAAAAAATTCAAAAAAATATATATTATTCTACATAGGATATTATATCTCAGGTATTTTTTCGGTACAATAATAATCGTTTTTGTAGAAAATAGAGCCAGTTAAAAAATATACTATTTCTTATTTTATCAATTATCAATGAATAATATTAAATTAATTATTGAATTATTAATTCAACATTTATTATGTAATTTTCAGAACAGTCAGTTACAATAAATACGTTGTATTAAACGAATAAATTCAATATTAACTTCAACATGTTTTGTATTTGGGCTTCGTGTCTGAACATAGCAATTAGAACCGTGTGAACTAACGTTGAGGGGGACACCACCCTGAAATTTTCAAAAAATCGATTTTTAATACATTTTTAAGTGTGTATATATTTTGGGTACTGATTACATTACCAAATGGTTAAATCTAAATGTTCGACCTATCAAATTTAACCACGAATTTAAAACCTGCTTAATTTGATTAACATACACATTTGTATGATGAGTTGTCTAAATATAAATATTGTAAATTTATTTTACATGTAACGCAAAAATACATTATTTGATCAGTAAATTTAAAAATACAAAATATCATTGTTATATAAAACAGTAAAGGCAATAGAGATTGCCGAGACGTTGAATTATTAGTTAATAAAAACATATAAAAACTGAATTCTGTCAATTACTAATTATTCACTTAAGTGTTAATATTTATTAAAAATTTATTTTTTATTTTCATTTTGCATAATTTTTCAAAAATAATTTCAAATGTTTAAAATTTATTTGAAATAATTTTTGAATTATTGATTTTCAGTTTTTGTGATACACATCGACAAATACAAAAAATTACGTGTTTGATGTTAAAAATACCAAAAATAGTTTTTATGAACTTACCGGTTAAATGTTGATTTCTTTTTAATTAGACTTTCAAAAAAAAAAAATCTTAAATAAAACACAAAAAACATATATTTCACAGTAATTTCTTTATTATGATCAAAACATACCAAATTTCAGTCAAATAATGATTAATATTACCACAAAATGATTTAGTACAAATTTCAAAAATATCGTACTGCTGCTTTAGAAAAATACGTTTGTACTACAAACGTATTTTAATAAAGTACCAGTTCGATATTTTTCAAATGTCAGTGAAATAATGAATGATGGGTCCCGATTTAAATTTCATTAGCTGGAGTGGAGGAATCTCGTGCGGATGAACCTCGTGCGGATGACGCTCGTGCGGATGAATTTTCTGGGCTATCGACTACAGTTATACAGTATTGGGGCTGCGATATCTACCTCCACGTCCACGTCCACCACGTCCACCGCGACCTCTTCTGCTATTCTGGTTATTACTCCAATTCGAATTATTCGCATTTGAAGAACTCCAGTTGCTATTCTGATTTCGGTTTTGGTTGCTATTATTGTTCCAGTTCGGATTAGAGTTATTATTACTACAATTGGAGTTGTTGTTGTTAGAAGAATTATTGTTGCTATTTCTATTCTTTCTATTTTTTTTTGGTTAGAACGATGCGATTTCATCAAATAAATGAAATCCGTTAGCGAATACAATCCATTTCTCTTCTTTTCTATTGCTCCAAATCGTATTCCCCGTTGAAGCGATTGTGCAACAGCTTTTTTCGCAACTTCGGCGGGCACATTACATTCGGTAATAACATAATCGGTTATTGCCTCAATATTTGAACCTCGAACATCCTTCAAATTCTTGATAGCCCCAACAACCAAAACAGCTTGTTTTGTAGTTGATATCTACTCCATTTTTATTCTTCACACAATTGATTTTAATAAAAGCAGAAGCAATACGGTTAAATGAAAGAAAAATACAAAAAAAAAACATTTTTATAAAAATTTAATGTTTACACACGCGTCGCTAAAACAAAACTGATATGTTATTTGTTTTTTCTGCTGACTTAGAAAACAACGAATCAAAGCAATCTGGATTCAGAAAAACTTCGATACGGTTATTTATTTTACGTAGCTAACTTATATGTTCATGGATTTTTCTGATATTTTGAAAGATATAAAAATATTTATTTATTAAAAAATTGCATCAATATTATGAAATATTTGAATATCAAATTGATCGTTATTATTCAAAAGAGCTAATATTTCTATGTACCTCATTAACGTCAATTCGCACGGTTGTAATTACTATGTTAAGACACGTAGCTCAAATACAAAACATGTTGAAGTTAATATTGAATCTATTCGTTTGATACAACTTATTTATTGTAACTGACTGTTCTGAAAATTACATAATGAATGTTCAATTAATAATTCAATAATTAATTTAATATTATTAATTGATTTATATAAAATAAAAAATAGTATAGTTTTTAACTAACGTTAACCGATTTTAATCAAATTTTTACAAAAGATTCTCCTAGTGTTTATATAAATTATATAATTTTAGCAAAATATAGTATTGCCAACTTTCCGAGAAACAAAAATACTAAAATTATTTTAATTTAATTTTGCTTTACTACTTATATGGTTTACATTGTTTACATTATACAATGTTACTAATTTTTCTATGTTGTTTATACAATTTTAAAAAAAATTTAAAATTGATTTTTTATTATATAATTATATCATTTAATAATGAATAATGCTGCATTCCGAGAAATTTTGGTGAAAAATATAAAAATTTTATTTCTATATTTAGTCAGTTAAGATGGTTCGGCTATGTTGAGCGAATGTCTAATGAACGTTTGGTTAAAAAAATATATTTGAATGATTTTGATGGTATTCGTTTGCATGGACGTCCGATGAGTAGCTGGAGTGGTATGATTGAGAGTGTTTTGCGTGAGCAAAAGTTTCCAAGTAGTAGGAATAGAAGAGCATGTATGAGAGGAATTATGAATGTGGATGAAGCGAAAGTTGCTTGTTTGGATAGGAATGTTTGGAGGCGACTGATTTCGGAATGATTAAAAGAGTTTGTGCCACACCCGTTTGGGTACATGGCGTGATTGTGTATGAATGTATATTTATCACAAAAATTTCTTAAGACAATATCTTTATCGATAATATTCGAATTAGTTTTTACTTAGAATAACACTTGATATATGTTGACAAAATAGACACGCAATAAATGCAATTATCAAATATAATTTGAAAAAAAAATAAAAGTTTTTAAATACATTGTATGTTGATCTCGCAATATGATTTTTGATGTTTTTGGAATGAAACAGGAAACTTTGGGTGCCAAATCATGATTATACGGGACGAATGACCAATCAAATCGACGTTTTGAAACAATACAAAATGTGGAAAATACAATAATTTTGTGAAAAATATAATAATATAACTATTGAGTTAGTCCACGAAAAATGTTCACAATTTAATTGCAGTGACCAATACTGACAGCGCTCGTATGTCAAAAAATTCTGAGTACGTAAACATTTTTGGATAAAAATGTCAAACTTTACGATAGAAACGTCTTTCAAAATTATTTATTTAACTTATCTTTGTTTTTTTAAAAATTTTTTTTTTTTGAAATGTAATAAATTAAAAATTAATTGGAAAAAATTTAAATAAAATTGTAAAATATTGAGCAAAATTACTTACCTTGTTAATTATATTAAATTATGAAACTTCTGTCAGCTCTGTAACTGTTTGTAAAGTCTATAAAGTGATTCGCACATTTAATTTTTTTTTATTAAATTTATAATTTAAGCATAATTGTGTATATTTATACATAATTTATATTAAAATATATAAGTTCTGTAAGCTCCATAACTCTCTGTAATATATGTAAAGTATTACGCAATATAAAATGTATTTATAAACAAATATAATAAAAATATTATTTTAATTTTTGTTAAATTTATTATTTTAACGCAATTAAATTACAAATATATAACTTCTATAAGCTCTCTAACTGTCTGTAACTTCTGTAAAGTAATCCGCATTACAATTATAAAGAAATAAATATTTTATTTATAACAAAATTTTAATAAATATATATTTATACACAATTTATATTACAATTTATTAGTTCTGTATGCTCTATAACTGTCCATAACTGTCTGCAAAATAACACTCAAATTACACTGTATTCAATAAAAATATTGTTATTATTTTTGCTTAAATGTATTATTTTAACACAATTTAAATATATCTTTAAACAATTTATATTAAATTGTGTTAGTTCTGTAATTTCTGTAACTGTCTGTAACATCTGTAAAATAACAGGTTTCAATTGCACCAAATTTATTATTATTTAACACACAATTATATAAAAAAAAAAATAATTTTCTAGTCGTGGCTAAAAACGATAACTTTACATCGAGAAAACATCAGAAATAATATTTTTTGTTTGTTTTTACGAAAGTAACAGGTTCCTCTCTCTCTACACAAGTGAAATTTTCGAAAAATGCGTGTTAATACACACACACACACACACATATATATATATATATATATATATATATATATATATATATATATATCAACTAACCAGATTAATGTATTATATATATATATATATATATATATATATATATATATTAGGGTGTTTCGAAAAAAGTCGCACCAGCTGGCCCTGGGCTCAAATCAAAGATTTGGGTCTACAATATACCCATACAAGTCCATTCGCGATTTAAAAAATGTTTAGAGGGTGCACCAAGCTGCGAAAATGCCTATTTTTAGACCTTTTTTTAGATAATCGCCCAAAATCTTGTCTTAAAAGCATCGGATCAAGTCGTGCTTTTGATATTTTGTGACCAGAACAATACTGAACAAGTTAGACCTGCGGATAATGGGTTGGCGTCAGGTGTAGGAGCGTGAAAATTTTTTAAAATCATAAAAACATGCAATTTGTGTAGCCTTTTTAAAAATTATCACTTACCAAGACCTAACGCCATTATCCACGTGTTTAACTTGTTCAATATTCACTTAGTCATAAAATATCACAAGAACTACTTGATCCGATGACTTTAAGACAAGTTTTTGGGCCATTATCTAAAAAAAAGGCTAAACAAATTGCATGTTTTTATGATTTCAAAGAATTTTCACGCTCCTACACCTGACGCCAACCCATTATCCGCAGATCTAACTTGTTCAGTATTGTTCTGGTCACAAAATATCAAAAGCACGACTTGATCCGATGCTTTTAAGACAAGATTTTGGGCGATTATCTAAAAAAAGGTTTAAAAATTGGCATTTTCGCAGCTTGGTGCACCCTCTAAACATTTTTTAAATCGCGAATGGACTTGTATGGGTATATTGTAGACCCAAATCTTTGATTTGAGCCCAGTGCCAGCTGGTTCAATTTTTTTCGAAACACCCTAATATATATATATATATATATATATATATATATATATATATATATATATATATATATATATATATATATATATAAATAAATTAAATATTGTATTAATCAATAGAAATACGTAATATATTTCCAAGAAATTTATCAATATGAGCTAAATTAATACAAGATAAGATGCATATCTATATTCAAGCGAAAATAATATTTAAAAGTTTACAAATAATTCAGAAAAAAAACCAAACACAATTCAAGCGAAACACAATAATAGATTGCATTCTGCTCCGAGTGCTATATACTATTTGTTTTTAACACATTTTGACTGCAAAAAAAATGTGGTATAGTGATCGCGGTACGGTGTCTGTAACATTTTCAAAAAAAATAAAAGTCATATAAAAATCCTTCATATAGCCTCTAGATCAGACGAATCCGAACTTAGTTTATGTGGGTGTATGTATGTGCGTCATTAGCTCGCTCGCTTGGTCGTCGTCAAAATTTTGTAATCGCAACTCCTCCTAGACGGCTCAACCCGATTTTAATAAAGTTTTCAGGATAGATTTACTTAGTGGACAAGACGATCATGTAGTTTTATTTTTTCCAGTAATGCCAATTCTCCGAAAAAAATTTAATGTGAATACATTATTTATCTGAATTTGATTAAATTTTCAGAAAATATTTCAATATTGCTCATATAAATTATATAATTTTAGCATAATACAGTGTTGCAAAATTTCCAAGAAAAAATTAGTAAAGTTTTTGAAAATTCATTATGGCAATAATATTTATCCGGTTCTAATCGAATATTCACAAAAGATTCTCTTAATATCTATATAAATTATATAATTTTAACAAAATAGAAAGTTGCCAACTTTCCGGAAAAAACAAACTAAAATTTTTAAAAAATTTTATGACTACTTTATTTTTTGGCTCCGAACCGGAACAGAACAGAAAAGAACAGTTATTATATCAGTTTCTTTCGGTTCAATATATGTTGAAAAAATTTTTTAATTTTTTTGTTTTTGTGGATCAATACCCAGTTATTGATACTGAAATTAAACTAAGAGTTACTTTGATGAGGATGTATTTTTTGATAATAACTTTGCTTTTAAAATATTCTTGAAATAGTTTAATTAAAAATGCTTTGGAAAAAATTTGAATAATTAGAGGTAAATTTTATTTTTGATAATTATAATTAAATAAAAATCGTGTGTATAAGAATTTGCTACATTAATATATATTATTTTATTATTATATAATTAAAACATACATACAAATTATATAAGTTTCGAATAATAAATTATATTATTATTATAGATATTATATACTTCTAATTATTACACGTTCAATTAATTAGTAATTGTTATTGTATCAATTTATGTAGTAAGCATAAGATGTTTTAAATTATGTTAGAAAATACATTTTGAATACAAATACAAATATTAAAAAAAAATAAAAATTAATCACTTGGAACAGAACCGAAACAAATTAATTAGTTTTACCGGCACGAAAGCCGGAACCGCACCGATATATTTTTTTTTTGTAATTGAACCGGAACAAAAACCGAAATAAAATATGAAACACACTGTTTAAAGCCTTGTTTTATATTTAACCCCGATTTTAATCAAATTTTCACAAAAGATTTTCCTAGTGCCCATATAAATTACATAATTTTAGCAAAATACAGTACTGCCAACTTTCCAAAAAAAAATTATTAAAATTTTTAAAATTTAATTTTGATTTTGCTAATTAATTACATTGTTTATATTATTTACATAATACAATGTTGCCAATTTTCTGGAAAAATTATTCAAAATTAATTTTATGCATTACTATTTGTTTACACGATTTAAAACAAATTTTCAGGAAAGATTCATTTTTCTATGCCCGCATACTAATTATTATAAAAATTAATTTTTGAATAATGCTTATTTCTTAACATATATTTGATAATGTCAAGGTGGTCTATATATGGGTTTACCCATTTATTTTATACTATTCATATAGATCATATTCATTTGATTGATAAGAATTCACCTATTAAACAATTATTATTTGTGAAAATTATTAAAACCTTGTATTAAAATATAATACCTTTTAAAAATGTCAATGTTTAATAAAATCTTACAAAAATTTGTTAAATTTTTTTAAAAATTGTTAAAACCTTGTAGATAATAACAATATCTTTCAAAAATTTTAATATTTCTAAAATTTTACGAAATTCCCCATTATTCTTTTAAAATTGTTAAAAACCTTGCATAAAATGATCAAATTTTTAAAAATAAAAATATTTAAATTTTTTCCAAATTTGTTTTATTTCTTTTAAAATTGTCAAAAATCTTTTACCAATAATGACAGAATCTTCCAAAATGTCAATATTTAAAATTATTTTAAGAAATTTGTTAACAAAATTTAAAAATTGTTAAAACTTTGTAAAAACTAATAATATTTTTCAAAACTTTTAATATTTGATAAAAACATTTACAAAATATGTTCAAATTTTATTAAAATTGTTAAAAAAATTTAAAAATAATAATTTTTCACAAAAATTGTTCAAATTCTTTAAAAATTGCAAAACGTTTTAAAAAATTACAAAATTTTCAAAAATTTCAATATTTAAAACATTTTACGAAATTAATTCAAATTATTTAAAAATAATAACAAATATCATTCAATATTATTCAGATATAGATTGCAATAACTGACCATTTCAAAAAGTTTCTATTATTTGCGTATTTATGAGAAATATAAACGGTATTTTATTGTCTGGATAATTTCGGTGATTTTCCAAACATTTTGCAAAACTAAATACATCTTTTCCTACTTAACGAGTAGCGAAATACTTAACCTCCCGTTGAGAACAAGGTATAAATACCTTCAATTAGGAGTTCTTTTGTTCAAAAAAAAAAACGGTATTTTCAGTTGAGCGGCGGTGTTCAGTTACAAAATATAATAAATAAAAGCCTTATATTGAATTTTCAATTCGGAGTATTTTTTTCAAAATGATATTCTAATGCTATTTGCTAATGACTTGTTAAATTAGATGGAGCATTAGCTGTCGTGCTAAAGAGGAGCTATAATATACACATTTGTGCACAAAAGGCTTTTAGCATTTGCCTATCAAGATGTTTTTACGATTAGATTCATTGAAATTTATTTACTTATTAATTTTCTAGTACACGGAGAAAAATGTATTGTATGCAGTACAATAATTATAATAGTAGATATAATATTTTTTTGTAACCGAGTGACAACAATATGGAAATTGTACAGTGTACAATTTAAATTTATTAAACATTTTAACAATAAGTTATTGTAAAAAAATATGTACAATCTTCATATTATATGTAGTATAATATAATTTATTATGCTATTATTAACTATGTATTATACCCAGTATTATATAGTTTGTAGTTTTATAGGATGGGATTTGTAATAGAAATAAAATTTGTTTAGTATCATTTACAATAATTTATTATAATATGTTTATAAATTATCTTAAGCATACATAAATTTTGTTATTTTTCGACAATATTTGCAATACAGGATCAATACTTAATAAATTCGATTGATTTACAGTCACAGTCTTATTATTAAATTCAACGTCATAACAAAAAGTATGAGATGAAAAACCAATTGTATTTAATTGATTACATATAAAAATTATATTATCTTTTATAACAAGAATATGTGTAATTTTTCCAAAAACTGGAAAACCTTCTATATCAATATCAATATAGATAATATAACCAATTTTATAATATGTGCCATACAATTCAGTCCAATTTACACTGTAAAAATTATTAAAAGTTTTATTTAATATTTTACATATATTTTCTGGTATTGGATTTGCCATTGAACATTTGCATAGTTTTAATTCTCGAACTTTCTTCAGGTAAATCAATGTTAATATTTGTGTCAGAAATTTTATATACATTTTCAAAATTTATAACTGAATTTTCATCTCTATTCTGTTCTTCGAAATTATTAATAAAGTGGCATGCATTTAAATGTTTCCGAAAAGAATTTACTGAACTAAATATTCTGTAACAATTTTGTTCTGCGCATTTAATAATCTCATTATTTTCATATGAATGTATTAACTGTATATGTGACATAAGTGCTTGAATTGTATGGCATTTCATATTACAAAATGAACATTTAGGCATTTTTTTTTAAATTCTACAAAATTTAATAAATCAAAAAAAAAAACGTAACGAAAATATTACTTATAGTAATGTAAGATCTTTTTTTTATCTTTAACAATATATTTTAAATGTGATTAAATATATCGCCATTTAGGCAATTCAAATTATTAATTACTAACATGAGAATATAAGTATATGTAAAACACTACTGTAAAAATATATAATTAAAAGAAACTAATTTTTATATTAACGAAAAAAATATGCTTCAGCAAAAAACAAACCTAATTTAATTTATAAACTGATTCAAATCAGTTAGTAATTGCGACACTGCTGGATATTGAATATCATAGTTAGTTTTTATATTATAAATGTGCAATTGCATAAAAAGCCATATTTGTTTCGATTCGATTCCTTGTGCTAGTTAGTCTTTTAGGAGCAGTTGATGTTTTTGGATGGTACGGAATAAAATAGACTGATTGTTCTTCTTTCGGAAAAATTTTAACGATTTTTTCTGCAGCTTGTGAAAATGCTGTAGCTGGAATTCTAAAATAAACATATATATAAACATAAAAATTAAAAAGTAAATAAAAAATAATAACTCACTTATAATCCGGAAATGTTTTTAATAAATGTTGTATAACAACATCTACAACATCTGATGTGGATGGTGGCGGCATTAATTCCGATGAAGAGAGAGGTACAGTGGTGCCTCGCATAACGAACGCCTCGCACAGCGAACGCTGCACACAACGAACTTCCTTTTCGTTCATTTCACGATTCATACAACGAACTTCGCTTCACACAACGAACTTCGCTTCACACAACGAAGTCGCCCACTTCACACGATCACAATATGACTATCCGAATGTTTTGGAAGGAGAAATTTGATATCCTTTTGGCAATACGACTTATACAGAAGGCCTGGGAAGAAGTGTCACAAAGGACCCTCATTTCTGCTTGGAAGATGCTTGTGCCTTCGTGGATTCAGGAAGAAGCAGTAGTTGATGACACAGAAGTGGTGAAGGACATCATCACAGTGGCCCAAAGGTTGGAATTAGAGGTAGAGGAAGAGGATGTAGAGGAGCTTATTGAGGAACACAAAGAAGAGCTGACAACTGAAGAGCTCCAAACACTTCTGGCCCAACAACAGGACAATGCTCAAAGGGAAGCGTCATCTGATAACGAGGAGCAACAATCAAACAATCAACCAATTCCAACTGCTGACATCAAGAACATCCTGGTCAAATGGAAAGCAGTTCAGGAGTTTACCAATGCCCACTATCCGGATTCCGCTGAAGCAAACAGGATCAACGACCTGTACTCCGATACTCTTGTCCGTTATTTCCGGCAGATGTTGAAGAAAAGAGAGAAACAAACGACTTTGGACAGGTTTTTCACTGCACCATCGGCCAAAAAGCGGAAAATGGATGAAGATGTGCAAGATTCGATTATTTCTTAAAATTAAAAAATGTGTGTTTTTTTCATTATGTTTTTAGATGTATCTAAATAAAAATAATAACAAAAAATTTATCTTTTTTTTATGTCATCTTACCATATTTTATGCTACAGAACGAATTATTTTTTTTAACATGTATTGTTATGGGAAAACGCGTTTCACATAACGAACTTTTCGCATAACGAACTTGCTCCTGGAACGAATTAAGTTCGTTGTGTGAGGCACCACTGTATATCAAAATCTAAATCACTTAGAAATAGATCTGCATTCTCCGAAGTTATTGTAATTGTGCTATCGGAACTCGAAAGTACGGGATCAGTATTTTCTTTATTCTAAAAAGAATAAAATTAACACACCAACATAAAAATTCATATAAATATACATACAGCATCCGAATGTTGATCATCACAAATTAAAGCGTTTTTTGTTATTCTAAATTTATTTAAAAATTTTAACCGTGCGCCAATTTTTGGTATTAATTGGGTTATGATATTCTCGGTTAACAAACTGAATGCTTCACTGTCTATTCCTTGATCTACAATAAATAAATATTGATTTATAATGGTTTTATGTAATTATTTTACTGAAACTGATATACATAACCACACATGCAAATAAACATTAAACCATTCCAAATTGTAAATTTGTGAAATACACTTTCAAATATTAATTTTGTTGTGAATAAAAATTCTATATATCACATATTAGCTAATTACATACCTTGAAATATCTCAATTAATTCGAGGACTTCCCATGATATTAAAATGTTTCTTGTAGTTTCATCCATTTCACAATAATATTACTAATTTTATCACTTATTTGTATTTTTACTACTTTCAATTTGAACTTTTTTATATTTCAACACAAAACGTAAGCGATGTGATGTGAATCATACGTATGTAGATATACAAATGGCGCATTTCATGTTGTTCGTGAACACAATGCCAGCGTACAGCTGTCATAATAAAAATATTTAGTTAATTATAAAATATTAAATTGTAAATTTATTATTTTACAAATATAGTATTGTATTTTCAAATAATATTATATTGTACAATTACGTTATTACAATATCTTATAATATAATTTACAATACGTATGTTACATTTTACAATAAATAGGTTTAAATATAACCGTTTTGTATCTGTAACAAGTCAGTTTTATTTAGAGTACAAAGCATGTTATATGATGTAAAATATTTATTGTATTCAATACAAAAAATCGTTTTATAATATTTTTTTAACAATTTTTTTTCTCCGTGTATATAACAAAAATAGTTTTCTAACAAATCAATTCAAATCACGGAATAAATTTTCGAAAGATAGAAAATTATTTCAAATATATATATATATATATATATATATATATATATATATATATATACAGGGTGATTCATTGGTAAACGGAAATACTTAAACGGTAAATAGAGGTCACCGAGGCGGTTCTGGAAATACCCCATTTATTGGACCTGACGGTCTTTGTAATCGAGATACAGGGTGTTTTATCGATTTTGCTTATTTCTTCCTGAGGTCATAACTCTCGAACCACCCCGTATATTTTTTTGATATTTGGTACACATGTTTCTCATTCAGAGCCCAAATGAGCCACTTACTATTCACAAGAAAAATCCAGGTCCGGATTAACAAAAAAATAGATAGCAATTGTGACCTTGAAACAACACCCTGTATATTGAAATTTTCAAAATCCGTTTGCATATTTGGAAAGAGCACGAAAAATTAAATTAAAATGTGCACTTTAAATTTTTCCGCAGAAAATTTAACTATTCACATTTTGAACTTAAAGTAAAATTTTTAAGAACTTAGAGCCAAAAAAATAGTTATTATTAACTTTTAATAATAAATTATAAAACTTTTGAATCCATACTCATTTTAAAATTATTGAATAAATATTAAATACATTTATAGTTAAAAAAAAAAAAAAATAAAAAAATAAAAAATTGTAAAAAAAAATAGAAAAAAAAATTTAAAAAAAAATAAAAAAAAAAAATAAAAAAAAAATAAATAAAATAAAAACCAATGTATTTAATAGTTATTCAATAATTTTAAAATGAGTATGGATTCAAAAGTTTTATAATTTATTATTAAAAGTTAATAATAACTATTTTTTTGGATCTAAGTTCTTAAAAATTTTACTTTAATTTCAAAATGTGAATAGTTAAATTTTCTGCGAAAAAATTTAAAGTGCACATTTTAATTTAGTTTTTTGTGCTCTTTCCAAATATGCAAACGGATTTTGAAAATTTCAATATACAGGGTGTTGTTTCAAAGTCAAAATTGCTATCTATTTTTTTGTTAATCCGGACCTGGATTTTTCTTGTGAATAGTAAGTGGCTCATTTGGGCTCTGAATGAGAAACATGTGTACCAAATATCAAAAAAATATACGGGGTGGTTCGAGAGTTATGACCTCAGGAAGAAATAAGCAAAATCGATAAAACACCCTGTATCTCGATTACAAAGACCGTCAGGTCCAATAAATGGGGTATTTCCAGAACCGCCTCGGTGACCTCTATTCACCGTTTAAGTATTTCCGTTTACCAATGAATCACCCTGTATATATATATATATATATATATATATATATATATATATATATATAGAATGTTAAAATGTTAATAATTTAATATAGATAATGTTAAAATTTTTGTAAATAATATTGAAAGTGTATTTGCCCGCATACACTTATTATTCAAAAATATTTACATTTTATTTATAATTCTTTCAAGCGTACCTATATATATATATATATATATATATATATATATATATATAAATATATATATATATACATATATTTCATCTAAAGTGCTGTAAAACAAATTTCAATTAAATTACTTGTTATTTATATATATAAAAGGATTTTTTTTCGAAATGGAGAAAACTTCAAATATACAACAATGAAAATAATAAAATTCTTGACAAAACTTACTTGTTTCAAACGACAAAAATGGCCAATGATAAATACAAAAATATTAATGATTATTACAATATATTGTAACCTAATATAATTTGAATAAGGTTTTGATTTTTGCTTTTTCGCAAAAATATTGAATTGTGTCCAAATGAGATAAAAATCATGAACAAAATTTGTCTAATACAATAATTTCAACGATTTAATTTAATTTGAACGATTTAATCAAATAAGTTCGTAATTATTTTCATAAATAAATATAAAATTAAAATTTTTAAAAAAATAATTAAATATTAAATATTATTATTATTATTATTATTTATTTAATTTACTATTTAAATTAATTAATAATTATTAATATATTATTAAATTTTGCAATCATCAAATTCAAGCGAAAAAACGAAATAAACACTCATTATATATTAATTAATAATTTTTAATATAATGATACCGGAAATGTTCGGTGCTGCCACCAGTGGTGTTTATTATAATTAATTACAGTATAATTATATTCATATTATTGTACTAGTTACATAATAATCTTTCTATATAGTAATGAATTATTAATTTTACGATATTACAATATTAATCATAGTAAAAAATCTTTCAGCACATATTCTACTAAAATAAAATAGACTTAGGTTATAATTGTGTATTAATATTTGCGTGTATATTAATAATTGATGTTTCGACGAACTCAACGGCTGTCTTTATCAGGAAAAAAAAACTGATAAAAATGATATTTAAAATAAATAAAGAAAAAAAGATAAAAACAAGGAAACAAGTTATTAAACATAACAAAATATAAATAACTAGAACATAATATTCTGTATATATTTTTAATTAATAAATCAGAATTTTATTTAAATCATTGCCTTATACACTGATTGATGTTATTTTTTCTTCATAAATTTTTTATTTTGTTTAAAAAATCTTGTTATGCCTTTTTTATGTTCTGTTTATTTATTGTAAATGTCACTTGTATCATTTCTTTTTGATATAGACGTAGATACATTGAGTTTGTTGAAATGTCGATTATTAATAAATACTAATAGAGAACTATTAACCTAAGCGCCGTTTTATTTTAAATAATTATTGTATAATCAAAGATTATACGTTAATTGTATCTAACTAAACTGTAGACAATATAGATATTGTAACAAAACCACGCTTGACTAGTTTTAAAGATTATAGAATACTATACAGTATGTCTAAGATGAATAATTAAAACTGTTGAAATCCCTAAAAAAGTCACTATTTTGGGTTAATTATATACAAAAGTTAATTCATAAAAAAAATTAACAAGATTAGATGGCTATGGGTAAACCCATATATATATATATATATAAATATATAATATGTATATATATATATATATATGTATATGTAATATTTATATATATATATATATATAAATATATAATATGTATATATATATATATATATATATAAATATATAATATGTATATATATATATATATATATATATAGACCACACTTTGATATTATCACATCAATCCTAGTAAATTAGAATAAAAAATTTATTTTTTTTATCAGAATTTCGAACAGCATTGTTCAAAATGTACATCGTAATATTCATTATTGAATTTAAGTAAAATATGCGAAATGTATTAAAAGAAAAAAAAATAGTAATAGAATAAATAAATGAGAAAACCACAAATGTTTTTTTTTCTTGTGAAAATTTAGTTACTCGTTTGAGAAAACACTTGAAACAAAAATATATAGTATATTGCACTTGAAGCAGAATGCAATCAATGCAATTGTTTTGTTTAAATTATGTTTCGCCATTTGGCTGCCACAATTATCTCGAGTACAATTTAATAAAAATCGCTGTTCGCTT
This sequence comes from Clivina fossor, assembly GCA_963966155.1. NCBI lineage: Eukaryota > Metazoa > Arthropoda > Insecta > Coleoptera > Carabidae > Clivina > Clivina fossor. Next base: position 99,551 of record CAWYQG010000126.1, read on the forward strand.
CTCGTAATATAATATGGATATTGTATTTTTTTTTTCATTTTAATTTAATTTAATTTAAAGTTGAGTTCCCAACTATTAAAATTTATGAAAGTCAAATCTTTATTGCTACGTCACTGGTATCATCATCAAATTGCAATTCAATGTTGCAATGTGTATTGAAATGTAGTACGCATGCGCGCGTATTGTTTGTGCTGCTATATAACTCGAGGCAGCTTGTTATTTTAGAATCAGTTTTCGTTCTTTTCTCGTACGAAGCAGATGTACTTTTGGCCTGTTCTTGTAGCTAAACGGGACGAGTTTTGTTGTTGTTGTTACCTGTTTTATAATATTTGGTTTTACGTTTGTTCTTCAATTGAAAAACAAGAAGGTAAGTTCATATTTTTTAATTAATTTTAATATTATATTATCATTCACGTAATTATGGAACTTATTCAAACTAAGCCGAGATTAATATCTTTTCATACAATATCAATATGTATTTTCGTTAATGTTTTATAAAATATTTCCCCAGAAAGTATAATATTTATCGAATTAAATTACTAAAGAATTTTAATTAAAATCAAACAATTTCTTAAATTAACAACCTGTTTTGTACCTGAAATGCTAATGAACATGCGTATACACATACAGTGTTTCTTTATTTTAATTTCATAAACAAATACCTATATATTAATAAAAATTGTTCAAAAATTTATATAAAATGTTTTTTTAATTTTTTTTTTTTTAATATTTTAATAAGATTTAATTGTAATTTAAAATTAAATGTCACTCCATACTACTTTAAAATTATTTAGTTTTGCTAAATATGTATGTATACACTGCTAAAAATATAATTTAAATAATTTATGTAATTTAACGCAGCGTTTAGCAGTAAAAGTAGTAACATTTTGTAATTGCACTGTGATAATTTATGTAATATTATATATTTTTTATAGATCATGCAAAATTACATAATTTTTTTACACTATATATATTAAATTTTATCTAAAACAATCGTCTGCTTTGAATTGAAATTTTTCTTCCATAAATTTTGTTTTAATTTCTAATCAACTAAGTTATATTTTCTAAAACATCAAGAAAATTTAATTAGATATTATATATTTGTATCATGTTAATTGTTAAATTACTTATTAACGTAATTTAACAATTAACTTTAACAGGGTAATTTTACCATAAATTTACTCGCACAAATATTTGTAAAAAGAAAATAAATATATTTTTTTAAATATCTGATATTCGAATATTTCAAAGTTAGCGAAATTTATATTAAAATTATGCTTGTCTTACAAATTAGTGGTAATTTATAGTAGAAATATAAAAAAAATTACCAATAAATATAAAAAATATATGTTTTTGTTTTTTTTTTTGTCGATTTTGTAATAGTATCAAACGCGAGCCACAATATTCTATTATTCTTTCTACTTTATGTTTATCGTTTATCATCTTTTTTTGCATTATTATTATTGTTTACATTATCATTAAATTTTACAAAATTTATTATAACTTTAATATTATTGTAGGTATACATGAAAAATTAAATTTTTTCTCAACATTTATATATTACATAAAATATAATCAATATTTCATAACTTTGATATTATTATTCTGATATGAATTATTATTTTTTTTGTTTCGTTATTTATTTTTGTTAGATTTATCGTAATATATTAACTGAACAATTATTAAAAACCAAATTCAGGTTTCGAGAAAAAAATTGGTAATCAAAATTAATTTATATTTATTGATGAATATTTTAAAAACAAATGATTAAATTTGTGATTTAAACTCTGGTATTTAATAATTTTTAATATACCTGGTGTTCATTCGTTAAGATCGTATTGGCGTTTAACATGCATTTTCGATTATTTGCGATATACTTTATTCTTGAGTTAAATTCGGAGAAACACTTAGAATACTTTACGATAGGGCATAAAAAGTTCTATAATTTGGTTTTAGCTCTAATTTGCCAGCATGTGCCGTTTGGGCGGTAGAATATTTTCTCGATTTTCTGGTTTTTATTTTTTTTTTTCAAAAACTATGAGCTGTATGAAAATAAGCATGATATGGCAAAATGCGGAACAATGAGTACGATAATTGAATGAAGAAATCATTATTCCAGGATGAATCGTTTAGTAAAACTAATTTTTTGAAAATTTGTCAATTTGCTTAAAAAAATCTGAAAAAATTCACTAAAATAGAGAAAAAAAATAGCTACATAATAGCTAAGTAACTTTGTTTTTTTAACTTATCTGGTTTGGCAGGAAAAATTATTGACAATTAATATTTTTTGCATTTTAATTTATTTTTTCTATCCTGTCAAAAAAGATTGAGTTAGAGAAAAAAGTTACTTAGCTATCATGTAGTTAATTTTTTTTTCTCTATTTTACTGAATTTTTTTAGATTTTTTCAGCAAATTTTAAAAAAAATCTTATTTTGAAAAAATTTCAAGGGAATCCCATTTCCAAAAATTTTTTTTTTCTACAAAACGATGCAACCTAGAATAATGTTTTTTTACTCAATTATAGTACTTAATGTTCCGCATTTTTCCATACCATGCTTATTGTCCTATACCTCATAGTTTTTAAGAAAATAAAAATAAAAACCAAAAAATCAAAAAAAAAATTCTAGCGCCCAAACGGCACATGCTAGCAAATTAATATTAAAACCAAATTATACAACTCTTTATGCTCTTTCGAAAAGTATTTTAAGTGTTTCTCCGAATTGAACTCGAAAAAGAAGTATATCGCAAACTATCAAAAATGCATGTTAAACGCCCATACGAATTTGACGAACGAACACCCGATATATATATATATATATATATATATATATATATATATATATATATATATATATATATAATGATTTTTTCGTTATTTTTCGACTGTGTAAGATAATAATTGATTTAATATATTTATTATTCAGGTATGCAGTCATCAAATTTACGGAAAGGAAATTAAATTAAATTATACACATTTCCTTGTTTTTAGCAGTTGTTGGTATTATTTTTATTGCTTCGATATTTCGAACCAGATTTGGTTCTTCCTCAGGAAGTCGCACTACATTAGAAATTACAAAATTGTTAACAATTATTAGATTTACATACATAACTATATGTTTCAATATTATCAAACTTACATGGTTAATACAAATTCGTAAAATTTATTTGTAACAATTGAAGGTCATATGTTCTCATGAATCGTTTTCTTTTCAAAATAATTTTAAAGTTAAAATATAGATTTAGAATTAACACAAATATTATTACCATTATCTAAACAGATATGTCAAATTTATAAAAAACAATTTAGTCAGTTATTAAAAATTATAAATAGTTTAAAAAAAATATAAAATACAGTAAAAACTTTTTTAACACCTGTTATTGTCAAAAATATTCTGTTTCAAGGTTAATTTCTATCACTTACTGCGCTGATCAAAAATATACAAGATTATAAAAATATACTACGTAAGTTGTTAAAAAGCGTGCAATTGTATTTTTCTTCTTACTATTCTTACTATTTTTTCATTATTATTTGCGTTGTCATTATTGGCGGTAATACAAAATTTATTTCGTACTATTGTTTTTTAAGTAAAAAAGCATATATATTCGTTAGATTATTCGTATCTGTTTTTTCATTTAATGTATGCGTACCGTTATTCATGATAAAGCACATTTCGAGAAAAAGTCTTTTATAATAGTTGTTTTCAGTTGCTAGAATTTCAGGATTATCGTAATCTACTTTATGTTTTGTTTTTCGAACATGTACTGCCAAAGCACAAGTTTTATTAATTTTAGATTCGTCACTTCTGTGTTGATAAATTCTGTTAATAAGTTTTTGAGATGATTTTCCGATGTAACTTTTTCCACAACTGCAGTTTAACTTGTATATTGTGTTGATCATTTGTTTCCTATCCGGTTTGTCTTTTAATCTTGAGAATAATTTATTAATTTTTTTGAAGCTTTTTTTAGTAAAACATAAGTTAGGTTCGGTTTTTTTGAATATTTTTATAAGTTTCGGTGTCAGGTTTGTACGCTTTTTAACAACTTACGTAGTATATTTTTATAATCTTGTATATTTTTGATCAGCGCAGTAAGTGATAGAAATTAACCTTGAAACAGAATATTTTTGACAATAACAGGTGTTAAAAAAGTTTTTACTGTATTTTATATTTTTTTTAAACTATTTATAATTTTTAATAACTGACTAAATTGTTTTTTATAAATTTGACATATCTGTTTAGATAATGGTAATAATATTTGTGTTAATTCTAAATCTATATTTTAACTTTAAAATTATTTTGAAAAGAAAACGATTCATGAGAACATATGACCTTCAATTGTTACAAATAAATTTTACGAATTTGTATTAACCATGTAAGTTTGATAATATTGAAACATATAGTTATGTATGTAAATCTAATAATTGTTAACAATTTTGTAATTTCTAATGTAGTGCGACTTCCTGAGGAAGAACCAAATCTGGTTCGAAATATCGAAGCAATAAAAATAATACCAACAACTGCTAAAAACAAGGAAATGTGTATAATTTAATTTAATTTCCTTTCCGTAAATTTGATGACTGCATACCTGAATAATAAATATATTAAATCAATTATATATATATATATATATATATATATATATATATATACAATATTTTAGTATTTCTATATCTTTATAAAATTATATAATATATATATTTTACAAATTATTAAATAAAAAATTATTCATGGATGTGTTTTTTGTTTGTTTTGTTTTTAGAAATCATTCTTCTCGTCTCTCGAGGCAGACAAAACAGACCAGTTTGAGCAAAAACACAGGACCGTACCTCCGATAAATTTTCAGCTTCAGCAATAATAGAGAAGGTATGCAGCTATTATTTGTTTTTTTTTTTCTATTTGCAAAATTTCAAATTAGGTGCGCGCAATAACTCGAATTACTCAAATCACTCAACTTAAATATATCAGAGGAATTATTTTGTTCAGTTTTTCATCAAAAATGCAAAAGTATAACCTTTAATATCGATTTTTTTACTCCACGTGAGATATATTTCAAAACACGCGGTCTCCGAAAATTTTCTTGTGTAGCCTTACTGGAAATTTTTTAATAAGACCATCTTAATATATATATATATATTACTTGTTTTGTAAGAATTAATATTTGCTTGGTCAAGTATACAATTTCTGAAAAATTTCACATTATACATATTGCCTATATTATTTTAACTAGACTTTAAGTAAAAATTAATAAATGTAATTGGTCAATTAATTTAATTTAACTTGTTAATATGTAATATTGCACATATATACATATATATATATATATATATTAGCCGTAAATTAGACGAAAAAAAAAAAATTGATAATTAATCATTTATTTATTGTCTCTTCCATAATTTTTGAGAACAGACAACATTTAACCTAACCTAATTTACAGTATTTTGAATTTTAGTACCTTTGTTGGTTTTGTTTAATTGGAATTTATATAAAATAAGTTGTAATTTGAATACATTTACAATAAAAATTACATAAAACAATTATTTTATTAGCTTTATTTATAATAAGTTTATTAATTATTACAACATGTAAAACTAAAATTTGTTTCTGAAAGAGTAGTTGGGAATAGCTATTATGAGGAAAATGTTGTTGGTTGTGTTTAGGCTAATAAAAATTTTCCCTTCAATTTTTAATTGTTACTCCATAACCAAGTAGTACCCACACAGCTTATAGTGGGATTTAGATCTCTCAAATAAATCAAATATTAGTTAAATATCATACAGACTTGGTGTTATTAATAGAAATATATTTCTTTATTAAACTCCTTTTTTAAATTAGAGATTTTTATTATATCGTATATAATGTAATTTTAATTTATATTTTTAGCTGGAATGTACTGAGAAGTTATCGAATTGTATTTGCTCAATTTGTTCGGTTCGATTAAATGAAACGTATGAATTTGTAGAAAAATGTTTCAATCGCATGAAATTTTCAAGCGATATGCAGAACAACAATCGGAAAATAGTGAAGTTATGAAAAATGAAATTAAAGAAGAGACTATTGATGAAGAATATATTAAACTAGAATTGGAAACTGATAGAAACATTAAAGTTGAAGAAAGTTTAAAATCACAAAATAATACAATTTTTGATGCTGCTTGTATGAAAGAAGAAACTATTAAAGAAGAGAACATTGAAGTGGATTTGGAAAATGATACAAATATTAAATTTGAAGAAAGTTTGAAATCAGAATCTTTAGATTTACATTCAGAATTAATAATTAAGGAAGAATATTCTGATTTTGAGAATGAAACCGATATAAAACGTTGTCAAGCTAGTACAACTTCAAATAAAAATATTATTTTCAGCTCGAAAAAAAATGATAAATCTGTAAAGAAAAGTGAATCTCATAAATGTACATTATGTGAGAAAACTTTTACTCAGAGTGGAACTTTAAAATTGCATATTCGTGTACATACAAATGAGAGACCTTATAAATGCGAAATATGTGAGAAAACTTTTACTCAAAGAGGAAGCTTAAAAATACATATCCGTTCTCATTCAAATGAAAGACCTTATAAATGCGAAATATGTGAGAAAACTTTTACTCACAGAGGAAGCTTAAAAAGACATATCCGTTCTCATTCAAATGAAAGACCTTATAAATGCGAAATATGTGAGAAAACTTTTACTCAAAGAGGAAGCTTAAAAAGACATATCCGTTCTCATTCAAATGAAAGACCTTATAAATGCGAAATATGTGAGAAAACTTTTACTCAAAGAGGAAGCTTAAAAATACATATCCGTTCTCATTCAAATGAAAGACCTTATAAATGCGAAATATGTGAGAAAACTTTTACTCAAAGAGGAAGCTTAAAAAGACATATCCGTTCTCATACAAATGAAAGACCTTATAAATGCGAAATATGTGAGAAAACTTATACTTGGAGTGAACAATTAAAAAGACATATCCGTTCTCATCCGAAAGAGAAACCTGATGAATGCAAAATAGAAAACTTTTCCTCAAAGTAGAAATTAAAAAAAAAGATATTCATATTCACAGTGTAACGATTTAATTTTTGTCGTTCTCTTTTTATTAATGATTAATTTTTAAATATTGTTAAACTTCATTCGGACTGCTCTTTCGCCAGCGAAATCAGTATTATGTTTTAGTGATTCTGAATCGAACTGCATGTGAGTTTATATGAATACATTGCAAAAGCACGGATTTAGTTTCATTAGCAAAATGGCCAAGGTTTCTAACTAAAATTCACTTATGTTTTAAGAACGGCAAATCACATTTTACTAAAATGAGATAGCGTTGTATATCTGTTTTTATGAAAGAAACATTAAATTTATAATATGTAAATGAGCAGTTTGGAAGATAAAATTAATATTATTTTGAAAACGCGTGTTTCATATAATTCATTTTAGACACATCAGAAGAAAAATTAACGAAAACAAAACAGATGGCGAATTCATCCTATAAACCTATAAAATTATATTTATGTCTTATACTTTTCTCAGTGTTCTGTTTTGCATTCGTATTTTTCAAATGATTGTACAGGTTTATTTTGTATATTCATAAATTCTTCATCAGACATATTTAACACAACAAAAAAATTTAAACTGTAAAAAAAACTGTACTGAACGTAACCAAAATAAAAACTGTTTAGAATATATACAACGTAAACAGTCAGTTTTCAAGTTTTTGCACTGTGTTACGTAGTGAAACTAAAACTAAATCGTAAAACTGTTATGGCAGTCTGAATGAGGTTTTATTCTAAATATAATTTGTTTTTACATGATTATTATTTTAAATAAAATTAAAATGTTAAGTCTCATTCAGACTGCTGTTTTAGTTTTAAGCAGAAGCACAACAATTTGACCAATCCAAACACTTGACACATTTTTAGTTTTTACGTCAAATATTTGTGAATATTTTGATAAATCAGCTCTTGTGTTTGTGCGTAAAACTAAAACGGTAGTCTGAATTAGATTTTATGTACAATAATATTTTCGAATTTCTATAAAAATCAACATGTATTTGAATATTTATAACACAACATGAAATGACAATAAACTTTGTTTATGCGTTCCTGATACAAATTGAAATTTGCAGTCTTTATTGTGGCAAGAAGATAACAATTTTTTGATGTATTCTAATGTAACGATGACGGCATTTGCCCAAATCAATTTTATATATTATTTCAATTTATATTAATTTTATTATTATTATTATTAAATGTTATTTATAATAAAATTTAAATTAGTAAATAAATCAATATTATTATGTAATATGTATTGTTAAGTTGTATTGACCTTATTCAATAATATGAATAAAATTATTTTCTCAAATTTCTTTAAATTTGGTCTAATTATTTAGGTAAAATCAATAAATATTGAATGAAGTTGATTGACTTTAGCTGCAGGATTAATACTAAATTTAATTTTTGTATTTTTGTTCTTTGTTTAAATTTCGTTTAATGTATGGACGGCCTTATTTACACAACGACCTGTTATGCAATACCAGTTTGAGCAATTTGTTTGTAGGTGTATGGGGTTTTTTAGACAAACAGCTAGATTAATTAGCAATTGATAAAACATTTTTAAATGTAAATTTGATCCTTTCAGCAATCATGTAACGAAGATTGTATGTGTTTTAAAATTTTCCGTAATTTCATTTAGTGCTGAATTCAATTTATGTAGAAATTCGTTTACATCTTCTGATAGTGACCGGTATACTACAATTATTAATATATTTTTTTTGTGGTGTGAGAGTGTTTTGCATGAGCAAAAGTTTCCAAGTGTTAGGAATGAAAGAGCATGTATGAGAGGAATTATGAATGTGGATGAAGCGAAAGTTGCTTGTGCTCGATTGGAATGTTTGGAGGCGACTGATTTCGGGATGATGAAAAGAGTTTATGATACATCCTTTTGGGTACATGGCGTGATTGTGTATGTATGTATACCTGTAATTTCGATAACTTTCTCTTCGGAAAATTGTTTAATTGTTTATGGTGATTGTTTTTGCAATTGAAATTTACCTATTTTTTCGTTAGTAGATCGCTCTACTTTGTCATTTTGTCTTCTTCTTCTTCTTTAGTCTTTAATAATGTTATTATCAATAATGACATTATTATACAGCAGCTAGTTACTATACACCGCTGGTGTGGCAGTGATATCTTCGGCGACCATATTACGAAAACTATTACATCAAGTTCAGTTAATTGACAATTGCATTGTTTATTTTCGCTTGAAATTTAATTTGATTGTTAAAAACATGTAAACAAGTGCAACAAATGCAATGTGCACCGCCAAAGATGGTCAGAAATTATATATTCAACCAAAGAATTATTAATTCTCAAAAATCATGTAACAAATATAAATTGCGTATGTTGAGTTCGTCGAAACATTGATTATAAATAAATATTAATACAGAATTAAGGTAATGTTTTATTTAATATTCTAACATAGTTATTTGAGAAATATAGTATAATTCAAAAAAATAATAGTAAAAAAACAATTTGGCTAGTTGGAAGACAAAGAGTGGTAAAGAGTTTTATAACCAGGTAACTCTTTCAAGTAAAAAATAATATAAACACACAAAAATTTGTTTCTCGAACAATATTTTAACGGTCTTGTTAAAAATTTACGTCTGCGCGTATCCGGACACTGATGAAATTACAAAAATAAATGAAGTAAAACTCTAATTATTATATTTAGTTATTTCTCGTGTAAAAGTATTTACACTAGTAACTAGTTGAATAATGAAATTATTACTAAATAGCAATTTACGTAGTTTTGAAACATACATACGTATAAACGTCGATTATTAATAAATATTAATACAGAACTTTAATCTAAAGCCGTTTTATTTTAATATAATGAGTTCTGAAAGATTTTTTACTATACTGTATAGTACTTACCTACCATCACAAATCTTTATTTTTATTTTTACAATCATATACAAATTAAATTTATTTGCAAAATATTAAAATGATTTAATAACAAGATTAGAAGTATATGGGTAAACCCATATATAGACCACTTTGACATTTCTCGGAAAGTTGGCAACACTGTATTTTAATAATATTATAATTTATGTGGGCACTAGGAGAAACTTTTTTGAAAATTTAATCAAAATCGAATAAATAATATAGCCACAATAAATTTTTAAAAAAATTTGTGATTTTTTTCTCGATAAGTTGGCAACACTGTATTTTGTTAAAATTGCATAATTTATTTAAGCACTAGGAAAATCTTTTATGAAAATTTGATTAAAATCGGTTAAATAAAGTGGTCAAAATAAATTTTTAAAAATTTTTGTAAATTTTTTTCTCGGAAAGTTGGCAACACTGTATTTTGTTAAAATTAGATAAATTATAAGAATACTAGGAGAATCTTTTGTGAAAATTTGAGTAAAATCGGTTAAATAACATGGCCATAATATATTTTTAAAAACTTTAGTAATTTTTTTCTCGGAAAGTTGGCAACACTGGATAATAATAAAATTATATAATTAATGGCAGCATTACGGATACCTTTTCTGAAAATTTGATAAAAATCGGATAAGCAATGTAGCCAATATGAATTTTTAAAAATTTTAGTAATTTTTTCTCGGAAAGGTGGCATCACTGGAAAAAAATAAAACCATATGACCATCTTGGGCACTAGACAAATTTATCCTGAAAATTTCATTAAAATCGGTTGAACCGTCTAGGAGGAGTTGCGGCCACAAAATTTTGACTTACGACCGAGCGAGCGAGCTGACGACGCACATCCATACACCCACATAAACTAAGTTCAGATTCGTCATGTAGAGGCTATATGAAGAATTTCTATGTAATTTGTTTTTTTTTTTGAAAATGTTCATACACTTTACTAAACGCTATACCACTTTTCCTTGCAGTCAAAGTGGTAATAAGTGCAAATTTCCGAAACTCGGGATTGAACCGGGGACCTTTAGATTTTCAGTCTAACGCTCTCCCAACGGAGCTCCCAACTGAGCTATTTCGGCTTACATGCATAAAACATATGAAGTTTTGCTACACTTTTATTTTTTAACTAGTTCGATACATACATACATACACAATCACGCCATGTACCCAAAAGGGTGTGGCACAAACTCTTTCCACCATCCCGAAATCAGTCGCCTCCAAACATTCCTATCCAGCACAAGCAACTTTCGCTTCATCCACATTCCACAATTCCTCCTCTCATACATGCTCACTTCTATTCCTACTACTTGAAAACTTTCGCTCACGAAAGCCACCCTCTCAATCGTACACCACTCCAACTACTCATCGGACGTCCACCTACAAACGTATACCATCAAAATCATTCAAATAAATCTTTTTAACTGCAAACGTTCATTAGACATTCGCTCAACATGTCCGAACCATTTTAACTGACTAACACCAAGTTTTGCTACAACGTTTTTGTTCAATTTCACACTCATCATACACTAATCGTATTTCGTACCCGATCTCTCCTATTTACACCACAAACCCCACGTAAAAATCTCATTTCCACAGCAGTCATTTTCCGTTAATGCTTTTCTGCAACCAAGCCCAGAACATTCACTACCCTATACATCAACGTAGGCACCGAAAACTGCATTGTATATACTCAAACGGGCTTCTTTGGAAACATTTACATTCTTAGCAAAAGTTTCTAAAGCACCTATAACCTTAACTAGTTGTTCGATGGGAAGTAAAAAAAGAGTGTTTCCGCCCGGGATCGAACCGGAAACCTTCCGGATGTGATAACCACTACAGCACGGAAACTGCATCGGCCGGGAGTCAAACCCGGGCCCACGTAGCAGGCGAGCATTCTGCCACTGAACCAATTCATTATGCTTTATAATTACTATAAAATTTATTTAATGGTTTGTTTTTGCAAGTTTTATTTTCAACTCTAATAAAAATTTCCGATACCGGGAATCGAACCTGATAATCTTGCCTTGGTATTTTAGTCACTAGACCAAATCATAGCACATATGTAGAATTCTATTATAATAAAAAAAATAATCACAAAATGATACTAATATAGAAAATACTGAATTTTTTGTAAAATCTTCTGACCGAATACCAAACCAACATATTTTGTTAAAGATGTACAAAAAAATTTCCCCGACGGGGAATCGAACCTATACTATCGAGGACTTGTAAGGTTAGTACGATTAATTATCTAAATTATAACACATTTTTTTATATTCAACCTGAGTAGCTAAGTTAGCAAAAATTGCATTTTCAATTTCTTAGGGGAAGAACAAATTCTGCGCACAAAACCATAAGTTAACAGTAACATTTTAATGTTTATATATTAATGAACGTTTGCTGTTAAAAAGATTTATATGAATGATTTTGATGGTATACGTTTGCAGGTGGACGTTCGATAAGTAGTTGGAGTGGTATGATTGAGAGACTAGCTTTCCTGAGCGAAAGTTTCCAAGTAGTAGAAATAAAAGAGCATGTATGAGAGAAATTGTGGAATGTGGATGAAGCGAAAGTTTCTTATGCTGGATAGGAATGTTTCTAGGAGACTGATTTCGGGATGATGAAATGAGTTTGCACCACACCCTTTTGAGTACATGGCGTGATTGTGTATGTATGTATGTATGTATATATGCAATGTGTTTTCGGATAGACGTTAAAAAAGAACAAATACGTAACATATTGTTATAAATATTATTTTGAAAAGTTTGTTCGAGAAATCTTTACAAAATAAAAGAAAAATTAAATTTAATAACTCGACAACTTTATTAGTAAAATTTACTGCAATATCACTTATTGGGGGGGGCGCCCCCCCGCTGAATTCGCCACTTGGATAACAGTAAAAAAATTATGAATACGTGTCATTAAATTATCAACTCTGCAATATGATACATTTTCCAGTTTTGATTTCTCTGTTCAAAAGTAATTTCAGAACTGTGTGATGACGGCCAGCTCTGTGCTGGACACAGCAGACTTTTTTTTTTATAAATTTGACAAATTTTGCCAAAAATTACATTTGACAAGTTTTTCTTATGTATATAAATATATCAATATTGATTTGTATCTATTCTATTCACTTAACATTACAAATTTATACTAATTATAAAATCTTTACTAATTATAATCGTCTTTGGTGGCGGCGGGCGTTAGACTTTGAAATTTAGGGCGCCAGTAAGACCCAATTTTTTAAGGGGCATATATTTTTTATGAAAATGGAGTATATACAATGCAGTTGGTGCTACGTTGATGAATGGTAGTGAATGTTGGGTTGTGTTGAAAAAGCATAAATGGAAAATGACTGCTGTGGAAATGAGATTTCTACGTGGGGTAGCTGGGTGTAACTATAGGAGGAATCGGGAACGAAATAGATTAGTGTATGATGAGTGTTGAGTGTTAAATTGAACAAAAATGTTGTAGCGAAAGTTGGTGTTACTTAAGATGGTTCGGACATGTTGAGCGAATGTCTCATGAACGTTTGGTTAAAAAGATTTATTTGAATGATTTTGTTGGTATACGATTGTGTGGACGTCCGATGAGTAGTTGGAATGGTATGATTGAGAGAGTGGCTTGCGTGAGCGAAAGTTTCCATGTAGTAAGAATAAAAGAGCATGCTATGAGAGGAGGAATTGTGGAATGTGGATAAAGCGAAAGTTGCTTGTTTGGATAGGAATGTTTGGTGGCGACTGATTTCGGGATGATGAAAAGAGTTCGTGCCACACCCTGCTAGGGTACATGGCGTGATTGTGTATGTATGTATGTATGTATGTATGTATGTATGTATGTATGTATGTATAAAAATGGATAACAATCATTACTAAATGATTTCACATAAACAAATCACATTACCAAATAAGTAATATAATTCCTTCTATTTTTATTTAAAATGGCAAATTTATGAATATTGCGATTTATTAATTTAGCTATGCCTTTTTTAATATTAACAATGCCAATAAATATCACTGAACCTATGTATACTTTTTGACAGTTTTGTTTTCGGAAAAATTTTCAATTATTTTGTATATTACCGAAAGTGTTTAGTATATATTATCAAATATTATATAAATACAATTACACATTCCCGGCTACAGGACTGAACCACAGTATAAAGAAAATACAGTAGCGACACTCTGCGTCGGCACCTTTGATGTTGGTGTTCTGATTTTTAAATGGGCGGCCATATTGTGGGAGGTGAACGCGGCAAATCTGACGTAAATTTCTAATACAAATAAAAATAAAATAGACAAAATCAAATGTCAAATATGGAAAGTAAAAAGTAATAAACTCAAAGAATTCAAATACGAAGCAAAAATTTGATAAAATAAAAATTTCAAACACGGCACCTTTCAAAATGTCACTGTAAACTATGTTACCGACAGTGTCAGCAGCCAGTGGCGTAGCTATAGTGGGCGAGAGGTAATACCATTCTCAATTCATTCTCATTCTTCAATTTGTGATTTAAACACATTTAATAATTTGAATTTTTACTCTCAAAATCAGAAATATATCTCTTTTTGTTTAGTTTATATTTACTATCTGATAGCAATAATATGTAATTTTAGCTTTAAAACCCACTCTAGCTACGCCACTGCCGCAGCCATGTTTTCGGAGGTGATTTCTTACGCATGCGCGTAGAAATTTCCGACCCGAATTTTGGGAGAGTGTCGCTACTGTATATTCTTTATACTGTGTCCAGGTTAGTTGAACGAATGTCACGAGACATTCGTCCATTTGCATGCTTCAATTAGTGCTCCGGTTGGAGGGAAAGCAAAAAACATACAACACAAATAATGTTCATATAATGTATCAAATATAAATAAGTACCTGGCATATTCATTAGCTAGAAAATATATAATTACTCAAATTTTAACGCACATAACAATTACAATTATTTTACGAAGAACATAAACAAGAACTTCTAATCAAATAAAATGACATTTATATAATGCGTCTACTGCGCATGACAATAAACGGCGCAAGTTCAGAGCTACCAACATTAATAAATTTTACATTCCTGTTACAATATTTACATCGAGAAAATTTTAGTTAAAATTAATCAAATATTTATTAAACAATCAATATATATTTATTTTATTTAATTCGAAAAAAATGTATAATGCATATACTGCGCATGACAATAAACGGCACAAGATCAGAGCTACCAACATTAATAAATTTTACATTCTTGTGACAATATTTACATCGAGCAAATTATAGTTAAAAATAAAAAAATATTTATTAATTAAACAATCAATATATATATATATATATATATATATATATATATATATATATATATATATATATATTTATTTTATTTAATTTTAAAAAATATATAATGCGTCTACTGCACATGACAATAAACGTCTGGTTCAGAGCTACCAACATTAATAAATTTTACATTCCTGTGACAATATTTACATCAAGAAATTTTGGTTAAAATTAATCAAATATTTATTAAACAATCGATATATATATTTATTTTATTTAATTTAAAAAATGGGTAGTTACGATTCGGCCGTAATGACTGGATTTATATGTCGATTATGTTCGGAATTACATAGAAATGTAGTTCATATATACAGCGATAAAGGCAGAGATTTACATTTAGCGGAAAAAATTAATCTAACGCTTCTATCTGTAAGTTAAACTGTTAATTAAACTTAAACATATATTAATATCGTAATATAATTAATTAGGTTGAACCACAAGATGATCTTCCGAAAACAATTTGTCGAGCATGTATAACTCATTTGGATTCACTATATAGGTTAATACAACTTGTAAGTTATATAAAATGTAATTTAGTAATATATATATATATATATATATATATATATATATATATATATATATATAATTGGTTTTATTTACAGCATAATGCACTCAGACAAGCCACCAGTAACTTCGGATTCTTGTGATGAGAGCACAACATCGAATAATAATCCAGAACTCAAATAAATCAATTGATTTAGGCCTCGCCCAGTATTTTCAAAATTTTTCGAATAATTTTATCCGTAGAATAAATTAATCACAGTAAAATATCTTTGGTAGAACTCATATTAAAATAAAAAGGCTTTAGGATTTTTCAATAATTTTGTCCGTGAAATAAATTAGTGAAATATCGTTTCAGAATTCATATTAAAATAAAAAGGCTTTAGGATTTAATTCTGTATTAATTTTAATTTAAGAAAATTGACGCGTCTACGTTTCAGAACTAAATCCTTTTTATTTTAATTTAAAAATTAGCCAATTAACATAGTAAAATATTTTTTTCAGAACTCATTATATTAAAATAATAAAAAAGCTTTAAGATTAAAGTCCAGTTTCATAATAAACACTTTAACTAAAGTCGACTTTAAGCCGATAAAAAGTATCGATTTTAAATTCAACTGACAAAATTTTTATTGATATCCAATAAAACTATGCTTTTTTGTCAACTTTTCGAAATGCTAATAACGAATTTATTTGCTGTTATTAATTAAACAATGCTTTTTTGTCGAGTTAAAGTTGATTTTCATTAAAATATTTATTATGAAATTAGTTCTGTACTTTAATTAAAAAATCGACATTTTTACATCGGAACTAAATCATAAAGCCTTTTTATTTTAGTAATAAATATTGAACAAATAAATGTTCATATTGTCATTGTGAAATTTATTATAATAATACTTAAAAATATTGAGACTATATTTTTTCCAAAATGTCTTTTTATTTTAATTTAAAAATTTGTCAATGAAATATTATTATTTATTTTTAGGATGCAATTTTTTTTTTTTTTTCAAATTAAAAATTACAAATATTGACCCTAAATGGTTTTTTTTTTATTATTATTATGTGATAATTTAAGTTTAATTTATGTTGATATAATAATTTCATTACGCAATTGATGTGTTTAAATACTTAATAAACAATTGTAGAAAATGTTTTGGTATTTATTTTAAATTTTCCATACCATAGTAAAATACTTTTCCAGAACTCATTACATTAAAATAAAACGGATTTACGATTTAATTAGATTAATTTTAATTTAAAAAAAAATTGACGTTTCTATATCATCAACGCCTTTTTATTTCAATTTAAAAATTAGCCAATGAAATCTTATTATTTATTTTTAAGATACAATTTTTTTTCAAATTACATACGATTTTTTTTATTATAAAAGTAAATAAAAATTAGAGATACGGATTATTAATCGTTTCGTGATAATTTAAGATTAATTTATGTTGGTTTAATAATTTCATTACGCAATTGATGTGTTTAAAAATACTTAATAAACAATTTTACGAAAAGTTTTGGTATTCATCCGTTTCACTTGAACATATTTCAATTAGTTGAATGTAAAATTAATAATATTTGTACTTAATTTAAAATTCAGTACAAATGATATAAATTGAATGTTTTTCGATTTTTATAATCAAGAAAATAATTAATGATTTATAATCAATAAATGATAGAAATAAAATAAAATTTTGAATGTAAGTAAAAAATATGTGTCCATTTTCTATTCAGATTTATAAATTACATGTGATTCAAAGGGTTCTGTGATGATCCTTCTAAATTTTTTCCGTCTATTTGTGTATGAGAATGTTCAAAAAAATGCGATGATATTGAAAATGGGGACGCAGATGGTTTAAGAGAAGTGAAAAAATTGCTCTAGAGACATTTTGGGCACTTTGCAGGCAATGAGCCTTTTCTTTTATGTACCTTAACTTTATTCTTGTATATTGTGACATGTTTTTATCCTTTTTTCAGTAGCGTCGCAGGAAAAAAACATTTCTTTTTCTTAGATTTACGGGTTATATACTAAGGTGGCAGCTATTCTATTCATTGTTCATTTTATAAACGAATCAATATAAATGTTTTTGAGTTTTCAAATAAAAATTTCAGTATTATTATCTATAATTTATTTACATAAATATTCCTTTTTACATCATTAAATATATTTGCATATAATTTTATATAAAATAGCATTGTCTATTTACTATAAATTTGTTTAACTTGTTAGTTACTATTTCGAATTTTATTTAGTGCATCGCTTTTTTGAATAATTATTACCGAAATTGAAAATTTTAAAAATTATATTTTGTATGTTTTTTTAAAAGGTTAAGCCTTGCCACCTCATCAAGGTCCTGTTCCACCTAGGCAAGGTTCTGAAACAAAACATACAATTAACGCCTAAAAGGCCCTACCTAAACAACGCATTTAAAAGACTCCAATTGCAACGACATTTTTTGCATTACGAAAGCAGTCTTAATAAATGCACGATCTAATCTAGAATACCTGAAAAGCAAAAGCCGATTCTGTAGCGTAGAAATAAACCTGAAATAGAGAAAATGCATTATTAGTGAGTACAACCCCCTTTTTTCTTCTATCTGCAAGAAAACAACAAAATATTAGTACATACGAAAAAACGCTACAGAATGCGGCCCCTGAAAACAATTGCACAGATTTCACTGCAAAAATAATCTTTATTCGATTATAATCACAGCTAATTTCTGCACGATTAGCCTGCCTACCCTGAACAGAAACGGAACTTAAAACTAACACATAAATTTCCTGAAAGAAAACACAATATGATTAGCCTGCCTAACTTCCAGGAATTTCAAACTAAATGCGTAATATTTCATTCCTAACAACCTGAAACCTCCACTGCAGATTTTCTGGAATTTAGGAAAAGAGAACGACAAAATTCGCGGCTGAAAAAAAAAACATACATAAATATACATAAAAATATACACAACAAATAAAAAATTATGATGGCATTGGTTATTTTGATTTCGAAGATGATTTAATAAAACAGATTTCGCTGGTCACTAGACATCGATGTACGACGCTAGTACTTGCAGCAATCGGGATACAGAAACGTATCCGAAGCGTGGTAACTGAAGAAGAAGATTTCCGAAATGAATACAAAAATCCACTTAAATTAAGAACCAAACGCAAAAATTTTTCACCAGACGTACCTACCAAATCGGTCGCTGGTCCTTCACATTCGAGTTGAGATTAATTAAGCAACTAATTCAACCCTTAAACAAAATGAAACAAACAAAAACTTTTTCAACTCTGTTTAAAATCGTTGTATACTTTCTCCTTCTTGCTGTATTCGTAAAGCAAATTTGTGTTATTCAGCTATTGCACCGGGTACCAGTTTTAGGTAAATTCGGGGCTGTTAAACTTGTTAACTTGCTCCGAGACAGTTTATTAATAATTGTTCATTCTTCATTTTTATTGTTAATAATTAAAGTTTTGCATGTAATCCGTCTTACCACGCCCAAGCCAAACCAAGTTCACAAAACACATGTGAGGGAAGCGCAGGGACAGATTCTATGAGTGTCTGTTTGCGTCCACAAGCACAAATCAATATGACCTGATTCAACTTTTCGTTGCAGCCGACGATCACTTGCAAAGTTGCGATTTATTGAAAGCTTTTTCAACTCGGTTTGAAATCGTTGTATACTTTCTCCTTCTTGCTTGTATTCTTTTGTTTTAGGTAAATTCGGCGCTGTTAAACTTGTTATTGTATGGTATATTTTTGTTTAGAGACAGTTTATTAATAATTGTACACGTATTTTATCCTTTTCCGGTGTATCTCCCGTCAGGTTTCTCAATTACAAATGGTTTTCGAATCGTTGTAAATAATTTTCGAAAAATTCATTTGTATCATCATATGATTGTAAAGATATTATACGTATATTCATTTGATGTTGGAGCCGCTTTGCGCTCTGTAAGTATTTTACTGTGTTGTTCTAATGTTTTCGACATTTGTTTTATTAATACTGAAACCATTTGTAACATTGATTATTCTATTTGTTTTTTTGTATAGGAAGGTTGGTATGGATTTTTAGGAATCGTCTAGATGGCTATCAAGGCTTTGGGTTAAGAAAGAAGCCCCTGAATCATGGAATTTGAGGTGCGGAACACGTAGGAACATTTTCAATTTAATCCACTGAAATCAGATGAACAAGAACAAAATCGAAAAAGTCAAAAAAACGAGTAAAAAAACGATAAAAGAAAATGATATAGAAAATAATTTAATAAAACAGATTTTGCTGGTCACTAGACACCGATGCGCTAGTTCTTACAGCGATCTGTTGTTTATAGAATAAATTCTAGTAACCGAAGGACAAGATTTATGAGATGCTGAAATTCTGGTAAAATTGGACACATCCGAAACCAAACCAAATCGCAAAAATCAGAACAACCAACACTTGATGAATTGAAAACGCCGTTGATGAAATTCACTCTGCGTGTCAATATATTCTTCATCGCTGACATCATAGAAATAGTAAATATACTAAAAGAAGAAGCGACAATACCCTGTATTTTGTCATTTACTATATTGCTAGACAAGGATAGAATATAACCCATCAGACCCATCTCTAGTCGTACAAATAAACTAAATTTTTGAAGCAGAATTTGGATCCTAGTAGCTTATATTTATTTATATATATATATATATAATAAAATAGAAAAAAAACATATTTAATATTTATTACATAATATATTGCGTAAAAATGAATGATACATTCGTAATACAGATAACATAAATAGATCAAATAAATATATAAATTAACTATAAGATATAGCATTTTAAAATATACATACAATTATTGAATGATAATAATTACATAATACTAAAAAAGTAATTCTATTTTCAAAAACATTATTCAGTGTAAGATATTAAAATACACAGTTTCCCAATTCTGAATCAGAGACAAAATTTAAAAATTATATAAATTTTGGGATGAAGTGCTGTATACGGTCCGCGATTTGCGCATGCGTGAACATCGAAATGAGCATGCCCAGTGTTCGTATAAACTGGTGAATCTCAAAATGTTTCATTAGTAATTTTATCAATTTCGTCCGTTAAGACTTATATCATGTTAAGAAGTGTGATTGTTCCTTATGTTATGTTATGTTAAGAAGTCCGGTAGATTAGGGTAGGTTTGGAGGGTAGGTTTCAGGTAGGAGTTTGTTTTTTAAAGACCGTTAAGACACATTTAAAATCACATTTTGTCATAATACACATTTTGAGAGTCACTGGTTTCTCAATATTTCTACCACTGCAGTCAAAACAGCAACATCACGGACAGTGTTCCTCACTTATACCAAATTTTGTGCTAATCTCAAATAAAAAATAAATAAAATAAAACTTGCTACTTATTTTTATTTGATTAACGATATACTTTTCAAATAACAATGTTTCCGAAAAGTGCAGAGTGAAAAAAAAATTTATAAAAATAAAAACAGTAAACAAAAAATTATAAATTTTTCCTAAATATTATAATCAGTTTTGGAAATGTGGTTCATACACATAAATAAAATAAAAATTAAGAAAATATTCAAAATATCTAGAATTAACATCTTATGCCATTGAACACATTGAATCGGTTACATTTGATCGATTCAGTAACCACTACAAGCTTTCTTCGGTTTTTGTGCTTGATTGTGAGCAAACGACCCGCGGCATTAATAATACAAGTAAAAGTTATTAATTAAACTATATGATTAGTTATTGGAATATGTAGCCGTGTAATATACAAACAAAATTCTTAACGTTCTCTATGCAATCTTTTCTATTGAAATATGCCAGATAGACATCACTAGATATTTAAAATGAAATAGTGTATCCACCGATAATAAAAAGAAAAATTATTTACTTCTTTTTTGTAAATAATTTCTTGTTTTACTTATTATTGGCGGATATGATATTTTTAGAAAATCATCGACAACTTTAGGCACATCTATTAAATCAAAAGATATTCTTTTATTAACTAAAGATAGAAAGGAATAGAGAAGTATTTTGATTAAGTTATATTTAACTTGATAATTTACATATTCAAAGTGAGTTAAGCAAGTTAAAGGAAATGATAATTGAAGATCAAGTTGAATTGTCTCCACAATTTTTTCGATTTCAATAAATTTCGGAAAGAGAGGAAAAATTTTAAGACGCATAGTATGAATATATGAAATATAAGATTCAGAAGGATATAAGAGAAGAGATTTGTATGTACCGTAATCTCTTAATTGAATAAGTGCATGTCTGTCTGTACATGTTTCAGTTAGTAAACACTGCACACATTCCGTACATATTTTTTTTAATATCTTATTTAAAATCACTCCTGATAAATAAGCACTGTTATTTTGTTGCAAAATGTTGCGAATAGTATTGCTTGCTAATTTAGAAGAAACTGTAGAAGAAGAAATGGATGAAATAAGTTCTGTAGAAACAGGAGTTGGAATTTCTAAAGGAAGTGATAACATATATTTTAGATTTAATAATAAATCCTCTCCATCTTGTTCGCAATTTGAATCTGCTATATTTCGCACTGAATTGTTTACAATTGCAGTGGAATAAGCGGAAACAAATTGAGAACAAGATGGATTAGGATTGAATCCACCAAGGCCACGTATAACGCCGAAAAAGTTCTCTAAAGGATCCTGATTCAAACATCTTGTTGAAATATATTTGAATCCACGGTTCCTTAGATTACTCCACAGCGTTTGTATGTTGCTGTATTAAAAAACCTAAAATACATGGAGGCTGGCTGACAGGTTTCCCGTTTTTAATAAATTTTAAATTATGTAGTTTTATTTTTGCTCCTGCCCAAAATGCATGATGTGGCGAATTAACAGTTAATTTATTTTGCAAAGATTTTGAAGATTTGTGGACCGAATTCAGACTATCGAAAAGGTCATTCATAAAAAAAAAACCAAGCTGCGTGATTATCCAAAATTTTTAATAGCGAATAAACACTACGACTAAAAACTTGAGCAGCAAGTTTCACTTTCATTTTCTTTCTTCCTTCAGGATTGATGTGACTTTTTGATAATTTTACAATTTTGCCCTCCGATTCAAAATTGGATAACTCACACAGTGTTTTTAAATGTTCCCATTTAGCAATTTTGTTTTCATATATAATGTTTTTAATAATGAAATTATTTCTTAAGCACTTTAACAAATGTGGTACATCAAACATATGTATAATTTCATTACCATCCACATTATATATGAAATCACCTGATCTGTTATTATCCTCAGTTAATTTTTGCACAGCAGGGCGATTACTAGGCCCCATATCACAAACCGAAGCAACAACTTTAAATTGGGTCATTTTATGAATGGCCTTTATGACCTCAATGATACATGTTTTAAGTGTGTATGTTTTCGTCGCAGACTGTACAAAATAATAGGCAACTGGTTGTTTCCATCTTTTGCACAGCCCACGAATCATAAACACTAAAGCATCATCAGCTATGGCACGCCTTCTTTCGGTACCAAAATCTTCAAAACCTTCAACAAAATCTTTAGATTTATTCCAAAATAAACTTGGTCGCAATGCCATTTCATCCCACATCAATAAACAGTGTCTATCTAATTGTGATTTTTTATCAGAAATAATATTTAAATACTGGAACAAATTCAGATTAATACCTGTATGAAATTTTAAGTTTTGTTGTGTCCTTTGTAATGTGCGGAATGATGCCAAGAACGGAAAAATTGTTTGTAAATATTTGTAGCATTTTGGGCTATGACGATATATAGAAAGAAAAAGCGCTTTTTCTTCTTCTGTATATTTACACGTCTTTTTCAACTTTCTATTACGCAATTCGCATAACACAAAGATACGTAACGCACGTGGTAGGTAATTCAGTAAAAA
Organism: Clivina fossor; assembly: GCA_963966155.1. Taxonomy (NCBI): domain Eukaryota; kingdom Metazoa; phylum Arthropoda; class Insecta; order Coleoptera; family Carabidae; genus Clivina; species Clivina fossor. The sequence continues at coordinate 123,203 of CAWYQG010000126.1, forward strand.
GTCCTATATTCCATTTTTTACCTTGCATCTCAGAAACATGTTTACGGCTACGAATGTTTTTCTTCATAACTCGTATGAGATGTTCAGCTCTTTTTACATTTGAATACATTTTTCGTTCACGCAAGGAGAGATTTGATTTACGGGTAACTCCCAATTTTTGTAGGGTCAAAGTACCTGTACAAATTAAATTTCAATTAATTAATTAACTTATAAATACTTCATAAATAACTTAAAAACTAAATTATTAAAAAAAAACTAATATGTAACAATTTAATCGTACAAACCTGAATTCTCCGACATTTCCGAAAGCTCTATTTCCGAAAAATTATTTGAAGTTGATGCTTCTTCTAAATTTTTTGCAATCTTTTGCGAAGCAGATTGTTCAGGATTTTTTTTTATCCAATCTGTAATAACACAAAAACTTTCTTTTCTATTTATTACAAATTTAATAATCAATGCACTAACCTGGCATAGTTAAAACCGACTCTCCGTAAGTTTTAAGTGTTTGCTTAAGAATATTATCGTCACACTTAAACGGCGAGGTATCTAAATGAATAAAAAAATAATTTATGTTTAAATTAGCATATAAATACTACATACCATAGCAAGGTAAAGACATATACGCAGTACTGGGTGAAACAACTGATAACGAAACTTGAGAATCTATAAAAGAAAAACTGTATTAATGTATACTTTATCATATAAAACCTAAAAAATATAAATAACATCTAAATCATTACCTACCTTTTTTGGCATTTGGAATTGCATTCCGATTTAGGTTTTTTCTATTGCTATTAGCATACTGCCAATCAGCAAAATGTATATTGCATACAAAATTGCAACGCAGTTCTGCATACGATTTATCAAATAAATCAGTCCTATTAATTGCTTGAAGCCATTGTTTTCGAAGAATATCATTTTTTGGAAATGCATGAAAATGCGAGCTTTTAGACCCATCGCAATCTAGGTGTACACAAGCAGGCTAAAAATAAATTAAAAATTTATAATATTTCTAAAATTTCAATTACAATGTAACTTACCATGATTCAGAATTAATGAAAAATATATTTGAAAAGAACAAAGAATAGTCTTTAAAAAGACTTTTTGAATAGACAAATAGACAAATAGACAATATACAAATGTATATGTAAATATATGACAATTTTTATTTATTTCATTTTTTTTCCAAAGTAATCTAGTATTTTTGAAAATTATAATTTGAAAATTTGCTAATATGTGGTACCATCTATCACAGACAATATGAAATATATTTTAAAAAACTTAATTTGTACGACTACAGATGGCATCACTTGATTTAAAGTGATATTCGAAATGTAATGCTATTGTCATGCAACAGCATCAACACGATGCCGCGGCCAACACGCAAAAGCGAAAAAAAAAATGCTGACATCGGAACTTTTCTCTTCTTTTATAATAATTTTATCAGTGCATTCTTTAATATCCTCCATGTTTATCTTGCTTCCTTTGTTTTATTAACTTTTATAAACTTCACATATGTCGTCGCATTTGTTCCTACAGAAAAACAAAAAATTAAAATACAAATACCAATGTACGCCCCTTAATGTGATTAGATCGGACCACGGAATTTTTAATAACATTAAGCGATGAATAATATCCAAAAAAGTCATATACACAAATTTTTATTAATCAGAAATATGTAAAAATAAACAGTAAATAAATTGTATAATACACTAAAAATATCTAAAAAATAAACTATAAAAGTAACCTATATTGTAATTGGATTCGTCTGTTGGATACTGTATTTTTAAATAAATAAATAATAATTATCCGGGATTTTAATAAACATTGTATTAAATATAAAATTATTAAACGTACTATTTCTATTTTAATAATCCAAATTGAAGTCGATGGCATATATATGTATAACCTATATTTATTTCACAAGAAAGTAGATAAAAATATATTATACTTTTTGAAATAAGTAATGTTGTGCTAGTGACATAAATTTATACTGATTTATACAAATAAAAAAAAACAATATTCGTATATTTTTGTAGTTGAAATAGGCTAAGTTAAATGATGAAAATTTCGATCTGTCATGTTTCACAATTAGTCAAACATATAACTTACCCGATTGAATAGTGTAGTATTTTTAATTATTTATATAATTTTTCATATAAATTAACGGTATAAGTAAGAAATAGGGTCACCAGATGTTGCTGTGTTCACGTTAGTTGAAAAACCAGTGGCTCTCAAAATGTGCGAGAAGACAAAATGTAATTTTAAATGTGTCTTAACGGTCTATTACACACAACTCCTACCTACAACCTACCTAACCTAACCTAATGGACTTTTTATCATAACATAAGTCTTAACGGACGAAATTGATAAAATTACTAATAAAACATTTTGAGGTTCACTGGTTTATACACACCAAGCATGCGTATTCCGATGTTGACGAATGCGCAAATCTGGTTTTTTCAATATTTGTGAATACAGCAACTTCTGGGGACTATATTTCTTACTTCAACCAAATTAACGAACAAGATATGATTAAATGCTTAAATAATAAAGAGCAATAAATATTTAACTGCATGTATAAGTAATATTTAGTTAGTCAACTGATGACCTAGTCGCGTTCAATGAAAATTTGAATAAGATCGGAAACTCTTTAATGACGTTGTTTCTCAAAATATGTAAGATTAGAGTAAATTTAAAACAAAAAAACCGTATAATTATAGATAGAATGTTTTGTGTTTATCTATCGAATGCAAAATTTCATTTAGTCGAGAAAGACAAAACATTTTGTGACCTTACAGAATATTTGAAAAATCGCTCCAGAAACAGACGGATTTTTTTTGATATTTTCCTCTATTTCATATCGAAACTGTAAGTGGTATTTTTGTACAATGGCTAGTTTGTGCCATACCCTTATATTACATAACGCGATAGTGTATATATAAACGGTTTGATATTTCATTAATAAAAATTTACTTCAAGTCTTGCATCACAAGCGTTTTATTTAATATTTTACAATGACTTTATTGTATTTATTTTGTACAATGCTGTATGAATTTTTCTTATATACTTTTTACATATGACTTATAATTGTAAAAGTCTTGCGTAAAATTCCTACAATCTTAGAAATTTCATATCAAGTCCATAAAATCATTTATAATAGTCAATAAAATCTTAGAATTGTACAATCTGGTGTACAAAATTTCCCCTCAATAAATAACAAAGTTATAGTAAATAAAAAATTACAAATTCTTAGTTCTAGTAATAAATCTTGTGAAATTTGATGATACTGTAATAATTACAAGACCCATTAACATTAACAGTAGATTGTTAAGAGTAGCATTAGAAATTTATAAAGAAAAAAATGGCATCAAACGGCTTTAGGATTTAGTTCTCTATTAATTTGTATTAATAAATCGACTTGTCGACATATTATTTTTGCTGATGATGACATACATAATAAAAATTAATACAGAACTAAGTCCTACAGCTGTTTTCTGTTACAATATTCATTAAATATAAAATACTTTAACAGATATATATCTGTATTCTCACCTCTTTTTCTTGTGAAAAAGTACTTTTATATTATATTTTAAAATAAAATTTTGCTTCCATTATCAAATATAAATAATTTTTCTATTTTTTATTATAAAATTAAAATCAACTGAATTGCTTAATAAGACATTTTAAATAAAAATATTTTTAACAAAAATCGTTTAGATGAGGAAAATACGGACATTAGTTTTTAATGTTTATGGAAACATAACGAGTTTTGCAAATGCACGACTCATGTGTTTCTAGTTAAACAAATTGTTCTAAATGGTTTTTAAAATACCGAAATCATTTTTATGTACATCGTTTAAATAATGCACATTGCGTAAATGCTTTTTGAAATTTTCTCTTCGCCGAAAAACCTTATCACATATTTCGCAAGTATACGATTCTTTCCTCTCATGTACGTTACGGATATGAATTTTTAAGCTAGAATTTGTGCGGAATGATTTCTCACAGATTGTACACTTGTAAACTTTCTGTTTGGAATGTATGAGAATATGTTCCTTTAAATTTATACTTTGAATAAAACCTCTGTTACATATTCTGCATACAAATGGTCTATTATTTGTGTTTGTTGATGTGATATTTTAATTGTCCACTTTGAGCAAGAGCTTTTTCACATATATTACATTTAAATGGTCTCTCGTTCGTATGAATACTACGAATATGATTTTTACTACTTTGACTGCAAGGAAAAAGTAGTATAGCGTTTGGTACGGTGTCTGTAACATTTTAAAAAAAAAAAAAAAATTGTATAGAAATCCTTCATATAGCCTGTAGATGACGAATCTGAACTTAGTTTATGTGGGTGTATGGATGTGCGTCGTCAGCTCGCTCGCTCGCTCGCTCGCTCGGTCGTAAGTCAAAATTTTGTGGCCGCAACTCCTCCTAGACGGTTCAACCGATTTTAATGAAATTTTCAGGATAAATTTGTCTAGTGCCCAAGATGGTCATGTGGTTTCGGTTTTTTCCAGTGATGCCAACTTTCCGAGAAAAAAATTACTAAACTTTTTAAAAATTCATATTGGCTACATGATTTATCCGATTTTGATCAAATTTTCAGAAAAGATTTCCCTAATGCTCCCATTAATTACATAATTTTATTAATATTCAGTGTTGCCAACTTTCCGAGAAAAAAGTTACTAAAGTTTTAAAATTTTTATTATGGCCATGTTATTCAACCGATTTCACTCAAATTTTCACAAAAGATTTTCCTAGTATTCATATAATTTATGTAATTTTAACAAAATACAGTGTTGCCAACTTTCCGAGAAAAAAAATTGTAAAATTTTTAAAAATTTATTATGACCATTTTATTTAACCGATTTTAATCAAATTTTCATAGAAGCTTTTCCTAGTGCTTAAATAAATTATGCAATTTTAACAAAATACAGTGTTGCCAACTTATCTAGAAAAAAATCACAAAATTTTTAAAAAATTCATTGTGGCTACATTATTTATTCGATTTTGATCAAATTTTCAGAAAAGTTTCTCCTAGTGCCCACATAAATTATAATATTATTAAAATACAGTGTTGCCAACTTTCCGAAAAATGTCAAAGTAGTCTATATATGGGTTTACCCATATACTTCTAATCTTGTTTAAAGTGGCTTTCTGTGCAAAAGTTTTGCCACATTGATAGCATTTAAACGGTTTCTCGTTCGTGTGAACACGACTGTGTCTTTCTAATGTAGATGGTCGATTAAATACTCTTCCGCACGTCTTGCATTTATACTTAAAATCACTATGTGATTTAAGGTGTACAGAAAAATCTAAACTATTAATAAATATATCGCCGCATATTTCACAGATGAAACAGTCGGTACTCTCTCCTGATATCAAATATTCTTCATTTTTGAATGTCTCATGAAGATTCTCAGCATTAGTTTCATTATTGTCTACATCGATTAATTCCTTTTTCAACTGAAGATAGCTTTTATCGTCTTGGTAATCGAATTCAAGATTGGTTTCTTCTTTAATAAATAAATCGTTGTTCAGTAATTCGAGGTCAAAATCTTTTTTATCATCAGTTTGTTCGCAATCTTCCGAATTGACTTTATCTGTATTTTCTTTTTGTGATTCTTTATCATCAGTAAGAATATTTAAATCTTCTTTTTCGTTCAGCAACTTGGTTTCCTCAGCTATTTCCAATGTATTTTCTTTTTGTGATTCTTTATCATCAGTAAGAATATTTAAATCTTCTTTTTCGTTTAGCAACTTGGTTTCCTCAGCTATTTCCAAATCTTTTTTTTTATCAATTATCTTATTAACACTTGTTTCATTGCGATCTTTTGAATTAGATTTATTTGAATTGTCCGAAATTGTTTTACTATTTCAATTTGTTTGTTCATTATTAATTTGTTTTCCAGCGTTTACGTGTGTGTTACTTTCTATGATACATTTTCTTTTCCGTAAGTTATACTGATGTTTCATAAATTTAACAGGATTGGAATAAATATCTTTCGTTATTTTCTCAATTATGACGACGTTACTTTTTTCTTCATCCTCATTACCGTTTCATACAAAAATGCTTTGTAACAGCTTACTGTATCGAACTAAAACACTTTGAGCTATTACAAATCCTTTTATAATGTTGTAAGCTTCATTTAGCAGCACGATGCAATGCGTACAAATACGATTTGGTAAAATATTGTCAGTTTTTATCTGAAAATATAATGAAATTAAATAAAATAAAAGTATAAAAATTAGAAATATAATACTTACATGCCCAGGTATAACTGCATATAATTTGTCGATGTAGGTTTTATTATCCGTGTCGAAACTAAATAAACTTTTAGTTACTTTTCTGTAATTATTACACAGACGACATAATTCGAGCAGAAAATGCATAATTCTTATTTTTTGTCAAGCAATAAAATAAATAGAAAATTGAAACACATGACAAAATGGACGAAAATTATATTATTCTGAATGGCACATGAACAGCTTGAAATGAAACAAACAAAAAACCTGTATCCGCCTGGTGGTAATATTTTTGAACTAATATTGGTGATGGATTTTTATTTTTGCTATGTTTTGTGTATTAATTAATTATTGTTTTATTTAAATAATTATTTATTTAAATTATTAATTTTTTTAATTCGACAATAACATCAACACGTGAAATTCATACAAACAGCACTGCCATTGCAAATTATGCAAATTAAATTTAGAAAACGCCGCAAAGTTTAAGAAAATGTACTATAGTATTTATATTATATATTAAAGGCACTATTATCATTGCAATTAAAATCATTTCATACAAACTTATTATCAAACTTTTTATGTAATATTAAAAATATAAACATTGCTACATAGATGATAATATTTTAATAAATAAAATATAGATTAAAAAAATTGGTCAACTTTAATTTTGTAAACAAATGTAACAAACGTCACTATATTGATGTCATTTTTGACATTTCATTTGTTGAGGTTCGAAAATTAGCGGGCAAATTTCAAGAACAAATATACCCAGAACTAGGGTTACCAACTCGGCCCAGGCCGAAAAGAGTACATTTCTTAAACAAAAATCGTACACATACACACATTTATGTATATATATATATATATATATATCTCGTGTTATCATTTTCATCAATAATCATTTATAGATTTAATAAATAAAAAATTGCTAAGATATGAGATACTTGTATTTTAATATCAAAATGAACAATTTAAACAAAAATATACAATGTACTTTTTACCACACATATTATACGACGAACACAACGTAACTTACAAACGAAAAGTTCGTAGAATACGAAATACTTGTAAATAGAAAATCAAAATAAACAATATTAACAAAAATACGATCAAACTAAAAGCATTTGAGCCTTGAAAGTATTTACAACTTGTTTACATTTTTTTCAGTATTGTGGCATCAGTGTATTTTTTTAAAAAAGAGTACATTTATAGTATTTTTTGAAAAAGTAAGAGTACATAGTTTTTCTTGCTCAAAAAGAGTACATGTACTCTTAAAAGAGTACGGTTGGTCACCCTACCCAGAACAGATATGGGTTTGACATAGAATTACCAATAAATTACCAATCTAATATAGAATATGTTATGCAAAAAAATTGAATTATTAAATAATTACCAAATTAGTACCAAAAAAGACTGAAGGTCCGTATTCTCACCTTATTTATAAAAGTGATTTTTGCCAAAAGTGCTTTTGACGTTTACTTAAAATTATTTATTAAGGACTTTATAATAGTTTATTTAAATTTTATAATACAAAATATAATAAAAATGATTAAGAATAGAAAAACTATTCAGATTTGATCAAAAACAGAAACAATTTTTTTTTTTTAAATTAATGATAAAAGCATTATTTCACGAAATGGTGAGAATACGGGCTAGAATTTTTTTAATATTTAAAAAAAAAACGAAAATTTTTATTCATTTGCAAATGTCAAACAAAACCTTTAATTATATAGAACTGGATACGCTGAAGCCTATTATATAATGTACAAAGTTTTGTACTCGTATTCCAGACGAAGACAGATATATAAAATCAAATAAGTGTAAAAGTGACAGAGAATATGAAATGTAAAATTGTACTGCGCAAACTCCGTCATATAGAGTTGTCCAACTAAACTATCAATTTCATATACAACACAATATTTAGTTTGATAAATATATTTTAAATTTTCTTTCAAAGTACATATATGGTAAAATAAAAATTAATTTCATAATTCGAAACATTTATTCACTATATAAATTTACAATTTTCACGCAGTTATTTTTTCACAGTATTTTTACAGATATTTGTTCATTATTAAATAATACTATTATTATTTTATTTAATTTATATCGTATGCCGGTTTTCATTAATTTATTTTTACATATATAATGCAATCGTACATCAACAAAATAAAATATAATTAATTTATTTAACTGATAAATATGATTATTTAATATTTCTTGCTGTGCAACGTGTTCGTAAAGAAAAAAAAAAACACGTTTGGTACACAGTTTAATGTATTTATTAAAATTATCTGCTTTATATATTTTTTGAAATATATTACTCTATTGCCTTAAAATTGTTTCCGCTGCAGTACAAATTCTTACGACATCCATTGATGGGTAAATTAAATGTCCCTTATTTTTAATTGAAATAAAATTATAATTACACTGTTTAATTTCTAATGCTTCTAGACAAATATTACAATTTAGTATTTTTTTAATTTTTCTTACAACAAAACCAGGTATGTATATAGTAATGTCATTTACAAATATAGATAATTCTCAAGTTGCTTTAATATAGTCATGACAATAACGTGAGTTTTATCTGGCATATCTTCCGGATTGATTTCTGTAATTGTAGTATTTTCTAATGGTAATATAAAACTATTATCCAAAATACTACAATTTCCGAAATCAGAGCCTACGATGTCATGCCTAACTAGCAATTTTTTATAAGCAGATTTAAATTGTTTACAAGTGGGATTACTAGAATACCCCCCCACTGCTTCTAACAGCACTAAAGAATGTTTCTAAGTGTGGTCCTAACTCAACTTGTAAATTGAAAAAAACTTTAAAAATTAAAATCATTTTAAAGAATTATATAAGCACACCACCATGCCAACGAATCCGGTGTTTCTGTTGCAATTTGTTAAATATATGTTTTCGTCATCTTTTAAATTAATTATAAAGTTAATGAGTTTATCTATGTCATTCTTATATAAATTGAAAATTTCAGAATTTATTGGTAAATTAAAATCTTTTTTGTAGAATACTTATTCCGACAATTTAATATATCGAATATATTATTTATCTTTAAACAAAATTCAGCAGTAGTTGAAACATATTCAAAATCCTTTTGTATATTTTTTAAATATAATAATGATACAGCGACGCTTTCACTTAATGTTTGAGCAGCTAGCTTAACATTCATGATTTGATTTTTAAAATAAATATGTCTGTTAGTTAACTTATTGGCTGCTTTTAATTGATGTTCTGATTGATAAAGTACTAATTTTTTTAAATAGTCCCAATCGACGATTTGTCCTTTGTTATTTTTAATTTTTTTTTTTTGATTCCCAAGCATTTCTGACTAATTTAATCATATGTGAAAAATCCCAAAAACAAAATACATTGCCTTCTGTGGCTGGGTGTGTTATATAAGGTTTAAAATTATCAATTTGAAATGTTGCACCTAAATGTGTACACAGTGTTTTATTCACATTTGTTCCGTCAAAAGTAACAGAGAAGCATTTTGCATTATTTTTATGTAGTAAAATTAAACATTTTTTTAATAAATTAGCTCTTTCTGTCCCATTTAATGATTTTATTAAAAAATAACCTAGTGGAATTTTCCAGTGATCATTCAAAGCAACAGCCATGAAAACCAAAACATTTGTAGCCTCAAGAACATTATCACCATCAGGTATCAATCCGGTTCCGAGGTCTACAAAGCCATGGAATTCATGACCATCCCATTCTACTTTTTTCATAATCGACATTTCATCTAGTACACAATTAACTATAACAATTTTTTTTTCAGCTTTTTCCTTTAAAATTTTGAAAGCTTGTGCTGAAAATCCTGGTTTACTTGATATATTCTGATACCAATATGCTATTCTTCGAGGATGTGGTAATAAATTTTGAAAACTCTATCAAACATATCTGTACGCTTTCGGTGAATAAAAATGTAGAGTCAAAGCAAATGCTTTTAATGCATAAGGAAACCCTGTCGTTTTCTCATTTTAAATCCTTCTCATTAAAATTAATTTTAAAGTGTCATTACTACAAGCCTAAAAGATAAAAAGTTTATAACAAAATTTAAAAAAAATTAATCATTTTTTTCTTATTGAAAATATGTGATACATATTAAATTTTCCGATGAAGAGCGTAACTAGGTTGAAAATTTAAATAGTATTAATTACTGATAAACATAATTATCAACAAACTAATATACCGTTAAATTAGTGACAGCATCATTAAAAATTAACTTTTTATTTGACAAATGTGATAATAATTCTTCCAAAGATTTATTTTTTTTTTAAAGTCGATTTTTTTGATGTCGTAGAGTAGAAATCCGTTGTTGATATTGCCTGCATTTTTGAAGCAACACAGGAAAGTTTCTTTTCCTCCTTTGAGGAGTAGAAAAATGTTCCTCCGTAAAATCTCCAAGACGAGACGGATTCCATAATTTTCTTCTTGTAATAGACTCCGGTGATGTTTTTGGGGTCACGCATTCATTGAAATCAAGAGATCTGAAATAAAATAGTCAAAATATATACCGTAATAAAATGCTAATATTGTTTGTGTATCGTTTATGTTTGTATTAATTTTAATTAATAATTTTTTAAAATATGACCATCATCTAATATCATACCTTTTTGCTTTTACTTCAATCTGTTTAGATTTCTCTTTCGTTATATTTACATTATTTTGTCGTTAGTAAATGACTGCGGCATGTTTTCGAAAATATCAGCGGAAAAAGTGTCACTATAAAAGTAAAAATAAACTGTTTTACATAGTAAACTAAATATTTTATATGTATTAAGCAAGCCATAAGATACATACCCATTTATAACAAATATGGAAGGTATAGCTTCAGGTTTAAGATGTTTTCTTCCATTTTTAACATGAAAACACTCAATTGTAAAATGGTTGGAACATAGCAATTGTTCAGAAAAAACATGTTTAATTTCCAAACGATTGGCTGTACATGCTTGTTTCCATTTTTCTTTCTTCACTTTTTCATTTGGAAATCTTAAAATAATAATAATAATAATAACTTCCTTGTTATTGTATATTTTATATTGACGTACCCATAAAAAACTATGCCTGAATCTTCATTTTCGACACTATCACAGGCAACACAATGTTCGAAACGGTTTTTTGAAAAGCATGAGGGCACAACAGATTTTTTAAGACGTAATTTTTGGCAGTGGGATTCCCTTTCAAAATCTTCTTTTAAAAAATGTGATGAGCATAATTTGTCATTTTCTTTTATGCGTTTAAGTTTACAAGCCTCTAACCACAACATCTTACTATTGTCCTTAGGAAATCTATACGATAAGTTCACAATTATTCAATTATTAAAAAAAGTTAATAAAATAAAAATAATTTACCTATAAAAACCAATTCCTAATCTTCTAGCAAAATAATTATTTCTGTGACAATAAACACAACTCATTTTCAAAATTGAATGTTTATTATAAAGCTGTTTGTAAATGTGAAACAAAATGGTGGATATAACGTCAAAACAACACTTTGAAACAACACATTTAAAAAGGATATAAATTTTGAAAGGTTAAATATGTTTTGATATTTGTATACAAATATAATCCATTATTTTGTGCTTGCTATCGTAATTTGGTATTTTGCTTTCATTTCGTTGGAATTTAATAATTCATTAAAATAGTCTTTTTCAGGATTTAATAGTGTTACATTGTTTTTGTTTTATTTCGTTGATTCTTTGTTTGTTTTTTCTGTTATTAATTTGTTTCGTGCTTTTTGTTATTACCTTGTTTCGTTATATTTGTTTGTTATATTTTTTAAAAATCGATTTGAAAAAGACTTGAAAACTCATGCTTTTTAAATCTTTAAACACCTCGACTGCAAAATAAAGATCATAAAAAAATCGTACAATTGAAGACATTTGTAATCCTTTTAATTTACAAATTTGAAATTTAATTAATTTCTACATCGTATTCATCATAAGAAAACTTTCAGAATCATATCAAAAAAATTCTAAAAATTCTACTCGAAGCTCGAAATATCTTTGCCAGCCATCCTGTATATATGTCAATCATCCATCCATCCCTTTGTATTCCATATCTCGTTCTCCTTTCTCTTTTATTTCGTTTGCCATCTGAATCCAGATTAACTATAGTGAACAATACATTTTTATCACTTATACATAATTGACAATGTTGCATATAACTATTCATGATTAAAACTAAGTTTTCTACCAAAAAAAGCGTCTTACAATAAGTAAAACATAAAAATATTGTATTTCACGATATTACAGGTTAACTTAGAAAAAAGCTGTTAGGAATCCAGTTGGCCAGATGAATTTTGCGTAATGTTTCAAGTATAAGAATAATCGCAATTTATCGAAATTACATGTTAAACGCCCATACAAACTTGACGAACGAACACCCGGTATATAACATATATCTGAATAACAGGCAGTAATGATTTTATATTTCATTCTATTTATAACCATGCGTATTTCCCGTAAACAACTATAGTTCGTTGCCGTGTTGGTAGATGGCGCTAGTAGTATTTATTATTTCTACTGTGTATTTAGTTAAAGTAGAATTTATATATAGGCATCTGAACGCGTTGTTAATTCAAGATCATACTTCACAGGATCATTTCTGTAGTATATCTTCACAATCACTCTACTCAAACGTGGAGTTGTTTGCAACCACGATGAGGAGACGCAGTGCTATACCTTGAGCGTGAGGCGGACGTTGTTAGTTGATCGTATGGATTAGCTAACAAGTCATCGATGATCGTTCAGCTTCCAATTTTTTGGAGGTGGGGGTGTAGCACATTCTGAGTGGTTTCTCCTCTTTTTATTTAAATCTAAACATATATGACTTTCTTAATTACAAGATGGCTGTACTTCAAAATATTTGACTATGTGACTGCGCTCGCTAAGATTTTTACAAAATTAATTTAAAATGTAATCTTCAAATAGAATAATATAATCAGATTAATCAGTTATTTGAATCATGTAAATAAGAAACTTATCAAGAAGCTATAACAAAATACAAAATTATTTTTATATAAAATGACGCACATGTTATAATGTATCGACTTAAATAAACCAAAAAGCTACTGAAGATGGCTGCCAATGTTGGAGCCGAAACGTCTAGTTTAAAATTTTAAAAATAAATATACAATTAATAAGAAGGTTATTTGTTAATTATTTTTGTACAACTTGTTCCTGGCACAGTCCTTCAAAAAATATACATAAATCTAAACAGTTTTTTACCATTTTGACTGCAAGGAAAAAGTGCCGTTTGGTACGGTGTCTGTAACATTTTCAAAAAAAAAAAAATTTGTGAATAGAAGAAATCCTTCATATAACCTCTAGATGACGAATCTGAACTTAGTTTATGTGGGTGTATGAATGTGCGTCGTCAGCTCGCTCGGTCGTAAGTCAAAATTTTGTGGCCGCAACTCCTCCTACACGGTTCAACCGATTTTAACAAAATTTTCAGGATAAATTTGTCTAGTGCCCAAGATGGTCATGTGGTTTTGGTTTTTTCCAGTAATGCCAACTTTCCAAGAAATCATATTGGCTAGCTACATTATTTATCCGATTTTGATCAAATTTTCAGAAAAGATATCCCTAATTAATATCCTGTGTTGCCAACTTTCCGAGAAAAAAATTACTAAAGTTATTAAAAATATATTATGTCCATGTTATTTAACCGATTTTACTCAAATTTTCACGAAAGATTCTCCTAGCAATCATATAATTTATGTAATTTTAAAAAAATACAGTGTTGCCAACTTATCGGGAAAAAAATCACAATTTTTTTTAAAATGCATTGTGGCTATATTATTTATTCGATTTTGATCAAATTTTCAGAAAAGTTTCTCCTAGTGCCCACATAAATTATAATATTATTAGCTAGGGGGAGTGTTGGGGGGGGGGGTTGAAACCTCAAAACATACGTATGAGAAATATGTTATTTTACTTTCATTTTTATACTTTATTTTATACTTTATTTTTTATACAAATTATAGTGTTATCTTTATTGATTAATATTATATCATTTTTTTAGTAACCCCCCCCCCATGACAAGTTTCTAGCTACGCCACTGTCTATTACCTACTATAGATCTTATGATACGCTTGAAGAAAAAATATTTTATTCATATTATTTAATAAAGTAAAACTAAAACGGCAGTCTGAATAAGATTTAACATTTAAATTTTGTTTAAAATAATAATCATTTAAAAGAAGATACTTGCAAATTATATTTAGAATAAAACCGCATTCCGACTGCCAAAACAGCTTTACGATTTAGTTTTAATTTCACGATTTAACACAGCGAAGAACTAGGCGATTCACATTGCCTGTATGTCTTGATTAATAATATTCAGTTACGCCTGCGCAGTGATAACAATTTAGATACTGTTAAAAATAATTTTTGACATTTCTGTTTACGTTGTATACATTCCAAACAGATTTTGGTTAACATTAGTATAGTTTTTTTTATTACAGTTTAAGTTGTTTCTTGTGTTAAATATGTCTGAAAAAGAGTTTATGATTACACAAAATACGACCTGTACAATCATTTGAAAACTACGAATGCGAAACAGAACATTTAGATTGTATAGGACATGTAATTTTGCAAGTATATACAATGAATTCACCATTTTCTTTGTTTTCGCTAATTTTTCTTCTGATGTGTCTACAATATGTGTTATTTTAATATACGCGTTTTCAAAATAATATTAATTTTATCTTCCAAACTGCTCATATACATATTATAAATTTGATGTTTCTTTCATAAAAACATATATATATCGCTATCTTATTTTAGTAAAATCTGATTGGCCGTTCTTAAAACATAAGTGACATTTAGTTAGAAACCTTGGCCAGGCAAGACTTTGACTGCAATGAAACAAAATTTGCTAATGAAACTAAATCCATGTATTTGCACAGTATTCCTATAAGCTCACACAGTTTGGTTCAGAACTACTAATTCTGCGCTAAAACATAACACTAATAGCCAAAGAGCAGTTTGAATGAGGCTTAACAATATTTAAAAACTAATTAGAAAAAAAAAAAAACTACAAAAATTAAATCGCTACACTATGGATACGAATATGTTTCTTTTTAATTTCGACTCTGACAAAAAGTTTTTTATTTCGTATTCATCAGGTTGCATCCCTTGCATGAGAACGAATATGTGTTTTTAAGTGTGCACTTTGAATAAAAGTTTTCTCGCATATTTCGCATTTATGCGGTCTCTCATTTGTATGAGAACGGATATGTCTTCTTAAGCTTCCACTTTCAGTAAAAGTCCTCTCACATATTTCGCATTTATAAGGTCTTTCATTTGTATGAGTACGGATATGTTTTCTTAAGCTTCCACTTTCAGTAAAAGTTCTTTCACATAATTCGCATTTATATGGTCTCTCCTTTGTATGAGAACGGATATGTTTTCTTAAGCTTTCACTCTCAGTAAAAGTTCTCTAACATATTTTGCATTTATAAAGTTTCTCTCTTGTATGAGTTTGAAAATGCTTTGTTAAATATCCATTTTGAGTAAATTGTTTATCACATATTTCACATTTATAAGGTCTTTCATTTGTATGTATACGTATATGCGATTTTAATTTTCCACTTTCAGTAAAAGTTTTCTCACATATTTCGCATTTATAAGGTCTCTCATTTGTATGTGTACGATTATGTACTATTAAATGTGCACTTTGAGTAAATACTTTCCCACATATTTTGCACTTATAAGGTTTCTCATTTGTATGAGAACGGATATGTCTTTTTAAGCCTCCACTATGAGTAAATGCTTTTTCACATATTTTGCATTTAAAAGGTCTCTCATTTGTATGTATACGAATATGCGATTTTAAAGTTACATTTTCAGAAAAAGATTTCTCACATATTTCGCATTTATAAGGTCTCTCATTTGTATGTGAACGAATATGCTTTCTTAAATTATAACCTCGAGTAAAAATTTTCTCACATAATGTACATTTATTAGATTTTCTTTTCATTACAGATTCATCATTTCCATTCAAATTTTTAATAGCTTCACAACTTTTTATATCAGTTTCATTCTCAAAATCCGAATATTCTTCCTTAATTATTAATTCTGAATGTAAAGATTCTGATTCTTCAAATTTAATATTTGTGTCATTTTCCAAATCTACTTCTGTGATTTCTTTATTAATTGCTTCTTCTTTCACACAAACAAACTCAAAATTTGTATTATTATGTGATTCTAGACTTTCTTCAACTTTAATGTTTATATAAGTTTCCAAATCTAGTTTAATGTATTCTTCATCAATATTCTCTTCTTTAATTTCGCTTTAATTTTTATTTCGTTTTTCATAACTTCACTATTTTGCGATTGTTGTTTTGCATATCGCTTGAAAATTTCTTGCGATTTGAAACATTTTTCTACAAATTTATACGTTTCATTTAATCGAACCGAACAAATTGAGCAAATACAATCCGATAACGTCTCAGTACATTCCAGCTAAAAATATAAATTAAAATTACATATTAAACATACTATATAATAAAAAATCTCCGGATTATAAAGGGAGCAAACTGTTTCTACTAATAACACCAAATCCCTATAATATTTAACTAATATTGAATGATCTAAATCCTCGTAATCCTACTATAAGCTGGGCTGGGTGGGTACATTACTTGGCTATAGAGTAACAAATGATTAAAAATAACCCATGCACAACAGACAACAACATTTTTCTCATAATAACTATTCCCACGACTATTGCAGAAATAAATTTTAGTTTAGCAAAAACATAATTGTAATAACTAATAAACTTATTATAAGGAAATCTAATAAAACAATTGTTTTATGTAATTTTTATTGTAAATGTACATGTATTCAAATTACAACTTGTTTTATATAAATTCCAATTAAACAAAACCAACAAAGGTACTAAAATTCAAAATACTGTAAATTAGGTTAGATTAATTGTTGTCTGTTCTCAAAACTTATAGAAGAGACCGTAAATAAATATCAATTTATAAGCATATAATTTTATACATGGACCTGATTAAAGTCGCTAATATATATTTTACTTACAATTTCCGATGCAATGATTTCCAATTTGTATGATAACAATACATTATCGAAATCCATTGTAGTTAAACTAAATGTTATATTATCACCACCAGCACATAACCGACAACGATCTTCATTTAAATGTTGTTTTAATATTATTTGAGATTCGAAACATTGTTTTATAAATGTATAAGCATCATTCAACCGAACAGCGCAAATTGTACAAAGACCATTAGGTAATTTGATCTTGCAATCTACCTAAAATAAGAAAAGTAAAAGATTCAGAAACAATAATGCATATTACATTTAAAACAAATTATTTCATTCTTACAAGTTCTGGCATAATTGCTTCCAATTTATCCACAAAACGTTTGCCATCTGAATCCAGATCAAGTATAGTGAATAATACATTTTTATCACTTATACATAATTGACAATGTTGCATTAAACTATTCATGATTAAAGTAAATTTTCTACCAAAAAAGCTTCTTACAATAAGTAAAACATAAAAATTTTGTATTTGACAGTATTGGAGGTTAACTTATAAAATCTGTCACAAATCCAGTTGGCCAGATGAATTTTGTGTAATGTTTCTAGTATAGGGAGAAGAATAAACAGCAGCATATTTTTTGCTGAGCACATCATATTTAGCTTTGAAAATGTTTCATCAATTGCTAGTTGATCTAGCTGTTTGTCCAAATAAAATTCAAACAAAAGAAATAAAAAATAGAAAAATTAAGTTTAGTATTCATGCTGTAGCTAAGGTCAATAGAGTTGAATGAAGTAACCGCTAAAGAGATACAAGTACATAAAAAAAATATAAAGAAAATAGCTATTCATAGCAAAGTACAAACATCTGCCTTCTCCCACTACCCGGACCAAATATTGATTTTATTTCAAGCACTGGCGTAGCAATATTTATTTTTTGTGCAATCAAGAATAAATTTTATTCATGAGCATTATTTAAAATACAGTCGATTCCGCTTAATTGGGCCACCGCTTAATTGGGGCAGCCGCTTATTTGGGCCAAATCTCAAAGAACAGAAACCAAACCAAGGAACCAACAGTAAATTTACATGTTTAATTGGGACAACATTCCGCTTAATTGGGCCAGTAAATTTAAGATCACAGTACATATTATGTTACAAATATTCACAAGAAAAAATATTTACAAAGAATTTAATATGATACGCTTCATATCTTTTTGATTCACAAGATGGAAAATTATATTTAAAAAACTAGCAAATATGTATCAATTAATTACATTAGTATCGCGCGCTGTGAACACTTGACATATTTTTACATTGAATTAAAAATTTATGTACCTATTTATTATTTTATTTTGGAATTTATTATTATTTTTTCTTAAAAGTTTATATTTTTTGGTTATATGTAGTTTATAGTTTTGTCCAGAAATTTATAAAATAAAATTATTGAAAGAAAAATATGGATTGTTTAATTTTATGTAAAATTCGCTTAATTGGGGCAGCCGCTTAATTGGGCCAAAATGCTCTAGTCCCGATGTGTCCCAATTAAGCGGAATCGACTGTATATTATTTTTAAAACAGTTATAGCAATAATTTAAAACCAATACTGATATTTTTGATAACAAATGAAAAAGTTATGTATTATTTAAAAATTTTCTCTCTAAATAAAAATACTTTTTTAGTTTTTATTAAAATTTTCATATATCATTTTCTGTATGTGATATTTCTGTTTATATCTGATATTTTAACTTCAACAATAAATAAACAGCGACCACGATTATTATTGTCAAATTCATCTGAGAAAAATAACAACGAAAAAATTAAAATGAATACGACATTTTTGTTTACCATAAAATTTCATCTATAACTTATGTAATATAATGCAAAGATATAAAAATATATAAAACATTAATTTAAAATAAAAAATTACAAGAATTTTCTTATAATTATTTTTTTAATTAAAATAATAAATAATTATTTTGTACATTTGGTTTAATATATTTATAACTTATGTATTTTTTTGTTTGTTTCATATTTAAAAATATTTTTCTAGTAGGGTACTTGCAACAAAAATTAATATTTGTTTTTTGATTTAAGTTTCTATACAAGTAGTTCTATATAAAACTTATTTTAAAATTTAAATTTTTTTCTAATATATATAAAATATTGTGTTTCATACAAAAATTGCACGAGTATATCTTATTGAATTTTTATATATAAAATCCGTATTTATCTTAATTATTATTAAAGTAAAAAGTGTTAATATTTGTGGTAATATTATTTATTTACAACTTATTACAAAAAAAGCCCGTTTAAGTATATGCAATGCTGTTTTGCTGTGTCTACGCTGATGTATGGTACGGAATGTCGGGTTTGACAGTAAAAGCATTAAGGAAGAATAACGGCTGTTGAAATAAGATTTTTTCGTGGGATATGTGGTGTAACTAAAAGGAATTGGGTGGGTACGCGAAATAGATATTAGTGTATTAATGAAGGTGAATAGCCTATTAATAGTAAATAAATTAGTATCAGCACCATTGAATAACTATTACCTCCTTAATATTGTAAATGTCAGAACGGTCTTATTTAATAATTTTTATTTAGTAATTGTAATTTTACCCTGTTCTGTAACAGTTATTATTAAATAATTAATTAATAATTATAATAAAAGTACAAATATATAAGTTAAAAACAAAAAATATTGTACATAAAAATTTACCAACAAAAAATTACTAGTACGCCACTGCATATGGTAGATGGTAATTTTGCCGCTAGGGGAGCTAGTGTGAGCTAGGGTTATTGTGTCCATTCGAGTGGCGCCCCACCCCTTGCTAAACCACACGTTAACACACTGTACTACATTCAAACTATATTGACCTCAGCTACAAAATGTATACTAAACTAAGTTTTTCTATTTTTTCTTTTATCTGATTTACATTCAGCTAGTAGTTAGTTAGTTAAAGTAGCAATTAATAAACATTTTTTAAATTAAATATATTGCCTTTTATAAATAAATACATTGGTATTTATTCTTCTTCTTATACTAGAAATATTACACAAAATTCCTCTGGCCAACTGGATTCATAACAGCTTTTTTGCTAAGTTAACCTGTAATATCGTGAAATTCAATATTTTTATGTTTTACTTATTGTGAGAAGCTTTTTTGCTAGAAAATAATCATGAATAGTTTTATGCATCATTGCCGATTATGTACAAGTGATAAAAATGTATTGTTCACTATACTTGATCTGGATTCAGATGGCAAACGTTACGTAGATAAATTGGAAGCAATTATGCCAGAAATTGTAAGAAAGGAATAATTTGTTTTGATTGTGATGTACATTATTATTTCTGAATATTTTACTTCTCTTATTTTAGGTGGATTGCAAGATCAAATTACCGAATGATATTTGTACGATTTGCGCTGTTCGATTGAATGATGCTTATATATTTATAAAACAATGTTTCGAATCTCAAATAACAATAAAACAACATTTAAATGAAGAATGTTGTCGATTATGTGCTGGTGGTGATAATATAACATTTAGTTTAACAACAATGGATTCCGATAATGTATTGTTATCATACAAATTGGAAGTTATTGCATCGGAAATTGTAAGTAAAATACTTAGCTTTAACCAGATCCACGAAATAAATTATATGTGTGTGCCAAAAAAATTAGAACCGATAAGTAAATTTGTAAGATTTACTGCGATTTTACAGTTTTAGTATAAATTAACTTGTTCTAAATGGAATTTGTTAGGTTTTAGCTTATAATAAACTTATTAATTAGGTATTATATACCTATATATAGCTATTATGAGAAAAGTTTTACTGTCTCCGTGTTGCTGGTACAAATTTCGACTTGCATTATTAATTATGCGCAGGTTATTACTTATTCATTCGTTACCCCATAGCCAAGTACGGAAAGCATAGCTTAGTGTGGTATTTATGTCACTCAAATACATCAAATATTAGTTAAATATCATAGGGATTTAGTGTTATTAGTAGAAATATATATATATATATATATATATATATATATATATATATATATATATAGGGGTAAACTTTGGAATTTTTTTGCGGGGAAACTAAAAGTCGTAGGAACATGCGGTTTTGATGTACGAGTAGGTTGTTTTTTTTTTTTAATATAAAATTATTTTTTATTTCTTAGACGAAATCTTTGTGAAAACCTTTAAACGCGTTTTTCTCGAAACTACTTCTTTTTTACTATAAAAATGATTCCGGTCGAATGGATTGAGCGATTTACTTTGGACCAAAAAGTCAAAAAACTAGACAAAATTTATTGACGCTTATACCTATTTCTAGCAAAATGGGGTCATATTTACTATTTTTAATCGCTGGTTGCACACCAAAAAATAGTCAAATGGACGCCATTTTTCTAAATTTTAACATTTTTTTTTTGTTAGAGTTAGATATAAGCTCCAATAAATTTTGTCTAGTTTTTTGATCTTTTGGTTCGAAATAAATCGCTCGATCCGTTCGACCGGAATCATTTTTAGAGTAAAAAAGAAGTGGTTTTGAGAAAAATGCGTTCAAAGTTTTCGCAACGATTTCGACTAGGAAATAAAAAACAGTTTTATAGTCAAAAAAACAACCTACTCGAAAATCAAAACCGCATATTCCTACGACATTTAGTTTCCCCGCAAAAAAAATTCCAATTCCCCCTTAAACTAAAGATTTTTACTATATGTAATATGTATTTTTAATTTACATTTTAGGTGGAATGTACTGAGAAGTTATCGGATTGTGTTTGTTCAATTTGTTCGGTTCGATTAAATGAAACGTATAAATTTGTAGAAAAATGTTTTAAATCGCATGAAATTTTCAAGCGATATGCAAAACAACAATCGCAAAATAGTGAAGTTATGCAAAGCGAAATTAAAACTGAAAGCGAAATTAAAGAAGAGAATATTGATGAAGAATACAGTAAACTAGATTTGGAAACTGATATAAATATTAAAGTTGAAGAAAGTTTAAAATCAGAAAATAATACAAATTTTGATGCTGCTTGTATGAAAGAGAAAGTGATTAATGAAGAATACATTGAGGATTTGGAAAATGATACAAATATTAAATTTGAAGAAAGTTTGAAATCAGAATCTTTAGATTTACATTCAGAATTAATAATTAAGGAAGAATATTCTGATTTTGAGAATGAAACCGATATAAAACGTTGTCAAGCTAGTACAACTTCAATTAAAAATATTATTTTCAGCTCGAAAAAAAATGATAAATCTGTAATGAAAAATGAATCTCATAAATGTACATTATGTGAGAAAACTTTTACTCGGAGTGGAACTTTAAAATTGCATATTCGTGTACATACAAATGACAGACCTTATAAATGCGAAATATGTGAGAAAACTTTTACTCGGAGTGGAACTTTAAAATTGCATATTCGTATACATACAAATGAGAAACCTTATAAATGCGAAATATGTGAGAAAACTTTTATTCAAAGTTCAGACTTACAAAAACATATCCGTTCTCATGCAAGGGAGAAACCTGTTGAATGCAAAATAGAAAACTTTTCCACAAAGTAGAAATTAAAAAGATATTCGTATTCATAGTGTAACGATTTTGTAGTTCTCTTTTTATTAATTTTTAAATCTTGTTATGCCCCATTCAGACTGCTATTTATGTTTATGTTTTAGCGCAGACTTAGCGGTTCTGAACCAAATCACATGTATGCTTATGTGGATATCCTGTACATGTGCGGATTTAGTTTCATTAGCAAATTTTGTTTGATCGCTGCCAAAGTCTGATCTGGCCAAAATGAGATAGCATTGTATATCTGTTTTTATGAAAGAAACATTAAATTTATAATAAGTAAATGAACAGTTTGGAAGATAAAATTAATATTATTTTGAAAACGCGTATTTAATATAATAAAATAACATTCAGTTTAGACACATCAGAAGAAAAATTAGCGAAAATAAAGAAGATGGCGAATTCATCGTGTAAACTTGCAAAATTATATTTATGTTCTATACGATTCGAAATGTTCTGTTTCGTATTCGTATTTTTCAAATGATTGTACAGGTCTTATTTTGTATAATCATAAAATTTATGATTAATTTGTTGTGTTAAATATATGTATAGGTCTAAAGAAGAATTTATATACATACATACAAACACAATTACGCCATATACCCAAAAGGGTGTGGAACAAACTCTTTCCATTATCCCGAAATTGGTGAAACTTTTGTGTTTGTGCGTAAAATTAAAGCGGTATTCTGAATGACACTTTACGTACAATAATGTTTGAGTATATACAATGCAGTTTTGATGCCTACGTTGATGTATGGTAGTGAAAGTTGGGTTTGTTTCCAAAAGCATAAACGGAAAATGACTGCTGTGGAAATGAGATTTTTACGTGAGGTATGTGGTGTAAATAGGAGAGATCGGGTGCGAAATAGATTAGTGTATGATGAGTGTGGAATTGCGAAGCAAATGTTGTAGCAAAAGTTGGTGTTAGTCAGTTAAGATGGTTCGGACATGTTGAGCGATTGCGTCTAATGAACGTCTGGTTAAAAAGATTCATTGGAATGATTTTGATAGTATACGTTTGCGTGGACGTCCGATGAGTAGTTGGAGTGGTATGATTGAGAGAGTGGCTTGGCTGAGTGAAAGTTTCGAAGTAATAGGAATAAAAGAGCATGTATGAGAGGAATTATGAATGTGGATGAAGCGAAAGTTGCTTGTTTGGATAGGAATGTTTGGAGGCGACTGATTTCGGAATGATGAAAAGAGTTTGTGCCACACCCTTTTGGGTACATGGCGTGATTGTGTATGTATGTATGTATGTTTTTACTATAAAAATCA